>QEOY01003220.1:330208-362924 GCA_003123805.1 Juglans sigillata
GAAAAAAAAAAAAAAAAAAGTTAAAAGGAGGTACTTGATTTTGTCTTGTGGCGTGCAGCTTCCTTTGATTTGGTAGGTAGAATGGATAATTAATGCTGTTACTCGATCTTCTCTAGAGAGAAAACTAGATAGGAGCGAGAATGAAGTAAAATTAAGATTTCGTCTGGTTTGGTTTCGGATAAGATGAGATGAAATATTTTAAATAATAATAAAAATTTTGAATTAAAATGAGATAAAATAATTTATAAAAAATTATGTTTAAATAGTGAGATAAAATAATTTTAAATTTTTAGAAATTTGATAAAGTGGTAGATTCTAACAATTATTAAAAAATATTTTTAATTATTAAATAGAAAATATTATAAACATATTAAAAATAAATAATATCTATTATTAATTTAAAAACTCATAAATATTTTAACTTTTTCAAAATATGTTTTTATATTATTATATTATGACATTTATTATATTATATTTTATAAAATTTGAAATATATTTTACTAATTATATATTACAATAAAATAAAAATTAAATATATTAAAAATGTGGTAATTAACGTTGCTATAGCGATATTGTAGAGGCTGATGAAACTCTATAGCAGATCAATTATAGTGATATTTTACTGTACCAGTGGTTGAAAGATCATGAGATAAAATTTTATTTTCTACCATTTAGATAGATGAAAGATAAAGTAAAGCTTATGTGATCTCATCTAGCATCCAAACCAGGCCACAATGCGTTTGATCATTCGAAATCTATATAATCACATAGAGCCAAACAAACGAAAGCTGGAGAGAAGAAGAGGCGGCCAGGGTACTTGTAGTTCTTCCAGAACAACCTGGAGTTGATGACATTTTGTATGCCGGAAAGCACCTAGCTCCACAAAAACGCCATGACACTCACTCTGAAAGAACAAAAACAGAAAATGCAAAGCACAAAAAACCTAATAATCAATCACCCAGTTAGGGTAATAATTCCACCTTGATTAATTAATTATCTTCCACGCAGAAAGCGAACTAGAATATGAAGTCAGAAAGCCACAAAGCTCACCGTACAGCTTGAAGTTGTTCATCTGTAAGATTTAAGAATAGCTCCACAGAAAGTACACATGATAGCTTTCCAAGACTTCCAATAAACCGGTACATAACAAAACCGTGTCGCCGTTATCATGTCGCCGACGCTGGCTCCTCCACCGCACCGGGAGCAAGTTCCGGCCACCGGCTTCGTGCTCCTCACCTTCCTCTTCTGATCCACCATGAAACAGAAGCAAACCATCGAACTCTGGGAAAAAATATCAAGCCAATCAGCTAGCTAGCTAATTACACATGCACGGAGCTCCAAAGTATGGTATACAAGACAACGAAGTACGTACGCATGAGATGGATATGCATTTATGTAAAGATGTTTAAAATAGTCTGATTACCACAGCGTTGGAGCTATCGCTGGATGGGCGACACGTGAGGTGTCATTAGATCATCATCGGTGTAGAACGAGTAGCTCGATATTTTTTTGCTCATGCTATATTAGCCGTTAGAATAAATCTTTTACTGTGTGAAGAAGCCCCAGCACACCGTTAACCGTAAACCTGGGTAGGGGGCTCATGACGAGAGTGTGGTTAACCGCCACGTGTTGTGCGTGCAAATGTGGTAGATGTGGGTCGCTGGGTAAATAGTAAAGAGTAATTATTGCGTGAGATGTTACTCCACAGCAAACCTACTCCACTCTTTAGTCACGTAAATATTTTAATTTTAAATAATAATCTTCAATTTAAATAAAATTATAAAAAAAATCGTAAGGATGTTTTTTTTTTTAAGGATGCTAGCTAGGTAATAAGATTTAGTACAATAATACTTCTTACCATGATTGAGACACGAGCCGTATGAGTTAAAAAGCGAGAAGCATAGCCATCGTTACGACACTTTCGTGAACCAATGTGGTCTCAAGTCTCAACTGTCGTCCCATTCAAATAGGATTAAAGGCGTTGGTGCCATTACTCAAGAGGTATAATATTCAGGCGATATTACTGACCTGACAAATACGTGTCATGAATGAATAAAATTAAAAAAAAAAAAAAAGTATATAATGATTTCTTCACATCGATCGATGTGCCGACGCAGATATTATTAATTTATTACTGTGCTATTGGGCCATTGTCCTTCAGGAATGGTTCTTCGATCTGGCCGGGCAATTAATGAGAGGCCGTTCGATTATAACTGGTTCGTTTTTAAGGATAAAATTTTAAAATTTTTTATTTTATTATTAAAATTTTTTAAAATTATTATATAAAATAAAATAAATATTTTAAATTTTAAAATAAAAATAATATTAAAATATATATTCTAATAATTTTTTAACTTTAATTTTATCACATCTCTAAAAACAAAGTCCGTAGTCTTTGGTCAAGATACACTTTTCCTCGGCTGTCCAGTCGACACGAATATTTCTATCTCACTTCAGTTGTTGATCTATTATTCGCTTATATATAAAGATTTTATTTTTATTTTATTATAATAATGTTGTATTGTTCATCATTTTTATTTATTTTTTTATTTTTATTTTTTAAATATGAGCATTTACATAATTAAATGAAAATAAAATATAATAAAATATAACATTAACCCTGCATTCGTATTTGTATGTGTTTGTTTGATCATGCATGTATAAGTAGTACCGTTGGTTGAGTCGAACTTATTGTTATTGGGTTCAAAGATCAAACTTCAAATCTGTGCAGCTTTAAAGCATCGAGCAGTACACGCATAAATTTCATGAAGTAAATGTGGATTTTCACTTTCAAAACGTTTTCTAAATGTCAAGTCATGTAGCGTGATTGACATAAACTCTCCAAAATTATTTAGAAAGAAAAAACCATTTTTTCAAAAGTAATTATCTTTTTTCTCCCTCTCCACCGAACAAATATCGATTATATTGGTGTCCAAAGTGTAAATGTAAGAAAAAGAGAACTATCAATTACTAGTATTTTAATTCATTTTTCAACTAATTAATAATGCTATTTTATTATTATTATTAAATAATTAGTATGATCACATATTTTAAATAATTTTACAAGTTAATTATTAAAATAAAAAATAAGTTAAATTAACATGACACATTGATCATTGTAATTGAAGTTGACATAATTGATAATAAATAACATTTTTCTTTATCAATTTGCATGACATTATAAGCTGCGGCCACATGTTACGAGATTGATTACACATGAATAAATTATAATATTACTATAAATATCTTTATCACGTGCTAAACTTTCACATTAATAATTAATATATATGCTCCTATATGTTAAGGAATGAACTTGTAACTAGATTTGTTTTAAAAGCTTGGAAAGCTTTTACCTTACCAAAACAAGCCATAACATCATGAATATTTACCTTACCCTCTTTAATGCTCATCAAAACTTATAACCACATATTGTTTTGACAGCAAAATTCAGTGGGACCGGCTATCCAACTATTATAAAAAAGCTTGTACATATTATAAATTATAATCGTGCAAGTCCATTTATTCCACATAAAACAGTAAGCATGAACAAGCTGATTTGAAACTCACATGGTAGGACATGTCCAACCCAAGCGAACGTGCTGAATGCCGTTCATAATAAGCAGGTGGCTCTAGAAATGCATCTAAGGCTTGTACAGTTTCGTGAGCCTCAGGATGGTGCCTCTGCCACAGGTGGCTCTTTGACATGTTGGTGGTGGTGTTGGTGTTGGCAGTTGGCTCTTGACAGTTGGAAAAAACAGCGACAAAGCCGAACATAATGTCCTTTCCATTCAAGAATGGCAGCAGACAGAGTTTCTGGATTGAACTTGGAAACCTTCACCATAAAATTTGAAAAGCTTCTCCTTTCACGCCGCAATTAAAATTCATTCTCAATAATAACAACAATATGCAAAGACCATAATAGAAAAATTTTGGAGATTAGAGCAGAAAAAATTCATACCATAAATCCCTTAATAGCCGAAACTTGCAGCACTCCTAACTTCCAAAATGGCATCCCAACATCAGCAAATCCTGACAATAATCGAAGGCGACACCCAATCCGTCATTACAACGTGTCATTGAAAGCACAGACTCAATCCTGCATTGGCAAATCTTCCCTATCATTGAAGACATTTAACAAATCTTTCATCATCATAAGGAATGAAAAGTAGTCAAAATTCATCAATCTCAAATTAATGTACGCACTCGGTAGTGCAATAGGCAGCAACCAATATAGTTTTTGAATGCATACTTTTAAATATTCTTAATAGATGTTTTTTTTTATTAATAGTGAAAATGATCCATCTAGAACACTTTGTATTCTGATTTTTATAATATAATGCATGCTTGATTAGGAAAAACAAAACTAGATTTGTTTTCATTAATTTGTCATAGACGTATAGTCTTGCAAACAAATGATTAGTTTACTTGATATTTGTAACAAATAATGTTTCCCGACTGGGACCCAAAAGGTGGTGGTAGATCTGGCTTTTTAATGAGTTTGTTCCAGAAATCCGTATCATCATCTTGAATTGGGCAGAGTTTTCTCAATTGATAAACCATTGTTTAATAAAATGAAGACTAGACAGTACGAACGCATTTTGGGCAAGGCCAAGCTAACTCGCACCTAAATAAAGATAAGGAGGTGGGGTTTTTGGGCATTGGCTATGCTCCAAATTTCCAATCAAACCCTTTTTTAATTTAGAACAAAGAAAAAGAAGAAAAAAATCATCTATTTTTTTTATGAAAGGTGCTACTCCCACCGCTAGGAGTTTCTGCTGGGGCTCCCGCTAGTAGTTTTGAGATGAGTTTTTATTTTTTTATTTTTTTTATATGTATTTTTTTAACACATTTAAATATATTTTAAAAAATAAAAAAATTCATAATATTATTAAAAAATACTTACTTAATTATTAAGTAAAAAATCATAATAATAAAAAAATTCACAGCGATAGAAACAAGAGGGAAGAATAGTATTTTCTTTTTTTCATCATCCTCTTATCATCTCATGACATGATATTAGATGATAGATTGACAAGTAAAATATAATAAATAATTTTTAATCATTTAATATTATATTATAAAATAATAATAAAATTATAAAAATTAAGAAGATGAATAGCATTCCACAAAAAAGAAAATTGCAGCTAGCAGCCATCAGGTTTTGATTGGGTTATGCTATTATATAAATATATATATATATATATATATATTATATAATGGTTGGAACTTGGCCCAATAAGGGTTACCTCCTACTATTTTTCAAACACATCAATAAATGAATAAACATTCAGTCAAGAAAAATGAATTTAAGATGGTTCTCACCGGACCAAAAGATCAAAAATGAAAGTAGTGGTGTTTGTTTCTTTCGCTATTCTTTTTTGGCGACTTGAATCTTTCATTCTCATAGCAAAATGACAAGACCGTAGTAGCTACGTACTTTTATGACTTTTTGACTTTGTTGTCTTGAATGATGCGATCCGTGAAAATGATTGCCCAACTGGCCTAACCTTTGGTTCAAGTTTAATTATCTTTAATTACATTAATTGATATGGTACATTTGAAGTAATTTTATAGTTCGATATCACTTAAATAGAAATTCGCTAAAAATATGATACGTCAGTTGATATGATTAAGAATGACAAAATTAAGGATGAATAACAATATTTTTTTTCATTTAAATCACTGACCTATAAAATTATTTAAAATATGATCAATTGAAGTGATTTAAAATGATATTATACAACATCAACTTCACTAACACAAACTCTCTTTTATCTCCCGCTACAATTTTAGATCCTTCTTTAATCTTCCCCCTTTATAGACCCAACTCAAAGAAGTTGGACTACTTTTATAAACAAAATGTTGAGACATTAGTTCGATTTAAAAAGGGTAATGCTAGGGATCCTGCCGGAGGATCCCCTGTTGATGTTCCGCTCAATTTTTTTTTTATTAGTTTTTTTTACATAGTGAATAAAAAAATATTATTTAATAATATCGTAAATTTTTTATTTTTTTAAGAAATATTTAATTTTTTTACATCATTTTTGTAATATTTGTAAATATTTTTTAAAAAAATAAAAAATTTATAATATTATTAAATAAATAAATAAAAACTAAAAAAAGAAAAAGAAACGGGACATCAACGGAACCTCATCATTTTCCTTGTAAAAATGTGTGGTCCTTGGTCTATTACAAATAGTACAAAATTACCTAAAAAGCGAACTCCTTAAAGAACGTGTCATAATTCTTCATTCATGCTTATTATATACATTTAAGCCCACATGAGGCTGTGGCCCAAAATCCTTAAGCCAGCCCTGCAACTCGTATTAAAGGTGATGCTTTCGGTAGGTAGTCAAAGGACACATCCAATTGGCAGTTTGGCACTCTAAAAATATGACGTGGCAACCTATTATTGGCTAAAGAAAAGGTCATACTTCTCCGCAGAGACCCCAGTGGGCTGTGCCCTGTTGCCCTGGAAATCAAAATATATATAAAAATAAAGAAATTTGCATATTGCATCAAACTTTCGCCGATTTTCCTTCGTTTTTCCTCGAACCAAACACTCCTGAGCTAGCACCAACACCAACACCAACATATAAGATGCAATGAATTGGCCCAATTTTCGAGGGAATGCAAGTGATATAGCCAGAACCATAAGCACCAAAATTCCCTCCTGTCTTGAACCACAACAAGCGTCAAGAACAACCTAGAAAAGAAAACCATGTAGAAACATTTAATTTGCAAGGATCTCGAGGTGGGTGTCTCAGGAAAACATTGTTCTCTCCATTTCATCTGGGTTTCGTTCGAAGGTTGTTGAATCTCAATAATGGAGAGCGACAAATACTCTAAGGAAATGGATATAGCCGTTAGAGTGGTGCACATGGCGTGCTCTCTGTGTCAGATGGTGCAAAAGGGGCTGGTTTCTACTGACAGTGACCAAGTTAAATCCAAGGACGACGATTCTCCTGTGACTGTCGCAGGTATGCATTTACATTGCATTCTCTGCTTTGAACTCTGTTTTCTTGAATTTGGGGTATTGTTTTTTGGTGGCTGTGCTCTGAATGTATTGCATTTCGGAATGTCTCATCTGTGATTAGCATTTATGTTGCTCTTGTGCCTGTATGGTTGTTGGGAAAACTTTGTATACGAAAATTAAGAATTTCGAGTTCACGAGCCCGGTTGAGAGAAGCCTCAGCCAAGCCCAAGGCCTTTACCACTTGAGCCAACCCCTAGTTGTTTAGTGGCTCTTCCTACGAAGGTGACTTATTTTCTGTTAAAAGAACAAAAGAAAGAGGATTCAATGGAGCTAGTGGTTTTGGCAAACGGAGACAAGCTTACCGCTACATAAAAATATTTATTGTACTTGATTGGCGAATAAAGTTTGCTTAATTCTGCTTTATGCAGATGTCTCGGTGGATTCTTTGCATGAATTATGAAATTATGTACTTATATGGCCAATAAAACAATGAAAGTGCTGGTGTCTGGGATTGCAAAAATGCATTATTGTTCCAGAGCTGCTTTGCCTTCTTGAGCAATTGTGCAAATGGCTGGTTTTATAATGCAGCAGTGACCGCGTGAAATCAGTATTAAATAGTGCTTAACGATCATGTAACGTTTTGTTACATTTTTATANATGTACTTATATGGCCAATAAAACAATGAAAGTGCTGGTGTCTGGGATTGCAAAAATGCATTATTGTTCCAGAGCTGCTGTGCCTTCTTGAGCAATTGTGCAAATGGCTGGTTTTATAATGTAGCAGTGACTGCGTGAAATCAGTATTAAATAGTGCTTAACGATCATGTAACGTTTTGTTACATTTTTATATGAGTTTGATTGGAGGGCTGCCACATCGTGCAAAATGCATTCTGTGAGGTAGTAATGCTATTCTATCTTCAATTTGGTGATGCCACAGCATTGTATTCTTTATGTTTTCATTGTGTCAAGTTCTCTTCTTCTCCCAGTAAAAATAAGTCTTGAAGGAGTTACTGTCTTCATATCCTGTCCGACAGAAAACCAAGTCCAATGTACATCTTAGCAGCAAGTAGTCGAGTCTTTTTTTTTTTTATTTCAGAAGAGGGAGCAAGTATGATGAATGCCTGTAAAGGTTTCTCCTGGGTCATATGGCCTAAAAGTTCAAATTTGTCCTTGTGAGATTCCGATGGTCACCATACAAAGTCCTGGTTGAAAAAGTAAAGCATATAAAAATGGTCTTTACTCTGTTTATGCTATGGTTAGTGTATATGTCCAAGATTTTGCTATATTCAACCAGAAATAGGTTAGAGCTGCTTTTAAAAGAATATAATAATGACTCTGAAGCTGAAGTGCGTCATTTCTACCAATTCTATTCCCCATTATATCTAAGATTTTGCTGCAGTGATAACCAGTTCAATTTCTGGCAATAGGAAGTTTCTTTTTTACTCTCAATGTATAATCTGATCCATATATATCTGAGTGCAATTTGTATCATGGTTATCGAGTTTGGTTGGCTAATTCTCTTGATGTCTCTGTGGAAACAGATTGGAGTGTCCAAGCAACTGTTAGCTGGATACTGTCAGAAATTTTTGGCAGTCAGAATGTCTCTATTGTTGCCGAAGAAGATGTCAAAACTCTTTCCAAGGCTGATTCAGCAGATTTGTTGGCAGCTGTGGTGAACACTGTGAATGAATGCTTGGCAGATGCACCCAAGTATGGTCTTCAGAGACCAGACAAAGTCCTTGGGACTCTACAGATTCTAGAAGCCATCAGTAGATGCAACTCAACTGGGGGCCCCACGGGAAGACATTGGATACTTGACCCGGTTGATGGCACACTAGGGTTTGTACGGAAGGATCAGTATGCCATAGCTTTAGCCTTGATGGAGGATGGTCAAGTTGTTCTTGGCATTCTTGGATGCCCCAATTATCCTATGAAGAAAGAGTGGTTAAATTTTCATCATGANTATTACTGCCTTTGGATTTAAAGAAAACATTGTTGATCAATGTATATACCTAAAGGTCAATGGGAGTAAGTTCATAATTTTGATTCTGTATGTTGATGATATCTTGTTAGCTAGCAGTGATCTTGGCTTACTTTATGAAACCAAGGGTTTTCTCTCTAAGAACTTTGAAATGAAAGATATGGGTGAGGCATCTTTTGNGACCATTCCTTCACAGCAGGGGTTGCTCATAGTGTAGGCCTCAGGTCTGTTGTGTGTGTAAGACATAATAGAGTAGTATATATGCAATTTCCTTGTCAATTAGAAGTTTGATTATTTTTTAGTTTCCTGCACAATGACAACTTGCAGAAGTAGAAGGTAACTTAATGTTACTATAGAGGGGGTTTGGTTTTAATGTTTATCTATGCCCATCATTGGAAGTGTACTATTGTAGGAACAGGATTAGTTGTCACAAACGCTTGCCCTTGATTTGCAGTAATAGCTAGACTTCCTTGCTTAGCTATGAGTTAGTGTGTTGGGTGGTGCTTTCATGGAGGCATCAAACTATTCAGTTTTCAGGAATCTTGGACCAAATAGCATATATCTTCCACATAAGGGTTGGAGATGAGGTTGTGGATTCAATCCCATGAGTTTTATTTATCTAAAAGAGATACAAGCTAAATCTATGAGGCATTGCTGTAGATTAGCTGAGTTTTGTTCTCATTTTTTGTCACTCCTTTGTCATTTCACCTTTTCCGATTTTAAACCCACAACAAGATTTTGAGTCCCTTACTAATTGGATGCCAATGGCACTGGTATTAGAGTTTTATGAAGTTTTTCCCTTTTACTTGTGCTTTTATTTGTCCAAAAAAAAGGGTAAAGAAAAAAATAGAAAGAAAGCTTACGTTTTGTCAAGTCCGGATGCTCACGGAATGCTTTTCTCACTCTAATGGCAGAAAACAGCCCTTGCGTGTTTACAGCATGGTGAAATATGCAGCCATTGCTCGGGGAGATGCTGAGATATTTATGAAGTTTGCAAGATCTGGGTATAAAGAGAAGATATGGGATCATGCTGCTGGTGTTGTCATTGTAGAAGAGGCCGGTGGTGTGGTAACTGATGCTGGAGGGCGTCCCTTGGACTTTTCAAGGGGAGTGTTCTTAGAAGGTCTTGACCGGGGAATAATTGCTTGCTCTGCCACATTGCATGAGAAAATTATCGGGGCTGTTTATGCTAGCTGGGATTCCTCTAATTTATGAGACTTTCATATCATGCCAGTGCACTGTGGAGTCATTATATTTGGACTTTTGCAGGGTAAGGTTATTGCTTTTTATAGTATTGTGATATAATAGGAAACTAATCAATCTGAGATTTTGGTTGGTCATACCTTAATGGGAATGAGTCTGTATGGTTGCATTTAATTTCACAAAATTATCTTCCATTTTTCTTTGTAATCACTTCTTGTTATCGCAAACTGTTATGTGGTTCAGTTATTTTTTGCTCTTTTTTCCTAGAAGTTGATAGACAGGTTGACAAGCCTGAGAACTCTGTCCAAGTTGGTTTGAGATCAGGTCGTCATTTTTGCAAAGATTTAAAACAATTCTCTTATGGGTTGCTTCTTGTATTAATTTTGAGCTCTTTAAAACAATTCAGGGCTAGCAGATTGCCGAAAAGGGGAGGTCGCCCGGATGTACTCGAGTTTGACAATGCTCCATAATGTTTCTCCATGTCTAGCAAAATTGACACGTTGCTTCGGGGAAATGAGCCATGACCAAGTACAAGTTTTACAGCTTTGCCTAGTATATTTACATATTTACCTGATCTAAACAAAACAATGATGTCTCATTTTAGTATCTAATAATCTTGACTTTCATTTTAATTATGTTTGATTTTTGAAGAAAAATCTTCTTAGTTCAAGAATGTACTGTTGATATGACTTTACCGCCTGGATAGGAAAATGTTTGATAAATAGAAAGTCAAGATTATTAGATACAGCCATACAGGCCCACGGGAAAAAAAAAAAGTAGGCCTGACCGATATGAGCCACAGATTTACCCCACCAGAGGCTGGCCTGGATTATTGGCAAATGAGAAACCACGAAGGCTGTAAAAGGTGAAAATCCACTTGTGCTCAAAAGGCATTAAAAATAAAGGGAATTATTATAAATCATATACTATTCATTCCTGCACTTTATATTCGTAGTTTTTTTGTAGAATTTGAAAGTATTTTTCATAGAATATGAAGATGTTTTTTATAAGATGAGGTGTGGAATGGTGAATAATGACAGAAATAATTTTTCAAAAATAAAATTAAGAGAAAATGAAAATGAAAAAGGGCGTTAACCAGAGGACCTCAGGAACTATGCCTGTACTTGAATTCTAGAAGCTTATACTATCGGTAAAAAAAATAATAAAAAAAAAAGGGAATCCCAAACTCTGGGTGCGTCTCTGGCTGATTTTGAATTTTGGACATTCTCCTAATAAAATAATTATACGCAGACCCACATTGGGGCGTGGCCAGCTGCTAGTCAAATATTATTTGTATTAATTTTTTTTATATATATAATAAAATAATTTTATCAACCCCTTGGTCTTAGTTCAAATGTCTCTTTAATGTAATAGTTCAATTTCTCTCATGCTCAATTAAATTATTACTATATTTATGAAACAAAATTCTGGTTTTAGGTGGTATCATTATCTTGTACAAAAATAGCCAAATGGGTTAGGTAGCTTACAAAAGAATGTTATCCCCAATGGGTTTGGCATTTGGCATTTACAAATGTTGAGAATGCCTACTAGGATCCACATCATCAACATCTTTCTAGTAACGCTGTTCATTGAGTTGGAAGAGTTCAATCTTTGGTATATATTTTGAACTGTTATTGCACTTATAAGTTATAACGAGTGCTAGCTAAGAAGTAAAGCAACAGACGTGCTCAAAGAAACATGAATGAGTCGGTCTAATCTTCTCCAACATTTGGTCATGTTAAATATAAACTTAAGGGCTCTTTTAAAAAAAAATATTGATCAAGTTTTTTAAAAGAAAAATTAATTATGTTTGGGTAGTGAGGTATTCTAAAGGATTTTGTAAATATTAATAAAAAAGTAATTATAGAATATTGAATAGTAGTAAAGTATTCTCGGGACCTCAATACCCAAACTAGACTGCAAGTTCAATATGACTGCGTTGTCCTTGAAATACATGGCCAAAGTGCATCTTCATCTCATGTTGTCACTCTTCACATAGAAAGTTGATGAAAGTTGCATAGAAACCTTTACTTGTTAGGCACCAATTAAGCTACATATACTAAATACAGTTGTCTGTATTATTTTGACCAAAGTTTCTAATCTTATCTTCATGATTATTATNCCATGCTCAAAGAAACATGAATGAGTCGGTCTAATCTTCTCCAACATTTGGTCATGTTAAATATAAACCTAAGGGCTCTTTTAAAAAAAATATTGGTCAAGTTTTTTAAAAGAATAATTTCCGGCAAAGTTTCTAATTACAGTTGTCTGTATTATTTTGACCAAAGTTTCTAATCTTATCTTCATGATTATTACATTGATATGTGAATGGTCAGAATGATCATATTTACAAGTTGGTGACTTTATATAAATAGGGTATTTAGTGTGTTAATTAATAAACTAATTTGTAAATAATTTTTTTATTAAAAAAACGTAGAACAAAAGGAAAATTTCCGGCAATTGGCAAAATTATTATATGGTTAGAGATCCACAAGCTTTTTAGGTGACTTGGAACCGCGTTGACAAAGGTGGCCATGCTAGTGTGGAAAGAACTCTAGTCTGGATTCAGAAAGAAAAAGACAGAGGGTTGTTGGGTCACTTTTAATAAAAAACAAAATAAAAACGGGAGGGGTTCATGAAGAGGAAAAGTCAAGGGCCACCGGCAGTAACAGTGAACAGAGTATAGAACCTCAAATTTGGTCTATCCGATTTGGATTCACAACCTATTTCAACTTACCTCATTACTAATTATTATTATTCATTAACTTTAACTCACAAATTTTATTATTATTCACAACTCATTTCAACTCATATTCGAAAAGACCTAAAAAAATTATACTAATAATCCTCCCACATTATACATTATATTTTTTTAGTTTTTATTTTTTTTTCTTACTAAATATGTGATATATTAGTAATTAATAGAATTATTTAATTATTTTAAGAATAATAAAACCAAAAAAATTAAAGAAAAAATAAATTGTAATGCATGGTGTGTGGAGTTTATGAAGGAAAAATCTATTCTTAAGCCGGTTCACCTTACCAACACCACACACCATGACGTGGCAAACCCCGTTTGATCGCCACATCACAGTTTCTCACTTTCCTCTCAGACGGGATTCGCACTTCGCAGCGCATCGCACCAATTGAGTCCCTTCCTCCCCGACTCCCTCACTTCCCTCTGTTCGTAACCCACCTTCAGATCCCATCACCTCCGTCTCCGTCTCCGTCTCCCTCACGCAAATCAGATCTCTGCATCTGCATCTGTCCAGTTGAGTCCCTTCCTCCCCATCTCCCTCACTTCTAATTGCAAGCTCGTGTGGANGGTTTGATCGCCACGTCACAGTTTCTCACTTTCCTCTCAAACGGGATTCGCACTTCGCACTTCGCAGCGCATCGCACCAGTTGAGTCCCTTCCTCCCCGACTCCCTCACTTCCCTCTGTTCGTAACCCACCTTCAGATCCCATCACCTCCGTCTCCCTCACGCAAATCAGATCTCTGCATCTGCATCTGTCTAGTTGAGTCCCTTCCTCCCCATCTCCCTCACTTCTAATTGCAAGCTCGTGTGGAGGACACACCCTCCTTACCACAATGCAAGTGAGAAATCCGATTGCAGGACTGGCTTTCGACCAACAGTTTTCATGGTATACTGTCTACCCGGTAGTTCATTTTTTAAGGGAAAGGGGGTATTTAATCCGATGTTTTCTTAATGATTAAAGTTTCCTATTTTTCATGGGATGACTAGCCCATCTCATGATTCTCTATCTCTCGTTATTTTCTCCACGATTTTTTTTCCTTGTGTCTTGCATCTACCCCAACATCTAGCAAATACGTAAGGAAATGACTATATAAATTTCTAAAACGCGAGATTGAGAGGCTTAAACGAGAGAGAGAACGGCTTCTTTTGGCATTACGG
The DNA here is from genome assembly GCA_003123805.1 of Juglans sigillata. Lineage (NCBI taxonomy): Eukaryota > Viridiplantae > Streptophyta > Magnoliopsida > Fagales > Juglandaceae > Juglans > Juglans sigillata. The sequence continues at coordinate 344,286 of QEOY01003220.1, forward strand.
AGGCACGATGAGGAACGACATGGATTTGAGCTGCAAATCCAGCTATCGAAGGAGCGTTTGCAGCAAGTAGAGCAGCGTCAACAAAATTTGATGTCATCTGTGGTTGGATTCTTACGGAAACCAGGACTTGCCTTGAATTTCGTGACACAATTGGAAAATCACGAGAGAAAGAGAAGATTGCCAAGAGCAAGTTGCTTCTATGATGGAGCCAGCGTTGAAGAGAATGCGGGGAGATGATTTTTGAATTGGCTTGCGTAGGAAGATAACAAGCACAGTAAAACGTTCGTTTTACTTAAAAAAAAAAATAATAAAATAAAATCCACGTCGCCCGGTGTGTGGTGTTGGAGAACTGAAGGCAGTTGTATAGCTTAACTCGTTTATGAATAGCAAAGCTCATTTTTATAACTAGAAAAAAAATACAAACACTATTTATTATTACTAGAAAACCATATCAATTAATAAAAATTTTAATAAAAATTCTACATGTTAATATAAGAATTACCGTTAGAATTATGTAAATCTAAATTCTTGAAATCGATCGATGAGATGAGTNAATATTAACAAACACTCACTCTTAACGTGGAGTTTGATTTAATAGAAAAAATCTAAAATTATGTTTCATTGAAATTGAAATCTTGTCTTTCCATTATGTATTATGCATTAAATATAGAAAAATTATATTTGTAAATATATAATTGGTAAGTATTATATGTTTTTTTAAATTAAGAAAATTTGAGATTTATATAAAAAAATTAAATTTTTAATAATAAAAATTAAATTTTTTTTTAAAAGGNGAATATATATTAAAAGAGAAAAAAGAACACACCAAACTTGTTCAACCATTGAGCCATTGACCCAATAAATTAAATGCCACGGATAGACGTGGGTACAAAGATAAATAGGGTGTTGTACGAAACAGCTAGAGTTGGCCATTAACAATCTTGGCATTTTGAATTTGTGACGAACAGGTCTTTCAAACACAGGCCTTTTCTTTTGTCAAACCAATCAATCTCTGTATATTTTTTGTTTTATTGTTTCCAAAAGATAACCAATTCAAATCCTGATTGGCCGGTCTTACTACTGATAAAAGTGCCACCTAATTGGCACTTCATAGACCCACTTTTAGATAGAGTTGGGAAAATCTCCACCCAAAATTCAAGCTACCGGCTGAGCCTGTTCAACCGGTTAACTCCTTCCCCGTACACTCTCTATACATAATCAGGATCGCACTCTCCAATTACTGAGTCCGTACAAATCCACGGCCTGAAAGAGAGAGTGTGTGTTTGTGTGCCATTTTTTTTTGTTTGTTTGGCGATATCTTTGTTGATGCTCAAAAGGTCGACGACGCCCCATTTGGAGCTTTGCTATCTTCACTTTGAGAGTTTCAACCAAAATCGTTAACGACGAGCGAAAGCGCGTGAATTTGCTGGAGATGATAACATCGTATTCGTCGTCGTCATCGTCTTCAGTGCGCCACAGTTAACACTTGCTCATGTGTAACTGTGACACTCTCTCTCCCTCTCTCTCTGCGTGTATATGACTTTTGGGCGCTCAGTTATCTGAGATCTTGCTTTCCGTGTTGGGATCGGTAAAAGATACTCTCTGCAGCTCAGGGTCTGAGCTTGTTCAGAAATTTCGTTCACTGTGAGTATATAAATGTAGTTAGGCTCCGTACTTTGTGCTACTATTTGTCTGTTTGCTTGCCCAGAAACGAAGGGAAATTTCCAAAAGAAATGCGTTACTACTATTTTCTGATTTTAGTTAGACTCTAATCCACTCGTATTAATTTCCCACCAATTTGTCGCCACGTAATTATTTTCTGTCGTACAATAAGTTTTTAAACTTTCTACCGTGCATTCTTTGCCTCATGTTTCTCGGTAACCAAACAAGAAAGGAAATTGCTTGTTTCCCGATTTCTCACCCTGATTCCTTCTTCTCAACTGGCAGGTTTTCATTTTTCTCGAATCAGGTTAGTGGACGAACCAAAAGAAAATGGGTAAAACGACGAGCAGAGACTGGACCCAGATTTATGCGATCTACGGCTTGGACCAGTGGCAAACTCTACTCTTCCTCTTATTCCACGCGCTTCTCTTCACCGTTCTCTCCATCCTCTACCTCATCTACTTCAACCCGATCCGGGGCTTCTTCGAGTCCATCCTCACTGTCACCGCCTCCGGAGTTCCAGCTGGCGCGGCCAGATTTGCGGCGGGGTTCACCGGCTCCGTCACAGCCCTCTCCGCTGTCTGCCTCTTCTTCGCCGCGGCCAACTTCTTCTACTCCGCTGTACCGCTCCACCACGACATGGCCCTCCGCATGGTGAGCGCGGTGAACGACTGGTCGACGGTGAAGCACGCCCTGGACCTAGGCTGCGGCCGCGGGATCCTCCTCAACGCCGTGGCGACCCAGCTGAAGAAGGAAGGTAGTTCTGGTCGGATTGTCGGGCTGGACCGGTCGAAGGCGAAGACGTTGCGGACCTTGCGGACAGCGAAGCTGGAGGGGGTCGGGGAGTACGTGACGTGCAAGGAGGGAGACGTGAGGAGGTTGCCGTTCGGGGACAACTGCTTCGACGTCGTGGTATCTGGGGTGTTTGTACACACTGTGGGGAAGGAGCACGGCCACCGGACTGTGGAAGCGGCGGCGGAAAGGATGAGGGTAGTGGGGGAGGTGGTGAGGGTGCTGAAGCCAGGTGGGGTCGGGGTAGTGTGGGACCTAGTGCACGTCCCGGAGTACGCGAGGAGGCTTCAGGAACTGAAGATGGAGGAAATCAGGGTGTCGGAGCCGGTAACGGCGTTCATGGTCAGCAGCCACATCGTGACCTTCCGTAAGCCCAGTCAGCAAGTCGTGGGCCCCGGTGAGGTCAGGCTCGAGTGGAGATGATGCAAATAGTAACCAATGTTAATTGAAAAAAAATGAGAGAAATATATATTGAGAGAATATTGGGTTTGGGTTTAATCAAATTTCTGGGAAGGCGAAGCTGACCTGTAATTTTTTTTTTAATTTTTTAAAAGGTATGGGAATAATTGATGTCTAGTTAGTTAATTTCCAGTTTTGTACAAATCAAGGATATAAGTATTAAGAATATATAAATATATATATATATATATTCAAGTTTTAGGAATTGCCGTATATTAGACTTTAGTAGTTTATATGAAAAGTTTTATTTATTTTTTTAACTATGAATGATTACTTGGTATTGTCTATCAATTTTCAAATTATTCTTTAAAAAATATAATATTCTAAAAGGGTCACGATTAATATAGTGACATAAAAGTAGTAGTAGAATAATGTTGTGGCACATAACCTTACTGTTGTGAGTTATCATTATTTCTTAGTCGATGATGTTGCCAGAAAAAAGGAAGTCATGAAAGCAAAAGATGTATGAGTTATGAAAAGGTTATGAAATTTGGTGGGATGCGGATTCAAGTCTGTGGAGCAAGTGAGCTGATGTAGAGTTTGGATGCTGTTGTTAAGTCATTGTCGTAGATCCTGGATACTGGATACCGAGTGATGATCTATTGTCTGTTTGGGTGACTGGCCACGGTACGAGTATAGATTAAAATTGAATTATCCATAATTTCTTTTGTGGTAAATATTTTAAATATAAATTAATTATATAAAAATAAATTTATAAATTGATGTAATTTGATAAATCTTAAAAAATCATTTCAATTTATATGTTTATTTTGTATAATTTTTTTTTATGTATATAGCAATTCTCTTATTTTCTTCATTCCTCTTAATCAAAATGACTAATTTAAGGAAATAACTAAAATGTAGGAGGAGGTAGTGTAATTAATTCTTTTTCCTGTTCTCGGTTTATATACTTTGTCAAAAAAAAGTTTCCGGGCATGTGAAAAGATAGCAAGAGATAATGTTTGAAAGGACAGCGATATTTCTAATTCTGGCAGGAAGCAACTGTGTGGAGGTCGTTGTGAGCTGATAGACATAGATGCATGTAGGGTTGGGCTTCTGTCAAGCCTATATCCTTTGTTACTTTATAACGAAACTTCCAATGTTCAATGGTTATGATTTGGACCGAATTGAACCCACTTTTATTATATTATATTTCACCTTCAGACCTTGATATTATTTCAATGAATTCATGTTTATCGTAGCGAAATTCTATATATATATATAAACAGAGGGTAGCTTAAAAAAAATATAAAAAAAGGTATCATAAAATTTCCTCAAGAGTGTTCCCTAAGTAATAGGTCCGTCGTACGTGGATTCATAATAGGCCGTGGATTATTCGTTTAAATAGGCCGTGGATTATTCATAATAGGCTCTGTTTAAATAGTAAAAGTGTTTCATCTCATTTTATCTGATATCATTTCGTCTTATCTTATTATTATAAATTTTTCAATTTTTCATATAAAATATAATAAACAATTCAATTTTTTTAAATTCTAAAATAATAATAATGTTAAAAATTAATATATTCTAACAATATTTTATTCAAATTTTAATTTTTAACTAAAATCATCTTATCTCATTTCACTATCTAAATTGCACGTTAAAGTGAATTGAAAATTTAGGTAATTGTCCCAATTTTAATTTTATTTCATCTGTTAGAAACTATTTTGTTTTTTTTATTACAGGAACAATATAATTAAGAAGTAGTATCCGTGCTCAATTCGTAGCTTGTTTTTCAGCTAAGGCTGAAGGAGGATTAGAAGTCGTCGAACTTTCGTTACGTACACAAAGTGTCCTAACAGCTAAAACTAGAGAAAAGAATTAAGATAAATGTTTATTTCTGTAGTGAAGTACTGAAGTTAATTGTTTGAACGGGTGGAAATGATATTTATTCTAGAGGGTATTTATAATTACTTTTCATATATAATGGCATGAGAGGTCCCATGGTCTAGTGGTCAGGACATTGGACTCTGAATCCAGTAACCCGAGTTCAAGTCTCGGTGGGACCTGTCTATTTTAAAATTTTGAGTGAAAAACTTTTAAGAATCGTTTGAAAAATCATGCACAAAACCCTTTCTCCTTATAATATTAAGAAAAGTACTAGTCTTTCTGCTGGAATTTATTTATTTATTTATTTTTATTTAGTGATTAAGAAAATATTTTTTTAATGATGTCAATTTTTTTTTAAATATTTAAAAGTGTTTAAAAAATGTATGTAAAAAAAGAGAAAAAAAAAACATATAAAATATACTAGCGGAGCGCCCAGCAGTGGCTCTAGTGTTACTCTAATATCATATATACTCTCCTAAAATCGAATGACTTTTGTTCCTCTGTGAATGCCTAGTAAATGACTGACTAGCAAAAGGAGTTCTGAATTAAAGCTTAAGATGCAGCGCTCAGGTCTGAGATAAATAGGAACTCCGGGCTGACGGCTGAGAAGCAGGCATGTGTAATGAAGGCCTTTGGAATAAGATATATGGGGGAACAATGTGTCAAATGCTGTGCTCCAGTGAAACAGATTCACATATGGTTCCGGAGTAGTTTCATTTTCCAAAACAATAAGTGACTGAAAATAAAGATTTTCTCACTTTTTTAAAGAATTTCTTAACGAGAAATGGGACAAAATGTTCGTTCCCCTTGAATTCAACCTTTTAAAAGAACGAAAAAAACAAGGACAATGAGATGATTGCACCAATTTCAATCATATAAAATCATGCATCAAGAAATTTATGCGCTTGCTAAGCTCTACAATGTATTTTACATGGAAATAAAGTACCGAAACCTACTGTACATGAGCAGGGATGCAAGATGTTTAGAAGAATCAAAGAACAACCTAAGCCAATCTAAATTGAACAAACTTTTCTGGATTTTCCATTAAACTCAACAAAATACAGCTTCACAAACATCTCGGTAATCAAAATCGGGTGCCTAGAATTATCAGTATAACCGTAATTCTTGATTGAACGGAAAAACTTGTCCAACGATATAGAGTNATGCTTATATTTTGAAAATTTTAATTTAGATTTAAAAAATAAAAAAATGATATAATAAAATAAAAGAGATATAATATATAATTATCCGTATATAAATAGTGATATCAAGCGGTGTACTGCCACGTCAACCTTAACCTTTGACCTGCACAACGGTCAAATTATTGGGATCGCTTTAATAGGAGTTGTCTTTTTCAAAAAAAGTAGCCGTGGGCCCGTGAGCCATCTAAAGTTGTAAATTATGTGATCTGAAAAATATTCGTATCATCAGCTTGTGAGGGGGAGTAATCCCAAAGTCGTACTGGACCTGTAACGCTTCGTGTATGGAAGGGTCGAAGAATTAATATCTATCACTTATAATAAATCTGTCTCTTCAAGTANCCTTCATATAACACCTCGTCCTGTTTTACAAGCAACAAAGACAATATAAAGCATTTGAGGCATGAATAGAAGAGTAGTTGAAAATTTCATATTCATGTACTCACAAATAGCTCGCCAAAGAACTATCCAGATCCTAAACTAACAATTTCCTCATTACAAAAAGAAAAAATAAGTGGGGAAGAAATTGGAAAACATGGCAAGGGTAGCATCGTTTGAAGGGTATAAAAATTGAGGTAAAGCTTAGTTGAGGGTATGTTTCCCCTTTCTCCTCTCCAGGTATTAAACATTGAAAACTTATAATTGGACAGTAATAATTTTCTTTCCCTAACCTTTCAGGCAACCACATAAAGCAAAAGAATCAACCAGAAAAATAAAAAACCACGTCCTATGAAAGTGGATTGGGAATTTAAGCAATGCTAGATGAAACAATTTATTCGAGCTGCACCCTGTGTGTCTTTTAATAGAATCTTCGATTGCTNTAAACATGAGTCATTTTTAAAAAGAATGGTATGCAGAAATAAAACATTTTATTTTCATATGCACATCTCGAAACATGTCATCAGAAAGATCAGAGCGACTTTTCAATCTTTTCATATTCATAAACCATTTTAATATTCAAAAACCGCTTTGGCATAACGTAATTGCACATCTTCATCTTATCATATCATATCGTATCATATTATGTCATATACCATATTTAACCCCATGGTAGGGTTATGATATCCCCGGTGGCCAAACCAGGCAATATCATGTTGTGAAACTTCATCTTTTTCAATCTCGGAGCTCCGAGTATGCACATAGGAAAGAACACATAAAAGACCACTTTGTTTCCAAAGTGGNATATTCTAGAATCCTAAGTTTTAACTTTGGTTAGACATTGTTGAGAAATAATGGGGGACCATTCCTTGACTTACATCGTCTTTCAAAACTTCATTCTCCTCCAAGTCTTTTAATCTCTCAACCCTCCATTTCATGTTAACAAGTTGACCAACTCTGAGGCCACCAGAAGGAAGAGGAAGAAAACCAACAGCCAGGCACGGGTCAAGCACGGGCCTCTTCAAAACAAGAGCACTCCTGAAGATCAAATCCTGTCTAACAACCTCAGGTCCAGGAGATTCTACGGCAGGTGGATGTGCTCCAATAGTTCTATCACCAGAAATTCCATATCTGATATTTAATATGCTATCAGGTTGTGGTGCTTTGGCTTCCTCTGCAAACCAAAAGAAACATTCGCTTCATTAAGTTTAAGACAAATGTGAAAAGATTTGCTATTATATCCATAATCTTTCTCAAAATTAACCATCTTCTCCTGAAGGTCCAGCAAAATCAGAGAAAGTAGAAAGTTGATATGTTAGCTCATTCCATGGTAACACAGAATGAAATAACTTGTGGCTCAAAAGTTCTTCAAAGATGTTTGGATGTGACATTTACTCTGTGCATTAGATTATTTTCCAGGCTAATGCATCTGACGTTTTCACAAAAACATTGTTTATAAAAATAGACAATATTCTACACCAAAAAACAGTTGAATAGACAACCTGTATTTTTTTTAGATAGGTTGTATTAAATATTCTTTGAACTGCCAAAATTGTAAGAACATGAGCATCTTTCCAATGAAAAAAAATTCAAGAACGAACTTCTAAACAATGCATAGGTGAATCTAACATAAGTAATTTGTTCTTAAAATGGTCTTGTAGCATTTTTTTTTGTTTCTAATAGTAAGCCAACACATGCTCCCATTGGGTATTGAACCCACAACTTCACCCTCCATCACTTTATTGTGAGGGGAGAAAGTGTTAATTGAGCTAGATCTCATTGGCTTGAGGCAATTTTCATATCCAAAACAAAGCTTCAGTTATTCTATAGAATGCTTTATTTCATTTATCAACTTTTTTTTTTTTCCTGAAATACTTTTTAACTACTTAAAAAGTAAGTAGTACGAACCTTAACTTCATAGAGACTGGTCACCACACTAAGTCGTAATGGATTTAAAAAGGCCCATTATGTATATATGTAAATATTTTTTATAAGTCTATTTAGATAGTTAACACAATGCCAAGTCCAAGACAAGTCCTTAGTCCTTTTTATTCTTCAATTATTTAAATATTTCATTCATAATCACAAGGGGCAACGATGCCTGGACAACATCCAGCCATTGCAAGGCCAAGGCATGGTTTTACAAGCAAAAAGTCATGCCAAACAAATCTTACGCACATCAAGTACCAAACTTCAACCCTGAATTTGAAGCCGTTTCACCTTTCACTGCTTAACTATAGTTCAAAGCTAGAGAGCTTTAATGTACATAAGCATATGAACATGAATTTGTCTTGAACCCAAAATGTATAGGCATGAGGACCTTGGCCACAATTTATGAATTTTATAATCAGGATCTCAGAGATAACAAGTCAAGCTGTGATACCCCATTCTTATAATATAAGAGCTGCACTACTGTGCCGCTTGCAGCTTACCGCTGCAAGTGACCACTAGTGTAAAAGTAGTGTTTTTTTTTATTCAATTTTTCTATTCACATTTTTTTTTATCATTTTTAAATATTTTTAAAAAATATAAAAAATACATCAATACATTAAAAATTAATTTCTTAATCATTAAGTAAAAAAAAACAAACAAACAAAATTCACTGAGCGGTCAAATGGAGCGGTAACAATTGGGTGGCATTGTAGTTTTTTTTATAATATAATGGTAGGTGGTGTATGAGATCTCACATTATTTGGGAATGAGAAATTCTTGCTCTTTATAATGTTCTAATGAGACTTCAATATATTATTGACTAGTCATTTTAGAGTATAGGTCATGTAGTTTGGCTTTCTATTGGGGCATTAAAAATGGTATCAGAGCTTATTCCAACCAACCATAAATGTGGGACTTGACCCATGCCACCTACAACGAATTGGTCAGACGAGGGCATCGGAATTATAACCCGGAGGGGGGGGGATTGTGATACCCCAATTTGATAAAATAATGGTAGGTGGTGTATGAGATCCCATATTACTTGAAAAATTCTTGCTCTTTATAATGTTCCAATAAGGCTTCAATTGTATCATTGACTAGTCCTTTTGGAGTATAGGCTATGTGATTTAAGCCTTCCATTGGGGCATTACACAAACTATGTCAAATTCACCCCATGAATCATGTTCGCATCCTAGGTGATATAGAGTTCACAATTAATACCTAAACCACTCTTAGGAAATTAAGAGGACCTTCGAGAAACCAATGTGGCAGGCATATCAAAATCAGCAGTGTACTATTGCTGAACATACATGAGTACCTAAATGTTGAAGTAATGTGGCATTTAAAACCAAACCTCATCCATAAAAATAGAAGGGAAGCATGTAACAAGAAGTTAATATATCATAGTAATATTAGATGGCCCTGATCTGGCACGGTGTTAAAAAAATGTTTGGAAGGTAGGATTACAGAGAAATCACTCTCCAACTATGGTGGGAAGTTTAATGGAATATCTCTTTTACTTCGGGTGCTGATATGATTACCAGTTATCAAGCCCCTTAATGGTTTTCTGATGACCTATGATATATATGACAATACTGCATATTAATGTTAATGTGAGAGACATTGATCCACAATAGATGCATCTACTCCTTTTTTGACTCCAGTTCGAAAGTGTACAAGTGCCGAAGTTTATTTGCACAATCAAATGAAATACCTTCTGCATTTGACATGTCAAAGCATATGCTGAACAGGATTCCTGCTCTAGAATTAGGAGAAATGACAAGCGGGATGAAGCCTGGATTTGGCCTCCCATCACCTTTTCTAGTATGAGCAAACCCATCTTGAAGATCAAGCCAAGCATCATAAATGGTCAATGTGGCCTTCACTTCTGACTGTAGTATCACCTGGAAGTAACATAAACCAAATGTGGACTTTATTGGAAAAAAGGCAATTCTGTAGAACATCACTCCTAGGCGTTGCTCTTGTATATGACCCGTGTACTTAGGCTTTGCCTATTCTTATGATCAATAAAATTTTATTTACCGATAAAAAAAAAAGGCAATTCTGTTCATGAAATTTGACACCGGTTCTTCAAAATCAAAGCAAACACAAAAAGAATGCTTTTAAAAAATTGAGCACAAATTACCTGCAGAAGCAAAGTTCCATCATTGCATTTATCTGCAATGCGTGTGTTCACATGGAAAGGGTCAGTAAAATGGACAGCTAGGGTCCTGCACATTGGCCAGGTGATTATTTAGACAAATGCATAACAAATAAAAATATCATAAAGTTGAAAAAATAATAAATTAAAAAAAAAGCAGCATTTGCACTGAAACTGGAAGAGTGATGGAACATGACAATGCCTCTCAAATATCTGGTTGTGAGATACTCCAAATTCAAGCTTTAGAGCTATTGTTCTCATTCCATCCACAATACTCTGCCTCTGAGGGGAAACTGCCCATAGAAAACAATGTCATATACATGGAAGCAGTTGGATGCAACAAAAAATATATATGCAACACATGAAAAATGTGGAAACCACCAGAACTACACATCCTAATCCTAACCTGAAGACGATCCTCTTGCAAGTCTGTCACTAATGGCACGTATTGGAATCCACAAAACAGAAGTAACATTGTTTGCCCAACCCGGAAACACTATCCTACCATCATGGAGTCTCAACTGCTCAAAATGTTTATCAATGGCCAAAGAACCATTTTTGTGAGCAGCATCAGACTTTCCCACGTCAGCAGCACTCTGTGACACATCAGCATAACTCTCCATCTCAATGACATGGGACTTTTCAATCGCTAGACCTGGACCGGTATCTATCTGCAATACTGCATCTTTGAGGGAGTAGTCCATTGGCCGTACTATGATTCCAACCCACTGAGGTTCATTTATTAGCAAAGCAGATGAAATAGCTGACGCAAGATCAACCAGAGCTCTTGGCTTGAAAACCTATGGAAGAAAAGGTTTTGTTAGATGATTAAAACAGTCCCATTCCGCTTCAGTATCTGAATCAATGGTAGGTGTACAATATAAGAAGAAAATCATAGCTGTAGACACAGTTCTCCTTGTCTCATCATCATAGATTATCATTCAAACTTATAATCAACTCTTTAACTACATGTTTTATCTTCAAGCTTCAAGACACAGTACCTTCAAGATAGGTCTAGTAGGCTTTTCATAAATCATAAAATCGTCGCTGTCTACAGGGGCACCCTTGGAAAAACTATGAGATCTAAACCGCAAGTGCCCAATCTGCCCAGTGAGAACTCCCAAGACATAGGAACCTGGTTTTTGAGGGGGTAGATCCAGGGTAATATTATTCCGACCAGGCTCTAGAACAGTAGCAGAAGTGCTCCTTAATGCCTGACATATTAGATGAAATGATTGTAGTCCAATAAATAAATTGCTCCAACTGTAATAAAAATGAATAACATTATGCCATGAAAATCATACCTTAACACCCTCATCGCCATTAGATGTAGCCATCAACGTGAGACTGAGTGAATCAAGAGTTATATCATCAGGAAAGCCACTCCAAACAGTCACAGATAAGGTACCAGGATCCCCATCACACAACTCCAATGGGGGCCCAGGATTGCCAGAAAACGTAATTAAAGAAGATACATCCAAGGGTACTGGGTTCTTCATTTCGCTGTGTGCAAGATTAACAACTTCCAACTGAAAAGCTTGGCGTTCCTTGGACGAAAATAAGCCTTTGTCTAGTGAAAGCAATCTCACACAAGATGATAGGTAACCAGCTTCATCATTAAGTATCTTCTGACACTCTGCTAAATTGGGCAGGACTTCAGCCAATAAATCCTGCCATCCTTCACCAGCATACAGGGCACAAACCTTCTCATATGATTTTGCTGCCAGATCAATATTTCTGTGTTTGAAGCAGACAGCCGCTATTTCACCATCAAGGACAACTCCATGTCTTTTCCACCAGGAGCGATGGTAATTATCAGCAGCACCTTTAGTTAGCTCGAGATATTTTTGCTGCCAGTACCAGAGTTTTAAATTGAGTAGAGAGAGAGAGAGCTAATCCAGAGAACTAGAACATTTAATTGAAAATTTGACGTAAAAGCCTATTTTAGATTCCAGCTTTTCAGAGTGAGACCTATTTAAAAGAATCAACCATAAATCAAATATCATTTAAAAGTATCTATCATATTTAAAGGAAGGGATTATCAATTGATGAAGCAGAGGTTGTAGTACCGCTAAAAAGTTACATAGAAGAACTTGTGAAGAAAAACTCCTTGGGGGAAAGAAACTATACCAGAGGTGCATGTGTGTGTATGTGTGCAGTTATGCACTTGTTTGGCCTGATATTTATACCTCAAACTCCTCTAAAGATGATAAAGATTTCCTTAGACTGGGATTAGAAATTGTATGCTGCAGAGCATGCTCGGCAGCAATATAAATCTCAGCAAGTCTCATAGGTCGGTCAATTGAGCTCTCAAAATTCCCTGGTGAAGAGTTAGTGCGCGACATAGCACTTGAACGGACTTTTTGTGATGGGGACATCTTTGTGGATGCTTCTGAACCTGATCTGCCAACGTACATACCAACAAGATTAGAACTTGAAAACCAAAACATGAAAGATAATGGCTTTAAAAGATTAATGAATCATTTCCAGTACCCTTCATTAAAAACTGGGCGACCTTCAAACATTTCGAACATATTTCCAGCAGAAAGAGAAGCCCTTCGTCTATTAGCCTCACGCAAAAGAACAGAAGGTTCAAGAGGCAATGGTTTCCTTTGAATACCGAAGTGCTTGACTCTATGAGTTTCTTGGAGAATCATCTACACAAAGGAAAACATGATCGGTGGTTTTTTTTTTTTTTTTTTTCTTTTGAGGAAAGTCAACAAGGGACTGTTGAGCAAAAATAACAACACTTTTAGCACATTAACACAGTCTGTACCTGGCCTATCAAGTATCATGGAAAAAAATATATTGTTATAAGGACTGCTTTTATTGATAAGTAAGAACAAGAAGGTCTACAAGGACTGCTATAAGCTCATTGAGATGACTTAAACTTACCTGAAATTGACCAGTCATGAAAAAAGATTTGCTTACTCAAAGTTATGATTGTAAATTTTCCTCAGTGTCATCCAAGTTTAAGTTTGAAATAATCAAGATAATCAATTTTCTAACGAAAGAGTAGATTATGATGATAAAAATATGTTAGAGGGACAACCAAACAAACATAATTCTAAGTAACAATTCCAACTATGATACCAAAAACTACCATGTGTTTGGGATCCAAAAGTTTCACCATATAATATGAATTTAGCATAATTGAGGACACCATGTACGCCTATTGATTACCTTGAGCTGTCACCTGTAATGACAATCTTTCTTGTGAACAAGAGCTCTATGATTAACCAGTACAAAAAGAAAACACAAATATCATGTGGTTTTCGAAGAAAGTGAACATTTCAATTGTATGTTTGCTTGCACATCCTAGCATACGGCATATTGATAACTTACCTTTTCCTTAGTAAAAACCTCAGATAAAGCATCAGGTGGGACTGAAGGCCAAATTGCTGGCTTAGGCCAAGGAAGCATGCTGAGTGAAGCACTGCTCCAAAGAAAAGATAAAGCTTAAAGAAAAATTAAGATTCCAGAAATTACTTATACCAGAAGGGAAGAAGAGTCTAGTCATATGATAGACTTTTGCTCTTAGAAAAATCTTGTAGGCAACCAAATTTAGAGAATGCTAAACTGGGGTATGTAAACTAAAATATGTACCTGTTGACAGGACTTCTTTCTATCTCTGTTCCATAACCAATTAAATATGAAAGCCTCATGAACTGCAAAATCATAAATACTCTGAGTCGGGCTAGAAATAGAAGAAGTGAAAACATTTTGTAGTAAATGTAAACAACCACCAAAAAGGTTGTCAAACACTGAATCAATGCATTCAGACAAATTTCAGAATATTAAAAAACCACATTCCCAATTCAGTGAAAATTTTTGTAGTAACTTTAGAGAAACTGGTAAATCACCAAAAAGAATACCGAATTAAACAGAATATGCAGTAAATTTATTAACACAAAACCAACCTTAATCCGGCACAGTGAATAAAGGTCACCCTGAAGTCGGTAGAACTCCTTTTCTATATCAGGTGCCACAAGTCCATCAATATAATGAGAAGCAGTTGCATTGACTACATCCAAGCAAGCAGTTATTACCCAAACTTCACGCATACAAAAGGGTAGTATATTCTGATAAGAAGAAAAGAAACAGGACAGGGAAGCACTAAGAACCAATATTCTTCAATTGAAGCTCAAAAGGAGTAACATATATTAACAAACACATAACTAAATGATTATCAGATACCTCATGCAGTGCCAGGGCCTTTGAGAAGCTTATTATGAATGAATAACCCCTTGACGCAACCTCAAAGGCGCGATTCAGCTTAAATAGAAGCTGCAATTTGATATATCACTGAGATGCAGCACCAATGTGTAATTTCAAGAAACAAAATCTACTACGTAGACCAAGTTTTGAGAAAACAAAGGCTCAAAAGCAACTTTATACAAAATGATATGTGCATTGTTGAAAAACAAAACAAAGTGATATCCTTAAATACAACTACTATCTAATTAAGTTTGCTCTATGTACTTTACCTATAAAAAAAAAAGTTTGCTCTATGTACAACCATTTAAGCATCACATAAGGGATTCTCAGTTTTGCAAACCTTTGATTGACAGGCAAAGAGATACTGTCTAAATTCAAACTCCCGAAACGAGTCATCTTGAACAATTTGTGTCAACGGTTTGTTTCCAGGATTAAGCAATACTGCCTGATCATCACCACGGTCTACTCCTCCAAAGTCTCTCTGTTTTCCAATCATATTGACTGCATAAATTTGATTTAAGTTTTGATCCTCTATTTTTAAGAAGTAATAAGAAAAGAAAAAACTTATTTCACCAGTAAATAGAAGCATAAAAGAGTATGATCAGATTAATAAGCATATTTCTTTTGATCAGGAATGATAAACAATTTTTTATATATATATTTTTTTTATAATTAAAACACAAAATTAAAATTAGGATATATATATAATTAGGATAAAACACAAATACCAAATATATATCCATTAAATGTATAGATGTGGTACCTCAAAATCCTGAATTAGAACAAAAAGGACATTACCAATTCCACAATCACCCATAAAAATCTATCTTATAACTCATTTTATGAGAACCTGATAGAATAAATGAAACAGGATTGTTACTAAATAGGACTGGCTTCACCCAAGGAGAATGATCCCCTTGAATTATTATTATTTTGATAAGTAAAAATTTATAAATGCCAACAGGCGTAGCCAAGGACATCCCCTTGAATTATTACTCTAATGTGATTGAAAAGAATAGTTTTGTAGGGGTGAAACAAGAGACTACCTAATCATGTAAAGGATATAATAGAGTTCCTATGGCAAATTAAAGGTTAGAGAGAGGGAGAGAGACAGACTGATGGACAGAGCAGCATTATCAATATAAATAAATAATTATGCCTTATATAAACCACTTGAACTCCATCTAGCACCAAATTAAGTTTGTATAATATAATATATTGACAGGATAAGTGATATGTATGATTGAGGACATGACAAATTTGAAGTGAAACAAACACTAAAACAAAATGAATTAAGCACCTGAGTAGATTCACCTGAGTGTCAGGGTCAGCATAGACCCCCCCCCCCCCCNTTCAAAAAGATGAGCCATCTCAAACATAAAAGCCAGGCTTTCCTGTTAAAAAAAATAAAAATAAAAAATGAGGAAGGAAGAAAGCTATCCTCAGACACTTTAGTGTAAGCAGATTGCATGGTCCCAAGGACACAGAACTTTTGAGACTAGTGTCTCCACATCTTTTTTTAGTGGCAAGGATGTGGCTTCTATCATGTACTTCAATACAAAAGTAGAAGAAGAAACTTGAAGTTATGCTCTTTTGTACAATGAAATGTACAAGATTAATAGAAGGAAAAATACGAAAGTCAACAATCCCAATTTACAATCAAAACATTCCTCCTTGCATACATAGCAACCTCCATCACAATTACTAAATTCAAAGATTCAGAGAAAGGAACAACCTTCAAGATAAAAAAATTACAGAAGTTCCAGACTGGCATGAATCTTTGTTCACTGAGTTTGCGTATCTCATCCTCATAAAACTGTACACGCCTATCCAAAGTATTTCTGATGGATTCCATAATCTTGGACTCCAGGTCTTCCCAAAAACTTGCTTCAGGGCAGTGTATATCTAATTTGCAGCACCTGAGCAAAGCATATTTTAGAAACAATAGAAAACAAGGGAAGAGCTTTGATAATATCAACCCTTTGCATCGTGTCATACACATTTTTTACTCGCATCTAGATCTCTAAATGCCCCCTCCCCCAAAACAAAATGCAAGAATGTTGGTGAGGTAGCTAATATATGATTTTTTTTTTTTTACATTAAAATTCTATCAGTCATATGTCACCAATGACTTGATGCAATATATTCACCACCTTGTCTTCTACGAGAAAGAAAAAAAGGCAGGACCTATGATTCAAGAAGAAAATTGATAATGAAAAAAAAATCAATTTTCTACTCCCAATATCCTGATGCCATGCTATTAACTTGCGAATGTATAATAATTTGATGTAATGGTACATAAAACATATATTCAGCTTGTGTGGAAATATGTAGAAGTAACTCTCTTGCGACAAACAGAAGAGGAGTCCAAAATGTACCTTTGGTTAACTATTATACTCCAAACACATGATAGAGAGTCCTCTTAATCAGGGTCCGCTATTGTAAATACTGGGCTAGGCCTATTCTTTGAGTAATATATCTTTTATTTATCAAAAAAAAAAAAAACACATTATAGAGAGATGTGAGCATACCTTTCTCTCTTTTTTGAACTAAATTCAACTTCAAGTCTGGCATATACTTTTTTCGCCGATTTGGTGGCGTTCTCATTATTTGGGTGAGCTTTAGACACAAATACAATAAACCACTCCCGCTCATCATTCTGGACAATCAACTTCAGGCGTGGTTTAAGAATTGTTCTGAACTCATCAAGATCCTATGGGAAAAAATGGAATTACAACAACAGAATTATGTTAGCAATAAGAGGTTCAAAAAGAAAAATGAAATAAATCACCACATAATATAGAAATTTAAGCACACCAGTGGAAACCACAAAATTAAGATTTAGAGTGTTTTCTCTTTTTTTGTTGATCTACTACATTCCACGTGCAGAGTAAATCTGCATGTCAAAACCCAGGTCAGGGCAAAAATAAGCTTTGCCCATCTCCTTTGGAACAAATCACACATCCCAAGAAAAATTCTGGTACCATGTATGGAATAATAGCAATCACTCAATGTGCCAATAAAAGGTCCAAACTGAGTCATAATCATGTCAGGTAAGATTTATCGACAAAAGTAGGGAATTTTGTGGTTCGGATTGACTTGAAAGCATCATCAACTAATGCAAATGTGATAAACAAGTTCATGACCAAGCACGCTAGCAAAAGGTCATAAACTGTCACCCCATACATAGACTCACATGAATGGTAACTCCCTTAAAATAATGTATATGATGTCTAAAGTGTGACACAAGGACTATTCCAGCACATTGATAGCATTGTAGGTACGAGTAATATATTCCTTACTCAAGGAGATGTTGGTGAGTTGAAGGGTGCAATAACACCTATATCATATGTCCACATTTAACTTAAAAAACAACTTGTACAGCGATACAGTAATTAATATTAGAAAAAGTGGGTGAGGTTATCTCGACAGCAAGTTACCTCACAGGTAACAAGAACAACAGTTGCATATGGCTCCCGAAACCAAAATAACAATTGCTCCTGTGGGAAACGGCTACGAAGTCTTGAATCTGTTGTTAATATGAACTCCGCAGCCAATTTCTCCACAAACACGGGATTACGGGTCTTGTTGTTTAAACTTGCTCTTTTGAATGGCAACCGCTCCTCAAACCCATCCTTGACAATGGGCCACAAATCACTCACGTCTTCCACTGAAAAGCAGCATAGCAGAAATTAGTATATGGTCATATAGCAAGTAGAACACTAAAACGTTATGCTATTCAGCTATTGGATAAATATATAGAATATATTTCCTACCAACATTTTTTTGAAGGCTATAGTTCACGACAACTGAGAACTCACAATGAAAGTTATTATCTAGAAGGACCACAAGTGATTCTCATCTTGTGAATATATAAGGGCACACAGATGAAGTATGCCTCTTGCCACGATACTTCTTCCAACTAAAGCATATTATATAGTCCAAGGCATACACGGACACACAAATACACGTCCACATGCGCTCCCCCCCCCCCCCCCCCCCCCCCCC
>QEOY01003220.1:363066-427283 GCA_003123805.1 Juglans sigillata
CCCCCCCCCCCCCCCCCGCGACACACACAGAACTGCATGTTTTGTTATAGAATCTTCACCAGTAACTCTTCTCAATTGCATTTGGTGGTTTAAATAAAAACCATCAGAAACCGACCATTCCCATAAATTCCCACTCTCAATTCCTGAAACAGCACATTTACAAAAGTATTCAATCGGCTGAACACCTTTGAAAACAGAGCACCGGATGCATTTTCCCACCGAATATTGATTCATATGACCCGCAACGATCATTCATAACAGAGACTTCACAGAGCAACGCTACGCATACTAACAAGTAGTACAAAAATTCAGACAAAGTGATGTGGAATAGACTCCGCGAGTAATGTTATGATAATGTACATCGGGCCATAATTTACAACAAAAGGTTTGTAAGATTAATTTGTAAGAACAGCATATCCGGTTTCGCAAATATATATCACTTAGAGGTATAAACCCAGTATTTCCATCTCTGGAGTTAAGCCGATTCCATCTATAATTTCAATCCAAATCTAAAAGTGTATGCAACGGAAAAACTACGAATCTTGAGAGACTATTTTGCGATCGAGATCAGAAGGTTACAAATTAAGCCAAAATTTGAATTCGACCACGAATCTCAGCTTCAATTCATTATCTGAGAGAAAATTTAAAAAGTACGAAGGGGAAAAGTAAAAAGAAACTCAGAGGCTCTTGAAACCTGCAATAACGAGGTGATCACAGGAATTCTTGATCGTCTGGAACTGAGCTAGAAAGTTCGCCATCCCCGATCTATACGAAGAGAATGCAAATCATAGATCCTTGTATATTCATACGCGAGAGAGAGAGAGAGAGAGAGAGAGAGAGAGAGAGAGAGCTTCACTGTCTTTAGTGTGTAGGGAGGGAGGGGATAGTTTGGACTCTGAAGGTTGGGGCTTGGGCAGTCTCCCGGGGATGTAGTGCTTCGCGTGGTATCACGCTTGATGTTGGAATATCTCCGCTGACCGTTGGATCACATGTTCTGACTGCGCCTGTTTTTGTAACTAAGCTATCCAGTTGGTGGTGTTTGGTTGCCGAGATGAGTTATCCCACGCTGAAATCAAGATTTGGGCACTCCGGCATGACCACATGGTAGAGGTGATATCCGCCCCCCGCGGGGGTGGGAAATTTTTCCCTGTACCCCTCCCCTGTCCATGCAGGGGCGAGGTACCCCGTCCGCTGATCGGGGTGCGGGGGTGGACCTCTTTTCGTCCGCAGCCCCGCGGCCCAGTATAGCTTTTTGGGTCCTGAATGGCCCTGAATCGGTTTTTGGGTTATTTTGGGTCCATAATTTATTTTTTGACCACTTTGAACCTATAATTTAACTTAAAAAATATATAGATTTAAAAACTGAAATATATATATATATATAGTAGATACTAAGTTTCAATTATTAACTAATCAAATTAAAATAAGTAGTTTACAATTATACAAATTAAGAGAACTAATAAACTATTACACTATTATAAACTCCTCTAAAAAAAATAAATATTACAAATTGTACAATTAACTATTGTAGCAACATTACAATTAATTGTAAATTAACAAAATCATAATTTTTCAATTTGATCAATTTGATTTTGGGGTGGAGTTGTGGCGGTGAGTTCAGTGAGTGGTGAGTTGTCGATTGCTATGAGACTGAAAATCAAGATCATAAAAATTAATAAGTTATAAAACCTAGAATATTAATAAGTTAAAAATAAAACAAATTAGAATTAAAAAGTTATAAGATGAAACAAAATTTTAAATGCAAAAAATAATTAAGGGATAAATTGTGCAAACCATGACAATGGTAGGTCCAATACAAAGTCATACTGCATTGGAGGTAGCCTTAGTCGTCGTCTCATGTATCACTATAAGTATTAAATTTGAAATCAAATTAATGAATACTAATTAAATGAAAATAAATAAATAAAAATAAGAAATTAGAAAATGAAGTTAAAATAAATACCAAATCCAGGCTGATCATCACCCTCCTCCTCGACGTCGGCCTCTTCATACTCAAGAACATCCGAAACATGAATTGGAGTTCCCTTGATCCAATTCTGCGTTCTGCGTACAAATCAAAACCTCCACAGTGGTAGGAGCTAATGAACTCTGAAATGAATCAAATACACGCCCTCTGGTGCTAAAAGCCGACTCTGAGGCTACGGTGCTAACATAGATGGCCAAAAGTGTGCGGGTTATATCTCCAAGGATAGGATACTTCACGGCATTCACCTTCCACTAATTTAATATATCGAAATCTAATGAAAATGGTAGAATTTCTGCTGCTAAGTATCTGTCTATCTCTGAATGAATTTCTACAGAACTCCGAAGGAATAGAGTCTGCCCATACATCTCACCCCACTCCAATCTACGTTTTTTCCCAACCTCGACTTCAGGAACCTGTGAGCCTGAGGCTGATGGGGTAGGTATAGGTGCTGCAATAATACCACCCAGCAGGGTGGAAAACTCATCAAATAATCTACCGAAGGTTTTCCCAAACCCTTGCTGCAATAAGCTCCGCCCATACTTGTCCGCACGCAATGCTCAATCCAAATATTATGCCATCCAACTTATAACTCGGGTCAAAGACGACAGCTATATCTAACAAAATATTAGCCCTAGTTAAATCTTCCTAATACTTGTCGTATTTTGTTTTCATGATCAATGACATCTCCTGCAGTCTAATGTGACCACCCGCGACCATGTCATCTAATTCTTCTTTTACCCTACATATTTGCTGACATACAACATTGGATGTAAGGTACAAAGTTTCAGATAGTCTTGTGGTGACATTGTAAAAAAACTTCAAAAACTCTACAAAAATAGCTACAATTTCTCAATCATTATTTACGGATTTTTCCAATCTCACATGATCATCAAAATATTTAACATATTGGATGTCTTCGTCATCCAATAATACAAATGCCAGCTTCTATTATTGGGCCGCCTCCAACATAAAAAATATTGAGTTCCATCGTGTAGGCATATCAGTACGAAAGCCCTTCTTAGATGTTAGGCCCGCAGATCTTGCAGCAACTTTGAATTTCACCAACCTCGAAGGAGAATATCTCACTCATCTCACAGCAGTCCTAACTCGAGCAATCGCGTCATGAAGACCCTTCAAACCATCAGTGCCAATTAGATTCAAGAATATGTGTCGCACATCTCACATGCAGACACTCACCACCCATGAGTGTCTTATTTGTCTCTCTAAGATATGTCTTCAGAGATCTCAATGCAACATCATTAGACAAGACATTATCGACTGTGACTGTAACAATTCGGGTCAACCCTCACTCCTTTATTGCGACCTCCAAGGCCTTCCCAATTGTCTTACCCTTATGATCGGTGATTTTATAAAATTTTATAATTTTCTTTTGTAATGTCTAATGACAATCGATAAAATGCACAATCAAACACATATAATTAAAATTTTGGACTAATGTCTAAGTGTCAGTGGTGAGACAAACAAATTGATCTGCCAATTGACCCCTCAATTTCTCATTTTCAATGTAAAAATATTTTTTTACATCCTTTGCTACCATGTGGTGAGAAGGAATATTAAACATTGGTTCTAAGTAACGAGAATACACTTGGAACCATTTCCCATCAACAAGTTGAAAATGTAGCTCGTCCATGATGATCATATGAGTTAGGTGTCTTCTACATTCATCGGGATCATACCTAGTATACCCTCTCAAAGTTGCACCCCCACTAGTCTCATCCGCCATTTCTTGAAGTATAATTTTTAGCCTATATTAGCTTTTCTCTTGTAATGATCTTAATATTGGATTTTTTTTGCATTGCTCTTCTAAGTGCACCTTTAATTGTGAGGTGCCATGTTTCCTATAGTGACATTCATAAATTTTTCCACAATGGTTACACTTGGCTTGGGGGTTACTTGAGTCACCACCCTCTAGTTTGGTGAAATGACTCCAAACTATTGAAACAGGTTTCTTGCTGGGCTTGGGGGCGGGGCAATGTGCCATAGGGCTAGGGGTAGGGGTATGAGTAGGAGGGGTAGATGTAGGTGTAGGTGTAGGGTTAGTGGTAGGGGTGCCCTCGGCTTGGAAAGGAGAGATCGCACTAGAATCTGCTGGCATATCCATGAACTCAAGCAAACAAGAAATCTGAAATTATAGAAAACATAACAACNAATATCATGATTGAATGGATCAGAACTACTACGAAAACCCGATAAAAAAATAAAAAATATTGAGTACTTTGTTTATTTTTATTTTTCCTTCATGGATATATTATATACATTTTTTCATTTTGTTTTGGTTTTTTTTTTTAAAATGGATTTTATGCATGATTTCTAGATTTCTAGCTACTCATTGATTACAATACTTCAGCCTTCGTGTGTGTGTGTGTGTGTATATATATATATATGTTGGTGGCAGTGTTTGAATATTTGTTATATATATATTGTAAAGTAGGGCTGTGCAAAATTCTGAAATTTCCGACTCTGCCTGACATTTGCTCCGATTCCGACTCCGACTCCAGTCATCGAAATTTGAAGTAGCTCCAAATAGATAATCGGAGTCGGAGCTCCGACTCTGATTTTTTTAAAAAACAAAAACTCAGCTATAAAACGACGTCGTTTTGAACATTGGCTCGAGCGAGATGTCGAGCATAAGTCGAGCGAACCTCTCTAGAATAGTTCTGCTCGAGCGCCACGTCGAGTGCACTTCGAGCGAACCTCTCTGCATGGGTTCCGCTCGAGCACTGAGTCGAGCGCAATAAGAGCGAACCTCTCTGTATGGATTCCACTTGAGTGCCACGTTGAGCATACTTCGAGTGAACCTATCTGAATGGGTTCCGCTCGGAAATCGGAGTTCCAATCGGAGGTCGGAGCTGCCGGAGTCGGAGGGACAATTTGGCTCCGACTCTAGTCAGAGTCGGAGCATAGCCCTATAGTAAAGTATATTAACAATATAGTTTATTAAACTTAAAGAATATAAGCATAGCAACTATATAATGAACATAAAAAAAGTAGAATAAAAAAAAATATCATTTGACATTCGTGTATATATATATTTCATTTTAATTAATTATAACCTAATCTCTTGTAAAGATCAATTAATGGATGATGATTTTGTTACAATATTTATAACTAATAAGTTGGACTTTCATTAATTTATGTTTATTGGCTTTTTGTTCATGCAGTACCTTAATTTATAAATATTGTAAATTAAGGTATTGCATGAAATATTGTAAATATTGTAAATTTCATTACTGAATATTGAAAATATTGTAAATAGTTACAAGAGATTGTAAATTTAGGGTATTTCGGAACCCTAAATTAATTTAGAGTTTTTTTTTGAAACCCCTAAATTAATTTAGGGTTTCGGATTGGAGCCCTAAATTAATTTAGGGCTCCAATCCGAATTAATTAGACACAAATAATATCATGATTTAGTGATTCACACGCATTACATAATACAAACAAAAACAAAAACAAAAACAAACGGGCGAGAGTCATTTAAAGTTCAAACAACATGCACAATCTAAGCTCCACAACACACAATTCACAAAATCTCATCCTCCATCTCCAATAAACATCATCCTTCCTCCAATCTCTATTAAATATATAAATCACAAAAAAATTACATTTTGAATTTAGGATTTCTTACTTTCGGTGACGGAGGTGAAGAAAGAGTGACCGGGTGCAAGAACTCAGAGAGAGAGAGAGTGAGAGATACTGACAGTGAGGGAGATGTGAGAACGAAGAAGGTTCGGGAATCAAGATAAGAGGCAGGGGGAGGGTTTTTTATATTTTTAAGCCCAGGCGTCGTTTCATGCCTGGTTTTTTTTTTTTTAATATATATATATATAAATACATGCGGGGAGGGCAGAGAGGGGGTCACCCCCATCCCGCCCTTGCATAGCATTCGAAAAACTTCAAATTGGAATATTTAAGCTCCATCACACCTTAAAGGAAAAGAAGACCAAAGGGAAATTTGAAATAATTTTTTACAAGTGCAAGGCCTTATCAGAATGTTTTGATAAACCATCTTTTCTTGAAATAATGAAACTATGATTGCACGTTACAGTGAAAATATAATCTTGCCTTTGCTCTTTATTCCTTCTAGTGTTGGGCTGTGTTGGGATGCTCGTACCAACTGCAAACTCCATCTCATTAGTGTTACCAGGATCATCACCGGCATTTTCATTGAAGGGGGTGAGGGAAATGAGGCTAGGGTCTTCATTGAGGGAGAAATCTTTGAGGGTTTCTGGAGTGAGAGACTGAAGGGGTTGGGGTTTTCGTTGGGGGCAAAATTTGTTAGTTCATTTCTAGGGTGAGAGACTGAAGGGGCTAGGGTGAGGGGTGAGGGAGAAATCTTTTAGAATTTCAGGGGTGAGAGACTGAAGGGGCTGGGGTTAGGGGGATCTCGGGTGAGGGGATCTCGTTGGGGTGAGGGAGAACTGTGATGTGGCGACCAAACCGGATTCGCCACGTTAGGATGTGTGGTGTGCGATGAACCAACTGGAGGATGAGCATTTAAGAGGTAAAAAATCAATAATTTATTTGATGCATGCGATGTGGGCATTTTACGATAGAGTACAAGACACATTGCATGCATTTGTACCATCTCTAATGTTTCTCGTAGTAAGAGGAAATCCGCTTGAAAATTCAACATAGTTTTGTGAATCCGTTTTTAGACATTTGTTTTTGTGTTTTTCAGGTCAAATAAGAGAGGATTGTCGTTTGAGTCTTTATAGCCTTTGCCCTTCAACACGCACCCTATCGGGATGATGCCTAGCCGCCGATCTTCAAGACCACCAAATCCGGTGTCCATCGGAGTGGAGCGTAGCCCGCACGCGCGGGAGGAAGTTCCAGCTCTTGTCTGCGCCACCGAGGAGCTTTCTACCGACGCCACAATTGGCTTATCCAGACTCCCTGACTCCGGGACTTCCAAGATTTACCGTCAGCTTCCCTCCCAACGTGACCAGTGTCCTGCACGCGCCACTGCCGCCGCTTTGTGTACTATTCCTCCGTTTCAAATTTTTTTTTTTCTTTTTTTTTTTGTTCTGTTTCTTCATTTTGACCTGAGTGAGGTGTTGAGCCTTTGGATCGAATGCAATCTGGGGCGAGGGCTATTTGAGAGAGGCAGGTGATGCTACGGTTGGTGATCGTACGACCAGTGCTTGTGCGTAGGAGCCACCTGCACAGTGAAGGCTGTTTGTCCGTGCGTGAGCTAGGTGCTTGTGCCGTCGTGGCTCGAGATGTTGATGTTTGCGGTGGGCATGACGTTCGGGTTCACGTCGGTGCTTGTAGCTCTGTAGTTGTTAATGTGTTTTATTTGTAATTTATTTGTTATTTTAGTTATTAATAAAATATAAATAAGCTATTGAATTTGGTGTCCATAACAGTGTCCCGTACTCTTCTTCATTGGGAGGACATAAAAGATCCTTTAAGTTTTGTTTTAATGAGCGATTTCTCTGTTAGGAGAAAG
This sequence comes from Juglans sigillata, assembly GCA_003123805.1. Taxonomy (NCBI): domain Eukaryota; kingdom Viridiplantae; phylum Streptophyta; class Magnoliopsida; order Fagales; family Juglandaceae; genus Juglans; species Juglans sigillata. The sequence goes on from QEOY01003220.1 coordinate 370,527, forward strand.
TTTTTCGAGAAGTTAAGACAATGTCTGTTACAAAAGAATTTTTGTGTGAGGAAGTTCCAGAGCTGATGCGTAGTTTGACTTATAATCTGAATTCTTCATGTATTGATAAATCACAATTGTAACTTCGGTTCATTAATTAAATGAATCAGTTTCCATTAAAAAAAAAAAATTGGCAAAGATTAATGAAGCAAAAACAATTCATCATTTTACCAAGCAGAAAAATGAAATTCAGAGATTATAAATTGGTAGGGGTAGATAATCTGGCTACTGTTGTCGGTTCCAAAATCAAGAGAAAATGTTGCGGGTAGAGCATCTGCTCCAAAATCTATAGATTTCCAAAGCGAATTTCTCTCCCCAACCATTCGGGCCATTTCGCCATTTTCTCCAGTCTAATGCTTAAGCAAAGATAGGCTGGGCCGCCCCACATGAACTCCTTTCTTGTCCAACAAAATTCTTTCATATCAGTTTGGTTTTTATTTTGCCCCATTTTGTATTATTCTCGAGTAATAATATTCGCCTGGATTTCACCGTTGTGGTACTTTTTATGTTGTGATCGAATGACTAGCATTTCAACTGTGTCAAAAAATATGTAGTTCGAGGGAAAAATATGTTGTTCTTTTTTGTATTGATCACATAGTTCTGTCGAGCAATGTATCTTGAAATGCCTATGACAAACCGTACGTGTTGCATTTCTGGATATTATATGGTCTAAGGGTCCGTTTGTTTTCAGAGATGAGATGAGATGAGATGAGATGAGTTGAGATTAAAGTTAAAAAGTTGAATAAAATATTATTAAAATATATTTTTTAATATTATTGTTGTTTTGGGATTTGAAAAAATTGAATTATTTATTTTATTTTGTGTAAAAATCTGAAAAAGTTGTAATGATGAGATGAGATGAGATGAGATGTTTTTAGAAAACAAACAAAGCCTAAGGTGCATGATAAGTTGGGCCCTTTTAATTATTTGCTGAGTATACAGTTTTAAACGTACACGTTTTATGATTGTAAAAATTATTATTTTTTATTAACAAGTCTCTTTTTCGTCCACATTTTCAATAAAGCCAACAAAAACCTGAGCATTTTAAACATAACGAATAGTGCAACCGTGCAAATGCCCAACTAGATATATGAAGCTTCACTTGCCTTTAAACTGGACCACAGGGTGCAGAAAAATCATATACCTTACATATTTCTAGAGTTTGTAATAAATACATTCTTTTAAGAATAATGTTAGATATAATCGTAAGATGTGTAAATCTCATATATTTAAAAAAAAAAAAATCTATTATTAAAAAATAATTTTTTTATATAAGTTACAGATTTTTCATTTTTTTCATAAGCATCATTTATCTTCACGCATATGAGCTTAGAAGTATAAGTGACATAAAAATTGAAATATAGAAAAATTTTGGACACACAAAAAGAATTATAATAAATGATCCGGTATGATTTGTTTATCATAGAAATCTTTTCAAACTAGCCTATCATATTCAGTTACAAATTAATTTGTGTGATTCTCTTGAACTTATCGATTCTTTTACAAGGAAACATCATCTTCTTACATAGTCAACTTCGATTATTTATTTATTTTTTGTTCATACTTTTGTTTTCTGTCTTGTCGGATTTTCAATTTTAGTAGAGCGAAGGATATATAGCAATTTTTGTAGCCACCATTTCTCATGTGGACAACGTTCATCATCTAAAGAAGTCAACTGCGTCACGGTGCACCGTAATTGTCTACCTTCTACCGCGCCAACCAGCCCATCTGGAAGCAGAAAAGAAGTCAAATCTAGTGTGGCCTGATATTATACAGCGCGATGCACCGAAGTTTTCCCTCTTCCTACATAAACCACTCCCGTCCATCGCGCAACTCGAAGAATAATCCGTCAGACTAAGCTCTGTGCTTCCCCAACTCATTCTGCTGCTACAGAGTGCAGTCATAGACTCATAGCCATGGCGTCCTTACATTCCATATCCACCCAGAGCGTTCTCCCCCCTTCCAAAATGAAACCAAAATGCAGACCCGTCTCGAAGTCTTCCCAGACCCCAGTTTTCTCGAGAGAGCAAAAACAGAGAACGAAGTCGTGGGTACTACGCTCCGCGGTGGAAGAGCTGGACGTGATCCCTGTACATAGTACGGATAGTACGGACCATCAAGAGGGCGTGGTGGTGGGCCGGGTGGAGAGAGAAGGCGGGTTGGACGCGGAGTTGGTGAGCGGGTTAGGAGCGAATGAGGGAAGGCTATCGTTCGAAGGGGCCGGTGAGTTGCAAGGCTTTTCTTCCTCTTCTTCTTCGAGTTCGGTTCGTGATGGAGTTGGGAATAGAGAAAATGAGGATATGGAGAGACTCCTAGATAGGACTATCAACGCAACGATAGTTTTGGCTGCGGGTACTTTTGCCATCACCAAGTTGGTCACCATTGACCAGGATTACTGGCATGTGAGTCACCCTTCAATTGCATCTGATCGTTTCTTTTATTTCTTTGTTCAGTTTGTGATATGTTCCTGGGAATATTTGAGGAACGGCTGTGGTTTTCTGGGGTGAATTTTGTGATTTGGTATCTCTGGTAAGTCGATGATTTGAAGCGGGTTTCGGGTTTGTGGGTTTTGTTTATCAGTACCGATTTGTTTCTATTTTCTCCGGAGGTCCATCGACAGAAGAAAAGTTCTTCTTTTCTTTTTTTTGAAAAGCTTTTTAGAATGCTCTTAATCTGTTTATGTTTTCGGAAATTTTTATTTACAGTGTGGAGCGGTTCAAGTTTAAACTATTCTTCTGCTTCAAATCGATTTTTAACTTTTTGTTTCTATGATCAATCGGGAGTAATGGTAATAGACAAGGCTTTCGTGGAGAATCTAGCTAGTTGTGCCGAGTTTACTATGCAGATAGAAAGTAAACTCGAACCGTTCTCGTAATAAAATGATTAATTGGGAGAAAATAGTAGTTTGGATTGTGTTTCTTTTACCAAATACTTTCTCTTGCGAAGTTCCTTTATTAGTTGTGATTGCTTATGTCGGAATTTTAAATCACTCGTATCAAAACCTTTTTGGTACTCACTTCAGATTCAAAATGGAGCTTGAATTTTGTTAACTTTCGATTTATTTGTGGATTTTGTTGCAAACATGGTTTAAGTCAACTCTATCTTCTAGGACTTGATTTTTATTATTACTTTGTTGCCGTTGTCGTCGTCATCACCATCATCATCATTTAATCTCTTGTTTTTCATAGGGGTGGACGCTTTTCGAGATAATAAGATATGCACCTCAACACAACTGGTGTGCTTATGAGGAAGCTCTTAAGAGAAATCCAGTTTTAGCAAAAACGGTTATTAGTGGAGTGGTGTACTCTCTAGGGGATTGGATTGCACAGGTCAGTGCATGTTGTGAAATAAGTCCTTCTAAATCTTGTTTTTGCTGTGAAAAAATTGCTTTTACATAATTTTTTTTTTAAACATTTGTCCTTTTCTGTAGTGTTATGAGGGAAAACCTCTCTTTGAGTTTGATCGAGCACGAATGTTCAGATCTGGCCTTGTTGGCTTTACTCTACACGGTTCCCTTTCTCATTATTATTACCAGTTCTGCGAGGTGATTATTATGGTTATATATTTTCTTGTTAGTTGGATTCCTATTTCAGTCTGAAACAGCTTCCTCTTATTTCCAGGTGCTTTTTCCCTTCCAGGATTGGTGGGTGGTTCCTGCCAAAGTAATCTTCGACCAAACTGCATGGGCGGCAGTTTGGAACAGTATTTATTTTACTGTCTTGGGATTTTTACGTCTTGAATCCCCAGTTAGTATTTTTAAAGAATTGAAGGCAACTTTCTGGCCCATGCTTACTGTAAGCTAACCTTCTGCTACCACTGCTGTATCCTTGCATTCTTCTCAAGTTATTTTTGCCAAACTTTGAGGCACGACTTTCTTCTCTGTTTGTGTCCTCTTTGCGGCCAATGGTGGTTGGAACAGTCAGGACCATTTATTTAAACTCTTTAATTAGTGATAGATTGATCTTAAATGGGTTTTGNACTCTTTAATTAGTGATAGATTGATCTTAAATGGGTTTTGTATGCATTGGCATATGTGCTCTATGTGAACCATTCTTTGTCCTTCATTATTATATTTCTAAACTTTAATACTGTTCTTCACCAATGTTTCCAACTTTCAGATAGGATTTCAAACTTAGTGTGCAGATTTCTTGTCCAAGTCCAACACAACTATGCATTGCCAGCAAGCTTTTGATCTAGTTCTCACAGTTCTGGAGAAACCTCAGTTTTCTCTTACAAAAAATTGACAGATAATGAATACTGTCTGTAGCTGTACTAAAACATGGTTGAGCATTAAAGAAATGCAGTGCTTTTCTATTTATTCTGAGCTTAAGTGTACAACAATTCACCTTAATTTGTAGCCTGTCGATCTTTACTTATCAAAAAAACTTTTAGCCCGTTGATCTTCCAATCCAGAACTGAAAAAAAATAAATTATGTAGTTATCATAGGAGTTGATTTATTCTTGAAGGATACAGTAGGAAAGGCCTGGAGAATAATTGAAAGCCCATATATTATGGGTTGGTTTATTTAGTAGGAGTTTATTGAGCTTTGGTAATTATTTTCCTGTTGTTTAAATCAGCTCAAGTTTGTGTGTGTGATTTCTCTTTCATCTTACCTGGCCGTTGGTTGTATTATCCAGGCAAGTTGGAAGCTTTGGCCATTTGCTCATCTTGTTACCTATGGTGCGATCCCAGTAGAACAAAGGCTTCTTTGGGTGGACTGTGTAGAGCTTATTTGGGTGACAATACTCTCAACGTGAGTATTTAATGTGGACTAATTTGAATTCTCGTGTGCCGAGGACTAAAGGTTAAGAGCTTTGTTCTTGACTCTATGCTTATCCTGAAAAATATATGGTCAGTGGCAAACAAGCTAAATGGATACAAAGACAACAAATCACTTACAGTGATTCAATCTACCATTAGACTGATTAAGAATAATTTAGACATGCCCATTCTTTCTACTAATTGAATTTTATGTGATGCATGTGTAAAAGATAGGTTTTAGAAACTCCTATGTTTGGATGTTGAGATGAGTTGAGTTGAGTTGACTTGAGTTGTGAATAATAATATTTTGTGGGTCCTATTGAGATGGGTTTAACTTTTTTAGGTTGAAATGAATTTAACTTTTTAGGTTGAAATGTATGAAGTAGGTTGAGACGAGTTTAACTTTTTTATGAGAAGTTAAAAAAGTAGTAGGTCCCATCAATGATTGGTTTGAGATGAGTTGAGTTTGATTCAACAAAAAATGTTGTTTGACTGCATTCAATAATGTTGTTTGCATTTTTTTAAAATATTGTTTTTGTGTGATAATTTGAAAAAGTTGTAATGATGAGATGAGATGAGATGAGAATTTTGTGTCTCATCACACTTGCGAAACCTATCTTAAAAGCTCCTCAGTTATAAAAAAATATGTCCTCAGTTATCGAATGAGCATTCAATTAAACTGCTGAAAAACACTTTCCAAGAATTTAAAATTTCTAGCGTATATTAGGTGTATGCGATGCAAGTATATGCGGATAGAATTTGACTGATTCTGATATTTTCTTTGGTCAGATCTAAACCGTATTTAGTCCTCATTCTGTGTTGTCTTCTCCCCCAAGAAAAATTCTACCATCAGATTTTTCCTGGTTTCGGGTTCATTTAGAAAACCTGTGCCAACCACTCGCCTGAACTTGGCAAATATTTTCCTATGGCTAGATTTTGTTTGTCTAAACCAGCTCTTTGCGTGGACTTTGTCATGTTTTGCTATGTTCTATCTTTTTGATTGATTTGTTTCCTCTTTGCTAGTTATTCAAATGAGAAGTCAGAAGCAAGAATCTCTGATGCACCAGAAGAAGCCAGCTCCAGTTCTCTATCCATGGATCCTCCTCAGGTAGATAAAACTAACTGTTTTAGGCTTTGAGAAAATACTCTTGCTGGCAGCTTCATTTAATTTTTATTCACATACGAGCTGCATAAACAGACTCTGAGGTGCATCCATTGTGTTGTCATTTTCTCCCCGTTAGGAGTAAACAACACGAAAATAACCAGAAACCAGATGGTACAGATCGAGGAGCTGCCGATCCAATCATGATTGAGTAAAAATCGGCTTTTGCATGGTTTGTCTCTCGAAGTGATACACAAAGCAATCCCGATCATGGCTGTCATGACTGATTACTGGATATAGTGAAGACATCTCAGAAACGTGCATGTGCATAAAAAAACAACCTCATCTTCCATTAACCATTCACTGTGTAAGTAACCTAGCCTGTGCTACTGTAGAGTCTTATTGAGAAACTGCCAGTTGAAGGCAGATGAATTTCTCTCATTGTCACTGTGACCTGTGATTTAATGAGATGTATTTCCTTTGCCACCGGAATCACAATGTGTGATCGGAGAATGCTTATTCAAATCAGTGACATCGAATGATTTTTTTTTTTTCCTAATTTCTGTTTCAATATCTAAATTTCAAAGGCCATCTCCACCAATGGTTAACATGATCGTTAAACTGGTTATAGTTGTGGGGTTGGGTAGAGCATGGCATGCTGGTTCCTCACTTACACCTGCTTGCCACAAAATCTAAAACCAAGAAAAGAATATATTATTGTCTACTGTTCCAGTCCCCAACTGGCTCACACTGATCTTCTAGATGAATGGCTTGGTTTCTTTTCTACCATTCGTACTCTTTTCTTGCAAGATTTTCCTAATTGTTGAATGTCGAGTAAAACTAGGCTCTTCTACATAAGAATCAAGAAAACAATAGCGTCGTTCTCGATTAATTTCCCGTTTGGATTCAGAGATGACACGAGATGAGTTGAGATGATTTGTAAATAGTAATGAGATTTTTTCCAATCCAAACCGGATTTTGGATCCTTTCCACTTCAGGGTTATGAATCCCATGAGCGGGCAGGGCAACATCATTTGAGATGGAAACAGGTAAAAGGGTTTTAATGGACAGGGAATTAAATTTTGGATACCACTCCTGAATCCGGCATCGCTTCACTTCCACTTCCTTCATTTTGAAACAAATCAAAAGATTTTTTCTTAGTAATAAAGAAGCCGAGTTCCTTGTTTTCTAGTAGAAGAAAACCGATATCTCAGTAAGCATGTAAATAATATATGACAATTCACTCGGATCAACCCAACTAAATAAATGATTTTCAACTCGATTCTTTTATTAAACAAATTATTTGTGATTATGATAGATTAAAATTATAAAACATCGACATGAAAGAGAAGGAAACTTCAGTAATTCGTATAAACTCATATAGTTTCATATTTTTATTTTTATAGTTTTATGTTTAACTTTACAAAGAGAATATCTTGAGTACTTGAAAAGAAATCATGATTTAGCTACATGGTGTTTAAATCCTTATCTGTCTACGGGTTTATCAATTAATAAAATATGCAGAAAAAAGAGAACAATTCAGAGAGATATGCCTCTAGAGTACTGTACTGGGAAAGGCGGAGATGATAATTTGTCATAAAAAGGCAACATATTAACAAAGAAATATCTTCAATCCTCTGGATAATTACAAAGAAGTTAAAAGTCTAGGACAACACTTTTCAATACCCAATCTTCTCTCTCTCTCTCTTTTTTGTTTCTAAGCTTTTCGGTACATATCAGAAGTTCGGCAACCAACATGCATGGATGGCACCCAAACTATCTATCTCAAGTCAAACCTGACGAGGATCAACACAAGTTAAGCCACAGACATGTTAGAGAGCCGACTCGGCGTTGGCCGGAAATTCCACCACCGCAGGCTCAACCTACGAGTAGGTGGCGTCAAGGCCCTCCTGACCAAGACCTCTTTACTCCCGAAACGCCTCCTCGACGTCGTTTCAGGCACCGCGTAACCGTGCCGGGTACACCTGACTGATCCAGGATGGTTGGAACACGTACAAACCGCCCGCCCGGCTCTAGGAGATGCTAAGACATAGTTGTTCTTACGTCCCCGATTCCCCGTCACTGTCCTCGCCGGTAGTACTTGTTGTGCCGGACTTTGTGTAGCTTGTTTTTGAGGAGTACTGCTCTGCATCTTGTAGAAGAACTAATCGAAGAAGCGGTTTTGATTTGAGCGAGATTTGAGATGAAAATGGTCGAGTCTCAAGTTATATGGTGTCGGAATTTAGGGTCATTTTAATTGAATGCATATGTCATGAATGACGAATTTGGAACTTTTCAGTGATTGGAAGAACAGGACTTTCTTCGTTGAGAAAAGTTGGGCAAGCTTGGAGTGTTTGACCAGTTCAAAGACTTGGAAAGAAAGGAAGAAAGAAAGAAAGATGGTATTGGAGTCCAATGGTGTTTGAATGTATGGAAGCCGCACTTCCTGACCGGGTCACCTTGCAGGCCACTGGGATGTGATCTACGAAACATCCAAGACATGTCGCTCGATCCCTCTATAAATTATTTCTCAAAACAAAAATTATTTTGACAAAGCAAGTGTGATAACGTACTATCAATGTCGGCATGATTTAATTGCAATGAAATTTTTTAAATGAAATTTTTTTATAAATCAAATATGATACGTGGATAGCGAATAAAGTATATTATATATAGATATATATTTTTTAAAAGAGACGGTACCTTAATTTTATTAATAATTCTTTCTTATAACGATGAATACATTTTATAATTGCCATAAGATCTTTGAGAGTTACATAAATCTCAAAATCAAAATTCTTGCAAAAACCTTTCATTTTAAGAAAAAAAAAAATACTACTTACATTAACTGTTCCAAAGTATCTATAACAGAAATAAAACAAATATACAAAAAACCTATTTTCATCTAAAATTTCATAAACTAGATTTATCAATAATACCTGAAGCTTGAAGCTACAAGATTAGCTAATCCGTTTGTCACTTCATTACTTTCTCGGTATATATGGCTTACATCAAAACAGCTTATAAACATGTTAAAGTCAAGTATATCTTTCTAAATATTCAAATATCGGCAGGGATTTTTTTCTATTTCTATACCAATTAACTATCAACAATGGATCTGACCCAACAATGACATCATAAAAATCAAGCTCGTAATACAAAGAAAGATAAGCTTTTAACTGCAAAAATTTCTGAAAAAATATTTGTATCAACCTCTAAATAAATAGATAATCCATGTATAAATTGGGCACAATGATCTCAAATAATACCACTACAGCCAGCAAGCTCCAGGTTGCCCTTTGGGCTTTGAGGCCCCATCCAATATTACCCACCGACTTTATAAGTAGATAGCTCGTTAATTAGAACAAGTGTCGATTTACCTCCTAAACCACCACTAAGTTCCGTTTTACCAGAAGTGTCAATTTATACCAAAGAAGTTGCAATAACTTATGAACGAAAAATGTAATTATTTCGAAAAAACGGATAAGAAAGTGTGGACGTTTATCAAGTAGAGTAGGGCTACAAGTACCCTTTGAGGGTGTAGTTCAAGGATGGGTCTCGAGAAGGCCAAATCCTCTTTTTATTTATTTTATAGATTTTTTTTATATTCTTAAATATTTTTTTTTATAAAATTACAATATTATTAAAAACACATTCTTAATCACTAAATAAAAATAAAAAAGTGTCGAGATTCATGTCGGGACCCAACTCTCGATAGCTCTATCATTTTCCTTTCAAGTATTCAAGAACTACTTGTTGTTAAGATGAAAAACATGAGGTTTGTGGCATAGTAAGATGGGACTGTTTAGTTTGTTCCTTTTGTTCCATTGTGTTTGTGTGTATGCATGCGCGTAAATTTTCCAAGCTGGATAAATGAGAAAAACAATATGAGGAGGCCAATAATTTTATGAGGGCCAGCCATCTAAACCCCCTTTGATATTTACTATTTAAAACAAAAAAAAAAGGGCCCACTTTAGATATCAATGGTATCTGCCAAATTGAGCCCATTTGCATCTGCGTTTGTTTTTGATATAATAACTACTTGTTTTGGAATAACCTTAATTAATCTTGTCTATATTTCAAATGAATAATANGAATTGCTTTGACTGATAATTCCATCGTCGAACAGGCTTTGGGTAAGCAAGGAATCATTTGCACGGAAGATCTTATCCCTGAGATTATGACGGTTGGACCCCACTTCAAGGAGGCAAATAATTTCTTATGGCCATTCAAGCTTAAGGCACCCCTGGGTGGTTTGAAGAAGAAGAGAAATCACCATGTTGAAGGAGGTGAAGCCGGAAATCTTGAAGATTACATCAATGAGCTCATCCGCAGGATGAATTAGGTCCATGCAGCAGGATATTATCCTCCCAAAATCTGGATGATGGAAGAGAGGACATGCGAAAGTTTTCTGGTGATGCGCAGGAGGTGGCGTTGCTGTTGCACGGTGGATGTTCAGAGGTAGTAGGCTGCATCGTAGTGGCTGGGCAGTGGCTCGGAGTATGGAAAAACTTTCGGTGCTCTGTTTTGTAGCAGAAAAACAGAGGAAGAGTTGGCCGTAGTGGTGTAGGTTGCGTACATGGTTTACGGCGATGCTGCTGTACATGTCTGAAGAAGGAATTAGGTATGCCCCACTTCCACAAGGTGCTCTTCTCACTCTTCTGTACATGTCTATTAAGCTACAAGTTGAATTAAACTAAAGCAGCCAACTGCTACTTCATCTTCTATAAAAAGAATTCTTAGTTTTTGTAAATTATGTTCCTTAGAAAGTGGTTGTGTACATAAACTGTTTTTGTTATAAAAATCCATTGGATATAAAAATCCAGTAGGAACTGGTTTGACAAATAGAAGGTACAGAAATGATCACGGTTTATGAATTTTATTCGGTCCAACACAATAAAATACAGACTAAAATGTCAAGTTTCTGGGCTACCTAGCACCATTTCATTGGATTAATAATGAATCACTTGTATCGGTGATGCTACAAGAAGAATTTGTTAGTAAGAATTCTGATGTCGCTGAGTTGATAAAAAGTTTGTAATTAATGGAGGTAAAATCTTATTGTTACTAACAAATTAAAATATTTATACAATCACTTCACCTAAAAATGTGTTTATAATATAATGTAGGAAACAAAATTTTGGATAAAGATAAAAATAATGGTGGTTGACTTGCGCCAGTTATATTTTTACATATCATGTATTGGCTGTAAAAAAAGAACTGGTTATGATTACAATAATAGCTTCCTTTGTTATCATTGCAAAAATCAAAGCATTTCTCAACCACGGTATGTATTTTTGACACAAAATGATGAATCATAGTACAAACATCAAACGACATATATTTTGAACTACTGTTTTTGTTAGACTTTTATTAAACTTATCGCAATAAATTTCGCTAAAATTATGGATGTTATAAACATGTATTAGATTGTATAATATTTTGAACTAATATTTTTATTTTCTCCACTATGCCTTAAATTATTAAGTGAAATCAATCATTTTTATAAAATATATACTATTTTTTACAAATAATCATTTCATAAATTTAGGCAAACGTGCTTTGCACGTTGCTCTCGCCTAGTATATATATATATATATATATAAGACCAGCTTCATAGCANAGTGTGTGTATATATATATATATATATAGATATATATCTATCTATTCCGAAATTGAATACATGGAAAGATAAAGATTTATAAAGTTGATTTGTACTCTTTCCTAAGAACGGAATGCAATTAAAGGCTGGCCTATTTAATTCGTGTGGTTTTAAGATAATGATTCCTTTAGATGATAGTGAGATTAATGCATGGTCCCATAAAAGTCAGCAAGAAATTAAGAAAGCTGGCCTCTTCCTGTCATTATGTGACACCTCAATGGACATGGAACATACTTGGCTACGTCTTATCAGTGCGATGGAGAAAATGACAATTACATGATAATATATAAGAAGTTCTGATTAACCTTCATTTTCTCTTGAAAATTTCATCTTAATTCGAAGATATTATTATATGACGTACGTAGGTCGCATTACCTCTTAATTAATGGCTCTTTGTATAAAAACTATATAGAGTAATGGAGATCACTTTATCAAGGATTAGTTCTTTCTAATTAATTAACTGCTAATTATAATTGACTCCAAACAAAACACTAATTACTTGACATGATGTATCCATGATCATATACCATCTATATATAATATGATCTATATATTGATTATAATTTTCAAACAAATTATAAACATGTAAGCGATCGTTCTTACAAAAAAAAAAAAAACAATTGGTCCTCTCTCTCTCTCTCTCTCTCTTAAGCAATTAGGTTTGCGAGATTTTCGTCACAAACATGAAAACAGATGCATCCTGGCCGCCTGATCAGTACCAGGAATATGTTGATAATATATGTTACATACAAATTATAATACACACACGTACATACATGATGGTTTATATAAACAATTAATTAATAGCTTAGCATGGGATTAAAAGCTATATATGTGCATCCTTCACATTGGTGAACAAGTTCATCATTCATGTACTATATTATCCTTTTCTTACAATTAATCATTGTGATGTAATATATGCCAATCATATTAATGATTTTTGTGATATTTGATCTATTAATTATCATTTTAAATATATGAATTATTATTGATGATCTTCTTGGAGTTGAAAGACAAGCTAGTACGTATTAACCTGCATATATCATCAGAATATATAGTCCTATCATGCACAAAACTGCAAGGGAATATAAATTACAATGCACATGATGATTCTCCCTTACAAGATTCCCCACAGACCTGGGTGCATGGAAAGAAATATAAAGATAATCGAAAGAAAAAATATCTCTTACCTTCCTGGGTTTATGTAGTACTACTGATGACAGCAAGAACTGGCACATGATATACAGATCAAGCCAAAAACCAATTAAGCACTGACGTACGTACTACTTTTATGTACAACCACAAAGCTAGCAAAACTTGGCCACAATCCTAGTGAATGATCACGATCAACACACATTATCATACGTCAATCACAAACCATAATCATTATATTTATCTCTCCACAAATTAAATGCATCATGTACATGAGCTAGCATTATTCATGAATTTCTGCAATAGGAATATTGATCTCTCTTTCTCGATCTGATCTCTCTCTAAATATACATATGCAGACATACATACAACAACAGTACCACCAAGGATATTATTATAGCGTTTTATTTTTATCTGCATTAAAATTAAGATAGCCTCTCTCTTTTTTTTTTTTCTTTGCATCTCTAAATAAAATCACCAACTATATATATATATATATATATATTATGTACATCTATAGAACACGTAAAAACTCTATGACAATTAATACAAGGCCTCACCTGAAATTGAAACTATCTTTTACATGATTCAGAAGACTTCCGAGGCCATTTCAGAAGTCTTTGCGTACGCTAACCCTTTAGTCTGGTAGCTAGCAGCCAAAATCACAGTACCCAATGTGATCCAAATCCAACACTCACAATTTGATCAGCAGAGGTGGATTACATATATAGACTGCTGGATTTCCACATGGGAATTAAGCTGATCTGTATGTATATATGTAGTCTTTAGCTTCATGACAATTCTACTTATGCATATATACATACATGATTTGCCATCATATAATAACCCAGTAGTCGATTAATATAATTAAGAATACCAATTCAATCCAGGGAGCTGACTGCAAGGTGCCCGAAAAATGCTTTCTCCAATAATAGACCCCAGCATCACCTGTTGGTGCAATGAAGGATTCTGTGGGAGCTGGCTAAGCAGAGCGGCAATAGAAGTAGATGGATTCCCACTTGCTGCGCTTTCAAGATCACCATCATCCAAGTGCATTGATTTCTTGCTCGATGAAGATCCTGTTGCGTCATCATCATTCCAGTACAAGGAAGGGAGTGTCCGTTTCAGAGGGAAGCTGCTCGGGGTTACCATGGGCAGCTCACTTGGCTTGGAAGTAGTACTTGAAGAGGCAAACCGGCACATAGCGCTAGCAGAGTTAATATCATGATCACCGTTTACTATTCCTTCAAACGTATTCTGGTAATTTTCGAGGGGACCGTAGTTTGCGGCCGCATTTGCAAGTTGCAGTTTCACAAGATGATGTTGTTGGCCCACTGCTATTGAATTTGAAGGTGGTGGTATGGGTCCAATCATGTCAGCCATCGAATCCTCCCTTTCCTGATGATCCATCATCGGCCTTTGGGTGTTGTTCTTTTTGTAGATTCGACATAGGACCCAATCATCGAGCTAAACAACAAACAATTAAATCATCACCAATATTTCAAATATTTGATCTGCGTTTTTCAGAAAATATCCTCAATGATCATTATATATCTATCACCACAAAAAAAATTAAAAAAAAAAAACTCAAAACTACAATTGGAAAATTACCCTCAATGAGTTTTTCTTGTTGCCTAAGTCATGACACCCAGGAGGCTTATTACAAGCCTTGTTATCGGCAAGCCGGTACTCATGCATGATCCAATTGGTCTTGATCCCTTTGGGGGGCTTCCCTCCATAGAACACTAGGGCTTTTTTTACACCAACCTTTTGATTACTCCCCGATCTTATCACAGGCTTGTCTGTTCCTGTTGCCTTCCAATACCCAGATGTTGCCGTCCTGTTCGGTCTAGCCCCGTTTGGGTACTTCCGGTCCCTGGGACTGAAAAAATACCACTCTTGCTCGCCAAACGTAGCCTTAGCTGAGACAACATGACTATATATATAAACCTAAGACTTAACTGCGATATATACTACAACCCATGAAAAATTTAGACAAAAAAATGCAAAATTTTATCGTTTTTAATTATAGCTTTAATTAATTAATTGGATCAACTCATATATATATAGATATTATTGTACCTGGAAGTTCCCAGGGATCAAACTTGTAAAGATCAACTTCAGCGATTATTGCAATTGGAAGGGGAGCTGAGATGGTCTTTTTCTTGAGGTAGTGAACCACGAGCTCTTCATCTGTGGGGTGGAATCGGAAACCCGGCGGGAGGTTTGGCTGTTGCGAGACGTTGGATAAGTCAGTACTGGTCTCCATGGCTCACACAATTTTAAGCAATAGCTAGCAACGTCTTAGTATTTCAAACCTTTGCGGGCTTGAGTACCGAGGGAGGGCATATGATCGGAGAAGAACATAACGGAGAAATTAAGAGAGCCTTGTGAGATGGATGATTGTTCAAAGACTGTTGCACATGAGTTGCAAAGGCCATCTTTTAAATGGGCAAAGGAGAAGAGGACAGACTATATACTGTGGATGCATGGGTAAGGGTTACGTACATATGCACTCTGGATACGGTTTTGTAAACAATGAACGATTGCGTGCCACGTCATGGTATCAGAAGTAGATTAGTCATTTAGATAACTGCATTGGTAGAGTAAAGAAATGGGGTGGTTGGCAAATGAATGTGAGTGATATGGAGGTGATGCATTGATGGCTACCTGACGATGACGAGAACTGAAATTTAGGCCGTTGTGAACGTGACACGTGTAGGTTACAAATGTGGGATGGGTTGACACGTGGGTGAGGGGTCATCTGGGGGGCCACAACCCACCCACACAAGACAAGGAAGTGATACAAGGGACATATAAGTGTGGGGTGGGAACAAACTTTACGTTTCAGATGTCATGCTTTTGTTGTGCAAATACCACCAATTAATCTCTAGAAACCCCATCCATTTATGCCACCCGAGGCTATATACCATGAGATCAGTCATTGATCTGGCCAGAGTAGTACGTACTCATGCATATATCGATATATAGATCATCAATTCATGGCTTTTAGCCACTTATTATATATTTGAATTTTTCTAATTAATTATATCTAATATTTTCTAATAATAATGTTTAATTTTGCTTAATTTCATCTCCTATATATATGTATTATTTTTTTTTTTNATGAGAGGTATAGGAGTCAGTATTTCTTACAAGTCTATTTCGTACCATCTGGTGGCCGCCGCCACCCTCAACGTACATACATTAATATCCTTCAATCAGAATCTTTATCCTTTTACGGGCGAATATATTCCATGGCACATCCAATCTCCAGTACTGTATATATATATTAAAAATAGTTATTATCGCAAATTATAACTCGGCATATAAAATATTATTATTATTATTTTTTTTTTTTGCAGGCCAATTGTCCCTCTTTATTTTAATTATATTTATATATATCAGTAGTCGTCAGCTTGTGCGATTAATAAATATATAACCAATTATAAGTTTAATCAGCAACAAAATATTATATGTAATTTAGTTAGTACTTCTATTTTTTTAGTTTATTTTTTTTTCAATGTACGTCGTAATAGTCGAAAAGTTCGCAGGCTTTGATCGAGTAGTACTGGAAAGAGACGAAATCAATTATGTCCATGATGATCAAGAACATCATGAATAAGTTATATTTAGGCTCTTAATTTAATTTTCTTTAAAATTCAATAAACTTCATGAATTCATTTTAGGTAATTAGAAAAAAGTTTTAGAATGATTAAAGACTCTTAAATGAAAATCTCTTTTGCAATTCAATATTTTTTTATTTAATATTTTCAACTATAATTAGATAATTAATTTAATTAATAGTAATTTAGTGACATATAATGAGCTGCAGAGTGGAGGATGCCGTAGCTAAATAGGAAGAAAATTTGGAGAATTCAAAGGTCATTATTTTTGTAGAAAGAAATATTTTAATCATAAATAAATTTTATAAAAATAAACTCACAAATTAATATAACTTGATGCTTATATTGTAAAGTAGATATATAACTTATCATGATTTAAACTAGGGGTGAAAACCGACTATATCGGCGCGGTTTTGGGGTAAAACCGACGCCGACAGATAGTTTATTTTTGGGGGAGGAAACCGGCCGAAACCGATCGATGGGGAGAAAAACACCGGCCGTCTCGACACCGGCAATTCTCTGACGGTTCACGGTCGGTTCATCGGCGAGTTTCGTCTGAGAGAGTAGAGAGAGAGAGAGTGTCGCAGAGGAGAGAGAGAGGGGATGAAAAATGCGATGCGTCACTGGGAAGAAGACGCCCGAGGAAGAAGACGACCTAATTTCAAAACGACGCCGTTTGGTCTAAACCAAACGGCATCGTTCTACTTAATTTTTTTTTAATATGTTATGAATAAAACGACGCCGTTTGGTTTAATACAAACGGCGTCGTTTCAGTTATGTTAAAACACAACTACAGACTTAAAACGACGCCGTTCCACTTAAACTTAAGTGGAACGGCGTCGTTTTGAATACAGAATATATAAAAAAAAATAACATTTCTTTAATCGGCCGGTTCAGCGGTTTGAACCAGGTTCGAACCGACGCCGAACCGGCCGATATTGGTTTATACTATTTTCTGCCGCACGCCGACCGGTTCTTCACCGGTTTCGGCCGGTTCCGAGCTCCGGCGGCCGGTCTGAGTCGGTCTAGGTCGGTTTATCGGTTTTTTGTACAGCCCTAATTTAAACTTATGGGCGTTAATTTATAAATTTATTTTTATAATTTTATAAAAATCACTTTATAATTGTAGTACTGTTTTTATATATATATATATTTGCATTGATCATGATAACCTAATGGTTTTTTATAGAAACGAAAACTGAACGTTTTATATCGGGCCGGCCGGCCGGTAAAATAAAAGTAACAAACAAATATTATAACGTCAGGTTAGATTTGATTATGAAATGTTTTAAGATTATATATTTAAAGAATAAAAAATCATGACGAGAATAGTACGTACTACAGTAACGTGACTCAACAAATTTAAAAGTACTGCTTCCAAAAATGATCATACTAATTGTATATATATATAATGATCGTGAGTAATATCTCACCCACCGAATTAATTTCTATTTTATGTGCTAAAAGAAAGTTTCAACATTAATTATCTAATAAATGTAAGTAATTCTTCCCAACGACCTGATTAGACATTGAGGTGGAATAAGTACTACTGAATCAGGATCATGTACGTGGCCGGGGGGCCATTCGATCGGGGTACACAGATTGGGTCGAACCCATGCATGCACCACTGATCTTTTTTTGTTTTCTTTAGTTTGTAGTTTTGCGCGCGTTTTTTGTATTAATTTATATATACGTGTATGAGTTTCAACCTTATTAATTAGTAAAGAATAAAACATTGCAAACTTATAATTAGGTCGAAACTCAGCCTTTCAAAATTCATTGTACATTAAGCTAATCGCCTTGAGCATAAAATGTAGTTTTCGTTTGGTATGGAGCATATATAAAATCCTGTATATATATATAATAATCACCATTGAGAAATGTACGTAGAAGCTGATGGATGCTGGTAGCTTTCGAAAAAATGTCAATATTAATCTGATCTTTGCAAAGCATGTGCGTTGCGTGCATGAGCGTTAATTGAGACCATAAAAAGAGATCATATCAAATCAATATATATATATTTATATATGATATGTGTGCAAAGCCTATTAGCATATATTGTATTAATTTTTTAATTCTCGCTTACCTACACTCACGTGCACTGTAAGCTAGATTACTCTTTACTTTATTTTCTATTTCCTATAAATACTGTCTGTAAATATTATTCATTTAATATAATTAGATATTTCACAATTCTTTTTTTTTTAATTTCTCTCTCTCGATCTTCCTCTTATCAATATAGTATCAGTTGTGATGAAATCCTAATCTTAGCCCACTGTTGTGCCGTCATGACCAATCCAACTTNCTAGCTCACTGTTGTGCCGTCATGACCAATCCAACTTCAGAAACGTCTTCCGCTCCTCCTTCTTCTGTGGATTATTCGAATCCATACTATCTTCAGAGTGAAGAACATCCTAGCGCGATGCTCGTCTCCCAACCCCTCACTGGTGATAATTTTCGCACATGGAACCGATCTATGTCCATGACCCTTATTGCCAAAAATAAACTATGTTTTGTTGATGGTGTTTTGCCCAAACCTTTTGAAAGTGATACTATATATGTATCATGCTTGGATTCGATGCAATATTGTTATTCTTTCTTGGTTGCTTAATGCTTTGTCTAAAGAAATCGCATCCTCCATTCTTTACATTGATTCTGTAGAAGAGATGTAGAACGATTTGAAGGAATGGTTTGCACATTTATTTTAAAAAAATGAATAAATTTTGGATCCACATATAAAAACTTATTTTTAATGGTGAGTCCCATTTTTTTAAGTGTGCAAAACTTGCGCATCTTATTTTTTTTTTTTTATTTAGAACAATTTGCACACCTTAAAACTATATTAGCATCATCACTCATATATATATATATATATATATATGAATATATATGGTTGGGTTTTGATCAATGTTCATATATATATATATATATATATATCATGAATTAAAACGAATTAACAAGGCCTTATGTTTGATGAAACAGAGCAATATGTAACTAACTAATTAACATATATTTTGAACAAGAAAAATATCTCAGCATTCGGCCTCTACTTTGCTCGATGTTTTCTCACCAAAATTAGACGCTGCTTGCCCATGGAGTATTTATAATCTATTACAAGAGTAGTACTACTTTTACAAACTTGGTAGTAGGTACAGTGACCTATATACGGGATCATCTCTGGTACTACCATTCAGAAATTAATTAACGATGGACTGCATGCATCATCCACACACACACACACACACACACACACACATATATATATATATATATATGCAGATTGAGTAATAAATATATGGATTATGTTGGATTCTATTATCCATGAACATGAGAATAAGCTAGCACGCACAATGAAAACATCTCGGCTGGTTTCATTAATTTTCATAGAATACATGTCAAGTACTGCATAATTAATGTGGGAAAATTTACTTTTTTATAATTTACACATGTGGACGGTAGTAGTGTTGTACGTAATTGTCATTGACATTTACAATTATCGGAAAATATTGTTATTTCATTCAACTTTCTTTCGTCCTGCAGATTAATTAGAGTCTATGTCTTGCAGTACTTGATCATGAGATGATCTTATTCATGTTCAGATGGATCGCGCTGTTATTCTGCCACGACATGATGAGTACTTGCTTAATTAATTAATTTTCTCCTTTTCCAGAGGCTGGGGGTTCTTAATTAATTCATGAGCAAGCTATGAACAAGTTTCATGATCATGCATTCTAATTATAAATTATATAATATAATTAAGCTCTTAACAAATTTAGACAAAAGTAACAGTTGCATGATCCATACATGTGATCGCCACTTGTTGGGTCTGTTGGCAGACATGAGATTCCATTTGTCACACGAAATTACAAGCTAGCTAGTTGGGTACGTACGTACTATTATATATATACTGTGAACCAAATTTTCCAACAAAAAACGTTCATGTAATGTGAGAGGCCGGCTCGCTCCAAACCGCCACTTCTGAAATCCATGCATGTCTTGATCAGATTTCTCTTGTTCTCATTCGCTTTTATAACCGTCGCAATCACGATCAACTGCAGCTTGCGTCTCCATGAATCTCCGTGATATATAAATTAAATTGTCGAAAAATACACATAATTTCCTAAACGTAACCATATGCATGATAGCTAGTACACACACATATATATATGCAGGTGCCATGCACGCGGCAGGCCGCAATTCTATTGCGGTGCATGGTAAAGTAATTAGTAGTTAATAATTGAATAATGGATTGTGATTTTCGATCTTTGTATTTTAATATTGGTTCCTGGTCAGTAGTACTGGTGCACGTTATTGCATTAATAAAACCATCAAATTGTCAAAATTAAAGATATGCATGGTTGATGTCATGTACGTACGTAGCTTCGTTCGTACAATACCAAAATTATCTATAGGATTATTAATCTCAATGGTACTGTTTCTCATTAGAGCTAAAAGCTGTACAAAGGCTTTTATGTACATGACATTGTTCTTGTGGCATAGAGCCGCAATCTGAGTTACACGCCTGAGTACTTACGTATCTACTACCTACCTACCTACCTAGCATGTCATATAATAATATGAATCCCAAATGTTAAAAGATGGCCCAATCTTTGTACTACTTACCCAAAACAATTAACTAGCTAGATTAATATATATATAATAGAGTAGTGCTACAGCCATCATGTACAAATTAAAAGATTTTATAAAAATAAATTTTTAAATTGATGTGACTTAATATGATACGTTATATTATAAAGTAGATCAACTGTATCTTATGAAATTATATTAATTTATAGATTTATTTTTGTGAGATTTCTTTATTTTTAAAGTATTTCTATATATAATATGATCATGTCATGGATGTTTGTTTGGGTTATATATGTAAAAAGAAAATCATTAAAAAATATTTCCTTAATCAAGAAATTTTATTTTACTTCGTGATTAAGAAATTATTTTTTAATAATATTATAAAATTTTTTATTTTTTCAAAATATTTAAAATTATTAAAAAAATCTATATAAAAAAATTAAAAAAATACATAATAAAATACATATTAGAACTTAGAATCTAGCGAGAGTTCCAGTGGGAGCTCTAGCTTTATTCTTCAGAATAAATACAATATTACTCGACAGGCCGGAACATGGTAAGTGGCTTTAATGGATAAAGCAATAAGTTGGGTCTTGCATGATATGGGCCGATATCCATTCATTATGCCCGTCTAAGTATGACAGGCTCAGCAGATCTGAGAGCCCAATTTTAGTGTGCCACCACTTTGGAACCGTGGAATACTTTTTCTCTTGTAAATAATAATTAAATAGCAGGATAATTAAAACTTATTTAACATTTAATATCATATGAGAGACTCACATATACGATAATAAATATTGTAAGACCTTTGATCTGCCTACACCCAATGAAAGGCTCCCTAAATATTTTATGTTAACAAACAATTAGATTGATTATGGTAAAAATAATAAATTGATCTCTTTATCCTAAAAAGGAGCACATCTGATTAATTTATATTAAAAAATAATATTTAAAGTCTTATCTTAAAATATGTAAATTCGATAAATTTTTTTTTAAAAAATTAGATAAATTTAGAATTTAGGTTAAAAAAAATCATTTTCGTTAACCAAAATGGAGAGAATTTTTTTGCCATTATTCCTGATCTGGCCCTCTGGCATGCATCAAATGTCGAGTCAAACTAACAGCTCATCAAACATGTCATAAGTGAATGACGTATGAGGTGGTGAAACAGTCGTAAAGCATCCAATCCCTTTGAATGAATTTGTGACGTGTGTACATTATTTTTAAAAAAAAAAAAAAAATTCATGGACGCTGTGGAAGTCTAGGCCACCAAATGGTCACGTGTGAGTCACGCTTTTTCTTGGATTAATTCCTACCGAAAGACAAGGCTGTGAATATATGGCAAAAAAAAAAAAAAAAATCATTCTTATATTACATATCTATTTTTTTTAACGTATGTATGATGTAAAAATCATGAGCAAAGAACTCTGCAACAAATGGCGGAGCGAATCCGGTGGAACGACATCATGCATGACAATATATACGTAGATCTTACTTAATAAATCATCTAAAATATGGCGATAGAAAATATATTAAATTTATGAGTAATGCTATAGAATATATAAACGTGGTATAATATTTTTGACATGAATTATATATATATTTTAAAAAAAATTATATAATATTTATACATTTCACATATACAAATATCATTTTACTTATTGCAAACGTTTTTCCCCTTTAGGTCGGTTCGATGTCGATGTTTCAGACATTAACGCTGATCTATGACGTAAGTGCATGCGTTAGTAGTAGCCACAAGATAGGTCGCTATATATATATTGTCGTTTCTGTTCTCTTTGCATAAAGATTCAAAAAGAAAAAAAAAAAAAAAATGGTGCCACTCACTTTTTTCCTCGTAAGGAAAAGATGAAAAAAAAAAAAAGATATAAAAGCGAGCCGAAGATTTTTCTTTCGGTCAAGAGACAACCGCGCTGGAATGCTACTCTTTCAATGCGATAATAATATTAATATTGTTGCTAATGGCGACCAGTCCTGTTTTTTCTTTTTCTTAATAGAAAATACGCGCGTTCGCATTAACTCTTTGTACCGCTGAATTAAACTTGTGACATATATCTATATACCGTACGTACCCCGTTAACTGAAATTAATAATAATAATATATAATAAGATCATGAGTGAGTGAGAACACGTACGAAGCAAAATGCTCTTTGGTGTCTAGATGATCTGCATGCGACTGCAAGTAGGACCGCTGGCTCGATCCATGATGAGTACTAGCTAGCTAATCCAAGTAAAGTTATATGAAAATTGATTAAGGACACATGATGTCGATCATGCTCCCAAATCATCGGGTCATGGGACAAAATTGGAACACTTTTCTGCATGATTCTAATTGTTGCAACCAACTTGGATGGTGATCTTTGTCATGATCTATCTGCCCACTTTTATTATTGATGTTTAGTCTTTCACTTTGTTGTCACTTTTTGTAAAGAAAGTGGGCATGCATGCGGTATTATATGCTAATTATTGAAAGTGGCAAAAGATGAGGCTGTTTTCAAAGATTATTTTATATATGTTCCTTTTGGAAAAGTAGTGGGTACAATTCCTACCCAATAATGTTGACTTTCATTATACATGATAGTGCTTGCATGCATCTTATCACCATATAGCTAAATTAATAAATATTTTTCTTGGATTCGTATTCATTTGGATAATCATACAATTATATAAAGACTTATAATCATCAAGATCAGATCATCATGTAGTGTTAAGTACGTTCACATGAAAGCATGACATGATTAATTACTACAAGAAAAATGGGCTTTTATGACCATTTAATTGTGACGAAAAGGTTATTTGTGATAAAAATAGATTCATTTTGACTGTAAATAATCATTTCGTTGAAATTAAATAGCCACAAATAAATAATTTTCTTGTAGTAAATGTACGTGCACATTAATAATGAACAACTCAACCTAAGACAAGAGATTACCGTTGTTTTGCATTACTCAAGTTGAATTAGGCAATGCCGATAAAAGATCAAAACGTTGCTGCTAAAAAATAAAAAAGAATTATTTATTTGTGGTCGGCTAGCTATTTCCTGCAAAGAAAATGATTATTTTTTATTAAAAATAATATATTTTCGTTATAAAATAATCCGTCATAAATATTTATTTTTCTTATATTCTTCAAGTGTTGGACTCGCAAGCTTAGAAACATTTGGAAAGATGAATTAAGCATCTTTAAAGCAAGCAATCCTATTTAATTAGAAAGATTCTACGTAAGTACGTACGTACTACTTATCTATATATCTTGGATTAATAGAAGAAATAATTTATGTTAGTATATTCTACTAATAATTATCTAGCTACACTTTATAAATCATATTATTTTATTGATCTAGACATAATATAATTATTATGACGTTGTATAAAGTTAAGAATTTTGAAATTATAAGGCTCTGCGCTTCAAAAGTACTTAAAATCCGATGTTATTTTCAGATTCTTTTTGCTTTTGATATTCGATCATGATCAGAAACAACAAAAACAGCTAGCTAGCCCACTAATTCTAATGGATAAGGTTGTTGGATCGTAATCTTTGGATACACGCAAATTATGAGGTTGTCCAATTAATTACTAGGCAATAACTTATACGAATGAAAGTCATAATGAATAGTAGTAGTAGTTTATATTAATTAAAACAAGTAACAGAAAATTACAAGTGATATCTAATTATGAGTTTGACTACACGTGCAAGTAAAGAACCAAATGATACATAAGCCGTCAAAGCATATCTATCTGAAAGCCAGGAAAAAGTTCTTTGGCATCTTAGAGTAATATTCGATTATTTAGTTAGTAAATTACTCTCAACTCATCTCAACTCATCATTATAATTTTTTTAAATTCTAATACAAAATATAATAAATAATTCAACTTTTTCAAATCTCAAAATAATAATAATATTAAAAAATAATATTTTATTAATATTTTATCATCTCAACTCAACTCAACTCAACTCAACTCAACATCCAAACTACCTAGTACTTATCTTCTAAACTTTTGGCCTTACCGATCTCGACACTTGGCGAGCATTGTGGACGTAGATTCTCAACGGTTATTAATTTGCCATTTATCTCTTTCCTTAAGTTAATTTGTAACAAATATATATAAATTAATCTTACTGATTTTTTTAAATATATATAAATCTTACTGCTTTTTCTAGTAAAACAGAATGCCTTAATTTCTAGAGGAGGAGGCTACCCGAGAAAATCTTATTTCAGCTTGTTTAGAAGGAGACATTTTTTTTTTTATCAAATTTTAGAGTACGTGTACGTAGTACTCAATGTTATATATATTCCATATATATATATATATATATATATATATATATATGTAAGCTCTCGTGAATTAGTCTATATATATATATAGTCGAATCCTTAAATAGTGAAAAAGGAACTGTGTTGATCCATTAGTACTATGAGAAGAGTAATTCCCTGGGTCTAGGTTGGACGGAAGTGAACTGGCCCCAGTCGCCCAGAAGGCATGAGCCAGGCTGGCCCAGAAGGCCCATAGTGGGAAAGGGGGAAAACGCGCCTCGTGTGGAGACCGGTTAGGAGAGCAGACTGCTCCTAACCACCTACGATCCAAGTGTCAGGATCAGATCATGGTGTCAGGAGAGACACTGACACCCATGCTCTGAAGGCAGCACAAACGAAGCCCCCTGCGCTCAAGTATTGACGGTGGGTTTACCTAACATGGCCACGCTGTATTAATGAGACGGAGATAGGCAAGCTACAATAGGGAATCACTCGGCATTTAATGGATCTCGTGGCTCGGCACGTCACGACATGTCTCTTGGGGTTTCAATGTCAACTGCAACCAAGTTTGTATTGCAGTAGGGAAGAGGCAAGGACACCCAACACCCATACGAAACTACACACCCACGATCTCCATCTCAAGGACCAACTCGGCCAGGTATAAAAACCCCCTCTCATTGTTAGAGGATGAGTTCACACTTTTGAATACTTCAACTCTCATTCTCCTTAACAGAATATATATATATATCTCTCTCTCTCTCTCTCATTCCCAATCATTAACTTAAGCATTGGAGTTATCACGCCCTCCGAGCCTCCCATTCTTCATTTCAACAGAAATCAAATCGAGTCCAATTGCGTGGAATTGACCAGGCTACAAAATAAGACATCAACAAGTACATTAGCAATTTAATACTATGTAGTTATTTTTCTGTTTATTGTTCTGTATTTTAATTTCTCTTGAGCGAATATAACTAGTGCTGCTTGAATAGGGTAGATTGGCTCTCTCTCGACCCTTTTTAAGCACATGCATTTCAGACAATTCTTTCTATTAATTCATCATCTTCCTCGAGTAGCCTTTTTTTGACACATGAATATCATAGACAACTTAATTTTTTTTTTTAATCTCTATCGGAAATATCTATATAATTACATGCATGATTTATAATAATTAGTAGTATCTAGTACTTAATAAGTACTAATTTTCAACATCACCATTAATATACCTTAATTTCTAGACCTTTTGGTCAATTTCTTTTTTCTAAACACCACATAAATAGTATATTATCAGTAGCTTAAAAAATACTCGGTCCTGATCTTTCTGTTTCCAATTGAGTTGAATAGAGCCTTGGGATCGAGGCTTGAATATTTTTCACAATCCTTCATCATTAATTAGTTATAGGTCATTAGTTTTCTGATTTGAAAAGTTAGCGAAATAGTCAGGATTCAAGAAACAATATAGCATAAGCATAGTCTAGAACGCAATTACTTTCATTCTAGGGCACTCATTCTATTGGACCATAAAATATTGCTTCATATACCCCTAATAAACAAATACATATATATATATATATATCACAGTCCAAATTTGTGATGGAATATAATGCTCGCAGCCTCAAAGCAATGGCTACTCAAACGTGTCAAGAAAAAGAACAGGACAAAAAAAAAACAGAGAGAGAGAGAGCGCGACAGAATCCTAATTATTTCATTGTCCTCATGCTGTTGCAATACCCATCGCGTTCCGATGGCTTTAACATGAACTTAACACTACTTCACAGCCATTGCATATCCAACGAAGTCTAATCCACATTAATGGTGAGGAGCGCCTTCAAATACCGACCACAATAATACACGACCTACATATCTCCTTTGAAGTAAAACCATTATTATATCATTAACATGCCCTACCACGTTGTCATGTAAGTACTAGCTGTCTACTTTGCTATCAAATTAATTCATAAGTCACAGACTCACATGCAACATAATTAATGAGGCCAAAATGTTGCAAGACAATATATATATATATATATGATCATTATGTGTCCCCAAACAAATATTTAAGAAAACCAACGAAAATAATTGATTAATGTAGATTTTGGAACTCATACAGCTGGAAATTGATTTGCATTTAAATTGCAGAAAGGTATATATATATCTTATTATCGTGCACATTTTGAAACTGAGCCCTATGCCGCCCTCCCCCCTACCACCAGCAAAAAGGGGCCAGATTTTATCATTGCCGTCTTGATTTGACTCTACATGAATACCCTAACAGTGAAGTTCCAACTTTCCTCTTTTGGAATCTAAAGCCAAAATGTTAGCCCAAATATCCCAAAAAATATTTACATATAATCCAATCCCACTGTTCTAATTAAAAATTCACTAAATGCACTTTTCTCACTGCCGGAACCCGAACCCACTCGGCTGGTTCGGATACCTAAACCCATTCGGGTCAAACGAGTTAGAAAAGTTCTGAGTCAACAAGTTCGGGTACTGCTGGAAAAAGAACGAGTTATCGACCGGCCGCTGAGTTCTGGATCCGCTCTGAACCTCCTCATCCACCGTGTTCCGGAACTTCTCCGGCGGGGACTCCACGTGGCAAAGTGGAGGAATGGAAGGGACATAGATGTCATTACTTGTGCAATTCGTTTGAGCCTGAGCTTGATTTTCCAATGCGAGTTCCGGCACCGTGTTGACGCCTAAAAGGCTGGCCCAGTCGAAATTCCCGGAACCCAGATTCTGAAAGTTGAACTTCTCATCGTGTTGTTGGTTTCTCAGAGAATTCATGCGCTGCAAGGCTAAGAAGCGGTTATCTATCTCCGGCAACGACTCCAACACGTCGTCCAAGTGGGACGAAGACGATGAATCGTTGCTTTGTTCTTTGCTCGAAACGCTTGTCGTAGGCTTCTGAGAGTTCGAGTGCTTCTTGTAAATCCGGCACAAAACCCATTCATCCAACTGCAACAATAAAAAACCAAGGAAAAAACAGATCTATCAGAAGAGAGCACAAACACCTAACACAAATTTATGAGGACTAGAGTATATATCTTAATTCTTAAAGCTTTTTTGGTTACCTTAGAGCTTCCGTTCTTTCGTGAGTGTTCTATGAGGCGATACTCGTGCATGATCCAATTAGTTTTGGTTCCTTTGGGGGCTTTTCCAACGTAGAAAACCAGAGCTTTCTTGATGCCAACTTTACGACCCTCTGTGGTGATCACCTTGTCAGTTCCAGTAGCCTTCCAATACCCAGAACCCGCAACCCTGTTTGGCCTTGACCCGTTTGGGTACTTTCTATCCCGGGGGCTGAAGAAGTACCATTCTTTTTCACCAAATATGGCTTTACCTGCAAAAAATTAAAAAAATCTAAAAACTTTAGTACAGCCGTAAAAGAATGAATTATCGTTAACGGTTTATTGGTACTACTGTACGGTGAGCTTAATCTTACTTGGTAAAACCCATGGATCGAATTTGTACAGATCAATTTCAGCGATAATTTGCAGATCGAAATGATGTCCTGCTACTTTTCGACATAGATACTGCACCAGAAGCTCCTCATCCGTGGGATAAAAACGAAATCCAGGAGGCAAACTTAGCTGAGAAAGCGGGTCCATTTCCGGCAGGCCCATTTCCGGCTACAATTTTGCAGAAAGAGAACAGTGTATATTCTTAGAGAGGGAAGGAAATTGCAGCTGTAATGTTTTGAATTTTATTTCCTTCTTTTTTTTTTTTCAAAGTTGAATTTGTGGGGGTTTATTTATAGAGAGATTTGCACGCGACTGGAAACAGAGATAAGTACGGTCGTCATCGTCTTACTGTTGATTGAGCGGGACCCTCTTCAGTTCATCACCATTCGAAATACCCCACGTGTCCATCGTAATTCGAAGTTATCGCGTAGCCGACCTTATCTGTTTCGAGTACGATCGTCGCTTTGGTGCATGAACCGTCACGAAATGACAATAGATGAGTCATCCCTAAAATATTTACCACGTGTCATTAAACCACCACATCTTCTAGAAGCTTGAGAGGCAAAACGGGGTTCACCGTGCCAATAACCTCGTGAGAAAGCGTTTTTCACGGCTCAGTAGAAGCTGGTAAAAAAAAAAAAACACAAATGGTGGGTTCATACGTGGGAAGTCCACGTCGGCAAGGAGGAAGTGCACCACCATGGACACACGTGCTGATAGAGTTAGGCTGCAAACTTTTTAGAAAGAAAGACGATTGAAAAGTGAAAATAAGACAAAGACAAAAAAGGGCTATCATATGGTGACACGTTAGCAAAAGAAACTCTTTTTTTTTTTTTTTCTTTCTTTCTTTCTTTTTGGTGGGGTTATAGGTTTCTTTCACTCCTCAACCTCTTTTGGCTAGCTTACAAGTGTATAAAAATACACTCAAGATTGGACCATTTGGTGGTTCTCTCCCAAAATAATATTGTCAATGATGTGGTTGGGTCAAAGTTAATTTTGTGGAGTCTCGTGTACTAGATTGTTCTTAATTGTTTGATTGGGGTGGGTTTAGAATATTGTGGACGTGGATATTCTACGGTTGGATAGGGACAGAGATATCATTTGTGTGTGTGTATGTTTTTTTTTTTGTTGGGATTTCGGATTTGCTTAGGAGAGATCAATAAGAATTCATCCCAAAAACCAAAAAGTTTTGAGAATAAAATGGAGCATAGAATAATTGTAGGTTACATGAGCCAAGATGATCATGTAGTTTTTAGTTGAGAACAGTTCCCGTCTAATGTCGGGATATATAAGTAGAAAATTATGATTAAAGAACTCATGATCAACAACGTCATAATTAATTATGTTAAATTCGCTTTTCACTGATATTTACAATATTACGTCACCTGCGATATTTTTCTAGGTGGCACCACAGGAATGGCCATGCCACATAACTATATTGGAGCTAGCTAGAAGAACACACGTGTCATGGCGGTCCACCTACTTCTACTTTGCTGCATAAACTTCAAGTTGCAACTTGAAATCTTACGAATTGCAGCCTTCAAATTTTACGAGTTCATGATTAGAAAACCCGCCAGCTAAAACACTTTGCGTAAAGTCTGTTCCATATTTCCTGATCAGAACCGCGTTTTAGGATCCAACCTTGAAAAAACAACATTAAGTTTGAAGCTTTTTAAGGTAAGGTAAGAGTCAGTTTTTAACTACTTTATATAATGAACAACAAAATGACCATTTTAATTCATCAATTTAACTCCAAATAATTCCTTGTCAAAGTAGTTACCATCACCTATTTTAAATATCGTATTTTAAGCTAAACTATATGCAAAACGCTCTCAAAGTGGTTAATGCTTTGAGAATCATTTATTTAATTTTAATTATTATTGCTAACTTGGATCAACATTTAATAAAATAAAGATTTGACTGGTTTTGTTGGAACCTATATATGGTTTAAAATTAAGATTAACCTAGACTTTCTAGCTGAGTTCTAATGACTAAAGTTCAGGGGAAAGTGATAATTTGTATATTATTATTTTGAAAAATGATACACATACAATCATTTTCATAACTCTATTGTAAATTAAGAGCATTTCTAAACAAATAATATCGTTTTAAATAAATATCTCCAATTTAAAACATAGTTATATATAAAAAAAAATATATTGTGTATCATTATTCATTTATTTATATATGCCACATATCATAATCTGATTTGTAATATTTAAATTTTAAAATTTATTATTTAAATTAAATTATGTCACGTAAATAGTATGTGGTGTAAAAACTTTTAAATAGAATTATTCTTTATTTATATTTGTATGTCTGCCCTTTAAGATAGGGCAAGGGCGTCAATTTTTCAAAATAAATCAACATTGCATGCTAAAATATCTTAGGAGTCACGCTTTATTTTCTATTAAAAAATAACTTCTATCCTCCCCCAGATTTTTACTTTCTAAATAAAGAAAAGTATACTACTATATATATATATACGACGTTTAGGGCAAGGATGTATTTTCACATCCTTCAAGTTGTAAATGTCAAACTTTCATCTTATTATAATATATATATATATATATATATATATATAAATGCTCTGTAATAATATATATAATTTTCTTTCGAAATGCATATTAGTTTTCAAGAAGAGCTGTATGAACACATGCTTATTAAATGTCAAAAAGCACGCTCACGTCACAAAGAAAAAGTCATATGATATCAATTATTTGCCATTTTAATTTATAAGCTGATAAATTTAATTTATTTTTAAGTTCTTGTTAATGATCACGTGCATATCCTAGATTTTGAAATTAGTTATAATGTGAAGTTAGTCAGAAAATGTAAATTTTGTTACCTATAATCATTAATTTAAAAAAAGATTATCATTGCTTTTGGTCGATCGTACGTAACGAAATGCAATAGAATTGCGGCTGGTTGATCATAAATTCCACATGCATTCATGGCTGCAACTACAAGCCTGCCTTTTTCTCCTCTTTCTTTGAGCTAGCGGCGCTCTAAACCCGTGTGCATTATGGAAAATGGGCATGCATTTTGAATTTTTTAATCTTTCTAACATTTTTTAATTGATTAATCCCAAAGTTAATTCAAGGCATGCATTTTGAATTTTTCTAGGGTTGATGGCTTTTTTTATTTCCACAAACATTCGGCGCCCAACAAATTTGCGAATTCAGTTTCAACTAATTTGTATGATCCTGACCCAAAAATATAGTGTGTGTATGAACAGCCCCAGAGTTTTCAGCATGGGCTTGACTATTAACATAAGAGTTTAGACCGTTGTTTTAATGGCCGCCTTTAATTTTCTAAATTTTTTAACAACCTTATATATGATGACGAGCTTCGTGTGAATTTCATGTGCTTCTGCGCTCTTTCGCTGCATTTAAAGTCGGAGGTTAGGTAGGGACCCATGAAACACGATCAAATTATATATATATATATATATTATAATTAACAAAGAAACATTAAAAACAAGCGAAATTCGCTTTTCAGTTTTTGACCATGCATTTTGTTATATTTTTAATGAGACCTTTCATGCACGTTCAATATTGTTTTTCAAGGACTTTAAATATTGCATCAGTTCTTGATCATTTACTATAGTTTTTGGTAAGACTTGTTTGTCGTTGAAAATTGGCTAAGATGCCCGGATTCGTTTCAAAGTAAGAGGAACTAATTGATCACTGATTAATAGCAAATTCAGAAGTTGACGATCAGCTAGGGCGGCATGATGGCCGGGTTAATTGCCGAGATCATGATCAACTACTGGTCAAACTCTGGATATGGCTGCAGAATATTTTACAAATTAATTAGTTCATGATGAGGGAAAATAAAAACAACTTTTAATTTACAGCTACGTTTACACTTTACAGAACATCATGATCGTGTCTATCCGATTCCCATATATATTAACTAGTTGAAGCAAGGAAACTGATCAAGAAATTAGGAAAGTGACGTACTTTATCTTAATTTGATTTTCACAATTATCAAATCATTTTAATTTAATATAATTATTTTGTTTGATTTTATGAAAATCAAGTAAGTTGATTTGATAATTATGAAATCAAATCAGGATATAATTGATCCTACTAATTAATTCTAGAATATTTGATATTATCTTTAACAAAATTAGAGAATTATTAAAATGATTTGATATTATCTTCAATAAATTTAGAGCATTTTCGTTGAAGCATCTTTTGGGAAAAGCTTATATTATGATAACAACCAAACACCACTAAAATGATTTGATATTATCTTCAATAAATTTAGAGTTTTTCAACACTCATTATTCTTTTTCGTTGAAGCATATTTTGGGAAGATTCTGATAACAACAACAACCAAACTGAATAGTTATTAAGAAAAGATCGAAAAGGTTAATGTTTCGTCATTATGCATGGCGGCTCTTCGATCAATTCCTTTGAATTCATTCTTAATTTACAAATTACAATCTAATTCAAAGGTTAATGAAGTACATGCAATAGGACATAAATGGGCCGGCCCCATGAATTCATGCATATATATGATAGCTCTATATATATTATCTTTAACAGATTTCTCTACTAATCCTTTGGGCTTTTCCAATAACCAGCATTTTATAAATTGATAATGCACGTTGTGAGGCCTAAATTACTAGAGCCGATTTATATGCTAATTATATGTTAATAAGATAGGCATAATGGGCCATCTATGGGAGTCCAATTTATCAAGTACTACTCTATATATTAATATATATACTGGAAATTAAAGAATACTATTAATTTTCGTTTAATGATCAAAGGTCTAATTTTAAAACTAAAATAATACTATTTTCGCTTATAAGGAGAAAAATAATTTTTACCTTAACTACTTCACTTTCTTTGTCACCCCAATCCTCGCGAGGGGCAATATAAGCAATGAGCCGGAAAACTATGAGTAGGACTGTTCAACTGGGCCGGATTTTTTTCCGGCCCGGTCTAGAACCCGGAAACCCGGATTCCAGTTCCGGGTTCTGACCCGCATTAAAGCCGGGCCGAAATCCTGATTAAAAAATCCGGATCTATCCGGCTCGGATGCGGGTTACAAACCCGGGTACCGGGTTTTAAACCAGGTATCCGGGGCTTTTTACGCTTCCTAGACGAAACATAAGAGAAAATAATGAGAACAAAATTCACAGTTGTGTTTTTAATGCATTTGATGTTCGTTCATTTATTTTCTAAAATACAGATAATTTTTGCAAATGTATTTTTTGCTAGCCGTGGTTTCCAAGTTGTACAATACCACTTACAGTACCATGCTCTGCTCGAGAAAATTCATTCGAGATTCGGTTTGTTTTTCTAGCGCTACGTTTTCTCGAGAAGCAAACAGAGTCAATTTTGGTTATTACTTCTAACATGTTACCTGCCAATAAGAAAGAGTGATCTTCTCACTGACAATAAAGCCTAGCCATTTGAGGGCATCAGAGTAGTTGGAGAAGGTGTAGTTGTTGCCGGAGATGCATTGGACCCAGACGGCAGCTACAAAGCCTAGCCATTTGAGGGTCGTTGAGGAAATAAGGGCAGAGCGCTCGAAGAAGCCCATTCAGCTACCAGTCTCAGAGAGATAGATAGAAAAGATACAGAAGATTGAAAGTTGGGTGTCGTTGGGTTTGAAGCTGAGGCATCATTACGATATTTTTGGGAATTTAAATATTTGCAATCCTAAAAAGTGACACCTCTGCTATCGACTTTTGTTATCCACGAACGACATTGTATCCTGGGGTCAATGCCTTTTTTTACGAGTCCAAGAAGTTGTGCAGTTCTTGCAAGTTTTTAACTTTTTGGTCCATACGGTTCCATAATTCCCAATTTAATTAATTCATTTGATTTTTTTTTTAGTCCAATTAATAATAAAAAAGTCTTAGTTATAAATATTAAAAAAAAAAAAAAATTCCGAGTTCAACCCGGAACCCGGAATCCGGGTTTTGAAAAATCCGGATTTATCCGGGTTCCGACCCGGATCAATCCGGCCTGGGTTCCGGCCCGAATTTAAAACCCGGATCCAGATCCGGGTATACCCGGGTTTCCGGGTTGGAACCCGGATGAACAGTCCTAACTATGAGCATGATGGTACTCAAGGCAACATACGCGGAGGCTTGCCTATTATCAATAATAGAAAGACTAGAAATAAATTAGACACAACCAAATTAGGCACAATTTTATTCAAGAAAGACATTCTTGAAATAGATGGATGTCCTAATTGATTATGCCAAAGGTGAAACAATGAACATTTAGAAGAAGCAAAACAAACATTTGACAACAAAGTATCATTGTTATTACAATGTTTATTTGGAAAAAAATGATGGCTAACGAGGGTTGAGGAAAGTCCCTGGTTGTTGCAAGATATAGAGTCCTCTTGTTGTATCCCATTCCAATCAACCTCGAGGTGGTCAGGTCCTGAATTAAACAAAAGTCAGAAGAAAAAAAACAACAAGTGAGAGACTTGGTGAGTTTTCTAACATAAATCAATTTAAAAGTAAAGGAAGGTATATAAAAATATCTTTAAGAACAAGATGTTCAGAAAGATGAATACTGCCAATATGTGAAATAGGAACACATTGACCATTTGGTAATCTAACAGAAGTGCTTAGAACAGGAGTGACATCTGTAAAAATATCAATTGAGGAGACCATATGGTTTGTAGCCCACGTATCAAGTATCCAACTAGAATTAGAAGGATTAAATGAAGTATATCTGTTAGAGTTAAAAAAACAATGTTTAGATGAAACAATACTAGAAAAAGAATGAGAAGAAGAAGCTACAACATTCACCACATGACTAGAATCATCAGACTTAATGAAAAGGTCTGAGACTTGCTAAAGACCATTGATGAACAATTTGTCACTTCAGACAAGGCACTAGCAAGCACCCTAATCATGAAGTTCTCAACCCTAAGGCTCACTAGTGTGAAAGGTGTGCGTGAGTACATCATGTAAATGAGGGACAATGTGGCTTAATTGAAGAAACTTGAGGTAGAAATGTCGGAGTCCTTTCAGGTGCACTACATCCAGAACACCCTCTCGTATCAATATGAACCCTTCAAAATCTCACACAACACACATAAAGATAAATGGTCAATTGATGAACTCATGACCACGAGTGTTCAACAGGAAGGGAGACTGATGATGGAACAGGGTGAAAGTGCAATGCTGGCAACGCATGAAAATGGCAAATCTCAAGCTAAACTGAAAGGGAAAGGCAAAATACCTCCCCAAGGTGGTATTAAGAAAGATTCTAGGTGTTTCTTCTGTAAAAAGAAGGGACACATGAAGAAGGAATGTGCTAAATTCCAGAAATAGCTTGTAGACAAAGGTAATCCAACCTCATTTGTTTGTTATGAATTTAATATGGTTAATGTCAATATTAACACATGGTGGATTTATTCTGGATCAATAATCTACATTTTAAATTCCTTGCAGGGTTTGCAAAATCATAGGAAGCCAGTGGGAAGTGAGCGAAGCATCTTATCTGGAAACAAGATGGGCTCGCATGTGGAAGCTGTAGGAACTTGCTGTTTAATTTTATTTAGTGGTTTTGTTTTAAAGTTGGAGAAGACCTTTTATGTTCCAAATTTCTCTAGAAACTTGATTTCAGTTTCTCTAGAAACTTGATTTCAGTTTCTCTAGAAACTTGATTTCAGTTTCAAGACTAGGACCTTTTGAATATTCTTTTAATTTTTCAAATTCATCATTCAGTTTATTTTATAAATCTGATTGTGTTGGGAATGATACTTTGTCTGATGGTCTTTACTGCATTAATTTACAAAACAATGTCACTTATGATTCAATGCATGTTTACACTGGCACTAAAAAATGTGTTATTAATGAGGATTCTTCTAAATTATGGCACCGCAGATTAGGTCATATCTCCATAGATAGAATTAAAAGATTAGTAAATGAATGGGTACTTAATACTCTGGATTTTACTGATTTTGAGACTTGTGTGGATTGCATAAAAGGAAAGCAGACCAACAAGTCAAAGAAAGGTGCCAATAGGAGTTCAGACATATTAGAGATCATACATACTGATATATGTAGTCCAGACATGGACTCACATAGTCAGAAATATTTCATCTCTTTTATAGATGATTACTCACGATATATGTATCTCTACATGCTTCGTAACAAGAACGAAGCATTAGATGCTTTTAAAATCTTTAAGGTTGAAGTAGAGAAACAATGCGGTAAGCAAATTAAGATCGTCAGATCAGATAGGAGTGGAGAATATTATAGTAGATACACAGAGAATGGAGAAGCACCTGGACCATTTGCAAAGTTTCTTCAAGAGCATGTGATTGTTGCCCAATACGCCATGCCTGGTTCACCGGACCAAAATGGTGTAGCAGAAAGAAGAAACCGAACATTATTGGACATGGTGCGGAGTATGCTTAGCAGCTCCAATCTTCCTAAATTATTGTGGGCTGAAACACTTAAGACAACAATGTATATATTAAACCGAGTTCCAACCAAAGCTGTTCCTAAAACGCCATTTGAATTATAGAAAGGTTGGAAATCGAGTTTGCGACATATGCGCGTTCGGGGATGCCCGTCTGAGGTGAGAATTTATAACCCACAAGAGACGAAACTAGACCCAAGGACCATTAGTGGATATTTCATTGGATATGCTGAAAGGTCGTCTAAGGGTTACAGATTTTATTGTCCATCTCACAGTACTAGGATTGTGGAGTCAAGAAATACAAAGTTTCTTGAAAATGACTTGATCAGTGGGAGCGATCAAACCAGAAACATAGTTTATGAGAATGATCATTCAGAATCTCAACCTTCCACCTCAAGTGATAAATTGGTTATTGTTTACAACACCCCTAAAGTACAAACTGGTGTTGAACAACCAATCATTGACATTGTCCACTTTGAGTTATTCATCACGTTCATCACATTCATAAAATGTAGAAACTGATCCCATGTAAATTTGAGCACGTGAGACACGTAACACCGAAGCTTGATGGAGGCTTCGGCTATAAATACAATATTTGATCTCCAGACTCACTCACTCAATTCTCTTNAACCAATCATTGACATTGTCCACTCTGAGTTTAGAAGTCCTTGAAGTGGTCCACTCTGAGTTATTCATCACGTTCATCACATTCATAAAACGTAGAAACTGATCTCATGTAAATCTGAGCACATGAGACACGTAACACCGAAACTTGATGGAGGCTTCGGCTATAAATACAATGTTTGATCCCCAGACTCACTCACTCAATTCTCTTCAGTTTTACACCATCTAAATAGAGTGGAGAAAAGTTTGGAAGTACCAAACACAGTGAGAAACGTAGCAAACCAGTGAATAGCATCAATGACTGGAGGTATTGTTCTTAATATTAAAACCTATCGATTTTTATTTCTAAAGTATTATTCTGCATTATAGAATCGTTTTTAGACTTACACGCCATGCATATAATTTGGAACAAACCATCGTCCCCTAAACCTGCTAATTGCGTCCCAAATGGGCCTTGATCCAAGCTCTCCGCCTTTAATATCACATTCAACTTGTTACGTACGGATTATCTGATGAAAAACAAAATTCTAATTAATTTAAACTTAATTCACAGGTTACGTACTTCATCGTGAGTACGTTAATATTAATAAAAAAAGAACTTTCTTTTTTATATTTATTTTTTATTAACTATAAAAACAAAGAAACATTAATAACAAGCGATCGAAATTCGCTTTTCAGATTTTGACCATTTTGTGATAATTTTAATAATTAGACCACGTTCATTGCATGAACGACAACTAAAACATTGAGTCGAGAGATGAGTTGTGATTCTTTTAAATAAATTGAATAAAATATTATTTTTTAATATTATTATTATTTTAAGATTTGAAAAAATTGAATTATTTATTATATTTTGTGTATAAATTTAAAAAAATTATAATGATGAGATAAATTGAGATGAATTTTAAATCTAAACCGGGCTAAAACAGAAATACATTGATGTTAAAAAAAAAAAACATAATTACATGATTGCATGAACAACTAATCCTTTGGGCTTTTCCAATAACCAACAATTTTAATTCATATTACACGTTGTGAGGCCTAAAGCAGAGCCGATTTATATGCTAATATGTTAACAAGAGACATCATGGGCCATCTATGTGGGTCCAATTTATTAGAGTGACTATGACTTGGAAGGCCCGTTTTCTTTCTCTCATAAAAGGTCTCTCTTTTCAACTTATTATTTATTTTGAGTTATTTAGATTTAGAGATGAGTTAAGATGATTTTTAAATAATAAAATAAAAAATTATAATAATAATATGAGTAGAGGTAGATTTTGAATACAAACCTGGTTAGGAAATTTTAGCAGCACCAGAGCATAAAACTCCATTACCACGACAGCCAATTCGGGCCGAAAACAAAAGGTTCCATTATAATGAAAGTCAAGTAGCATTTTCACTCGCCACAATCATCGAAATTCTCTCCGTTTCAAGTATGAGATCATGTGGCACCTCTAACCATTCGAATTACCAACACCACGTTTCTACCTTAATGATTAAGGTAGAATACTATTTTAACACTAACAATACTATTTTCACTAAAAAGGGGAAAAAGAATTCCTACCTTACTTCACTTTCTTTGTCATTCCAATCCTCATGAGGGCAATATAAGCAATGAGCCGGTAAACTACGAGCATGATGGTCAAGGCAACAAACGCGACGGCTTGCTTGTTTAGCCCCACTTGCTTTATAGGCGGATACTCCCCAACCAAACAATACCCAGCAGGAGCAGCACAAGGATACGTATCGCTAAGGCTGTATTGACACCCTAACAAGAGCTTGTATGTGTAATAGCTGATGGAGAGGTATTTGATCCACGCTATGAAGGGAGGCACGTGCTGAACATAGAATCCGCCAGCAAGCATGAATGATAGCATTATGACTGATCCAAGAGTAGCGGCGGATTTCTGGTCCATTAAGGAAGCACCAAGGGCGAGACCTAAGCCTTGAGATACTAGCACGCTGTATAGCTGGACGAACAGGGTGAGCAAAAAGTGTCCGGCGCTGGCTTTGAGTCCTGCCATCCAGTATGTGATGGTGACGAAAATGGTGGGAAGGACAAGCTCCATAGGGAGGTCCGCAACTGTGCTTGCCATGAAGTATGATGAGAGCCTGTACATTCCTGAAGAACGTTCCTTCTCGAGCATCAATCGCTCCTGGGGGAAGGTGAAAATGGCTTGAAATAGCGAGAAGAAGCCCCAAAATCCAGATTGGAAGAAGAGCAGCCCAATCTGTCCATGTAAAGTTTGAGCAAAATTATTCCAGTGTTCAGAATATGATGTTTGGGATGGCATTATTCTTTATGTTTTTGTACTTGTCTTAGCTTATTAAAGGTATAAACATGCAACATAATTTCATCCATCTTTTATTCAATTCCAAAACTCGAATCTTCGAAAACTATGCCAAATCAAACTCGTGTCATTTAGATCTCTGCAGAATAAATATAAAGATTTGTTACCAGATCCTGTAGGTGGTAAGGATTAGTATGCCACCATAGCAGTCCCGAGAGAAAAGCTATCACCACAACTTGACCAATCTTGAGGCCGGAGAATGATTGGTGTTTTCTTTCCTTGACCCCTCTTCTAAATAGAATTGAAAACTGTTGCCACCAAGTTGTGGACCACCTCTCAAATTGCCTGTCCTCCAAGGCGACGTGACTTTCATTAATGTCTGTTCCTTGAAGTTCGGCCTTCAGTTTGTCGTCAAGACGGCATGTATAGGCAGAGGACAAGCTCTGTTTAACCGGGATGCTATCCTTGTTTGAATCATCCGACGCCACGCCTACAAAAATTAATCCAGAATGATGCATGTTGGACATAGTGTACATATCATGTACAAAGTATTAATCATCGTAAAAAGAAGTGCAAATAATCTGAATCCGGAAACATGTACGGACTTGCCCATGAGATGATGTGAGATTATTGTACGCTAGCTTGAGTTACCTTATCATGTGAACCAAACATGATACTCTTAGATTAATGTAGTTCTAGCCATTTCAAACTAATTATTGTTCAAATTCAGGAGAAGAAGCCACTAAATTCAAGTGGAATTTTAAGCGAATGCGCACGAGAAATTGGAAGACCATATACATGGGAAGATAGAAACAAACAAAATTATGAGATAACTGACTAATCAAAATCCCCCGAAATGCAAACTGATTTCATGTGACCAAAACTCGAATTGTTTTCTATACACACTAGCAGTAAAAGATAAAACGACAGGCCTAGAGATAAAATTAAATAAAAGGACAAGCGATATTTGCCCAAGGAAATTTCCCAAAATTTTAACCATATGACAATATAGGAAATAGTTTTGAAATGAAATTTGTAAGTTAACTAGCACGTACCATTGGTTAGATCCAAGAGAAAATCTGCGGGATTCATGGCAACCGACGGGGAATATCCAATGCTGGAAAAATATTCAATGGCTTCGGATCCTCTCCCAAAATACAAAGGGTTTCCTTCAGATAACAATGAAATCTTATCGAACATATAAAACAACTTACTCGAAGGCTGGTGTATTGTCATCACAATCGTTCTACCTCCTTTTGCTAGCTCCCACAACGTAGATACAATTTTTTGAGCAGTTGTCGAGTCAAGACCTGATGTGGGCTCGTCCAATAATAGCAGACTAGGGTTTATGAGCATTTCTTGTCCTATACTAACCCTCTTTCTCTCTCCCCCGGAAATCCCTCTCAGAAATGGTCCTCCAATAATGCTATTCTTGCATTTAGATAACCCTAGTTGAGTTATCACAGCTTCTGCATGCTGAGCTTTATCTTCTTTCGTGAAGTTATTCGGTAATCGCAAAAGGGAAGTGAATACTAGAGTCTCAGTCACGGTGAGGTGGGGATAGAGAACATCATCTTGGGTAACAAATCCAGTATTTCGTTTCATTGCATTGGAGAAAGGCTTGCCATTGTAGGTTATGCTTCCACCAAGTCGGCCACCAAGGCGGCCTCCCAGTGCAGTTAGCAATGTTGTTTTGCCACTGCCAGATGGGCCGAGCATGGCCAATATCTCTCCTGGTTGAACCATGCCTGTGATTCCCTTCAGTATCATTTTCTCCTCGGACCTGGCCTTTTTCTGAGGTATTAATCCCCCTTTCCTAGGTTTTATCTTGTAAATAACGTCCATAAACTGTTCAATCAATCAAAATAGAAATGAAAAATAATTAACAAATCATGTTTTGTAATATAATCTGTTATATTATAGACTTTGAATAATCCAAGAACAAGAAGATCATGCGCGCATGCATGGACAATCTTGGATGAGATTCATACAAAAAAAAAAAAAAGACATTAACGTACTCGATGATCTTAACGTACGTACCTTCAATGTGACAGATCGATTGGCTTTCTTAAAGATGGCAGGGGCTTCCCTATCAGACGTCTTATTAGTAGTTTGAGCTTCTATGTCCGCCATCTGATCTTGCACTCTGATCTCACTTTTCGACAAACGTCCTTCTGGCTATAAGCCTTCTTAAGGATACAAGTAATTGAATCTATCGATCGCTTCCAATAAATTTAATCAATCTATTTCTATATTGGACAAAGATCATGAATTTGATCTATTTGTTGCAGATCAATATATATAAGTTAATAAAAGTTTAAGAGAACAAAACGTTGGGATCAGAATGAAGTGGGTCACGAAGTAATTGCTCATGCGAGAGAGATGATCAGAAGAGTGTTTTTGGATTTGGCTATATATGGTCAGAATCCTTAATTGATGATCTGATGAGATGTTGGCTTGAAACTCTTGATTTTAGGTTTGGGCGTTTCCACAGCTCTCTCTCTCTCCCACATTCTGTTACTGATCGATCTCCACTTCACCAGTACTCCACATTTATAGTGCCAAAATATTACGTGATATATATGAATTAGTTAGCTTTCACAACCTGATAATGTGCCTTATTTTCGCTTCCATAAAAGACTTGGGAACTCATCCTTATTTTAAGTAGGGAATTTTCCCAAAAAAAAGGAATCAAAATAACAAATAAAAGAAGGAATTCAAATTTAACAAATTACCTGTTGCCAAAAGCATTTTAGTCTAAAACGATACGTACATCATATATATAAGTCACATGACTGGCTTCCTAAATGTACGCCATATAATTTGGAACAAATCGCACTGGAAATTCTTTTCCAAAGCCCAATATCCATGCTAGCTAGCTAGCTTATTGCTAAATACAATTAACTGTACGTGAAACTAATTCTTAAAAGAATAAAGAGATCATGTATTTTCACAAGCTATTTCTAAATTTTTTTTAAGAAGTGATGATATTTAGTTTTATTAATAAATCCTTACTTATGATAGAAAAATACTAATTTATATAAAAAGAATATAGAGGTTACCGTATCTGAAATTCCAAAACTAGACTCAAATAAAAAAAAAAATATTATTAGCAACAAACAAGAATGAAAATACAAAAAGAAACTATGAAAATTTATAAGGCATGAAATTCACAGTTCAAAGCAAAAGTTCCAACCATATATATTAAACTGTGAATTTCATGATTGTGACATGCATGCATGATTGTTGAGTGTTTGTTAGGAGGTCATGTATAGTCCAACTTATTATAAATTCAGTGTGTAAAGTTGGACGTTAGAGTGTTTGAAGGTGCATGTGACAAAACGAACCATAATTTAACAAAAGAGCAACCAAATAAAAGTCCAATGAATGAAAGCATCGTCCCCACCGTATCCATATAAAGATTATTATAATCTTTCGGTACAGCATGGCTGCATGAACTCCACGCCATAATTAATTTTTTTAAAAACAGTACTGAAAAAAAAGGAACACTAGTGCAAGGCAACTGCCAGACCAAAGACTGGTAGTTGGGAATGGTAAGTAAAGAACTACAAGATAACATATGCTGCCTTCCCCAGCAAGTCATTACATGACAAACCTTATCAACCGAACATGTAATCCACTAAAATACGATGCCAGTGTCTGTAGTACTTGGTGCATGGTCAGCTTTGATTTTAAAGAGGAAATGTATACGACATAAAAACAAAAAACAAAAATTGTGTGTAGAGGAGAAAAGAAGCAAGCATGAGCTTGGGAATAGAGGTAGCGATGGCGGTAGTGGGGTTGTGGGCAGTTTATTTGCGGCCAATGTTGATGAGATATGCCGGCGAGCTGACAGAAGTGATGGGCTACGCCATTTTCCGGATTATGAGAGGCACGCCTTCCTTTGCTTTCTCTACCTATCTTCCTTACTCTTCTTCTTTCCTTCACTGGCAGTTTTAGCTCCAAACAACTCTGATCTGCACAAGCATACTATCTACCTAGGTTTAGAATTAAGAAGAATAACCAATCTATGATCAATCAATCTCACCCAAAGAAGAAGATCAATCGAATCTACTGCGCTACTCCCTCTTTCTCCCTAATTTGGCTCTGAATCCACACCCATCCATATCTGTATACACTATACACACCAAAACCAGATCCTTACCAAAGTGATCTAGTAGTATCTATTTCACATGAACAATATGAGGAGCTCGGAGATACTAGGCCGGTGGGCATGTCGATGCTTTCGATCGATCGATCGAGTAGTTGGAGAAAAGTCTGGAGCTCAATTAGTCAAGCTCAGATCGATATCCGATGCCATTATCTTGTGATCGATGCAAGGTGGTCACGATCTCGCACTAGCAGCTCGCAGCAGATCAGGATTGCATGCAGCAACCTAGCTAGCTAGAGAATGCTGCTAAATTATCAGCTGTGTCCATTATACGGCATAACTTTGTTTGATTTCTTTGCTTCTTTAATATTTTTTTTCTTTTCTTGTTTATCTTTTAAAAATTGTACATGCTGATTACGGGACAACTCTGTCTGAAAAACAATTCATATTTGATTTTGGGGTTACTTCGGTTGATATTCTTGGTCGAGTAAAGAAGAATTGATGATCTTGATTCAAGCAGCTGCAGTTATCTTTCTGGTCAGATTTCAAAGGGCTGATATCCTTATCATGATCATGAGGCCGATTAATTTAAATTACATGTAGGGTCACGGCCAGCAGGTCGATCCCGTACTTTGCGTTCCTATATATGTATTCCCTTGACTCGTGACTTGGTCTTATATAAATGTACTTTGGCAATATACAAAAATATATTAATTGCTTACCAATTATATTCTTTATAGTTCCTACGTACGT
This sequence comes from Juglans sigillata, assembly GCA_003123805.1. Taxonomy (NCBI): domain Eukaryota; kingdom Viridiplantae; phylum Streptophyta; class Magnoliopsida; order Fagales; family Juglandaceae; genus Juglans; species Juglans sigillata. The sequence continues at coordinate 415,384 of QEOY01003220.1, forward strand.
ACTTTTATATGTTCAGACAAACAATACTGCTAGCTGATGTTATACAAAGACGTTCATATTATATATATATAATAGCTAGCCGACCCAAAAATTAATAATTAATATAATTCAATTCAAATTTTCAACATTCACACTGCTTCGTGATCTTCTGTGATTATTAATATATGCGCACTGATATTTGGTTGATCTGTACTAGAATTAATGGAAATAATTAATGCAGCAAATTGTGGCCATAAAAATTAGTATTATTTTTATTTTCGAATTTCTTATATAAATGATAAAATGAAATGCTATTGATCCTGATCAAGTGGAAAATGCATACCCTTGTTTTTCCCTTTTTTGGGTAATCGGTATTTTAGACGACAACGTGAAAAAATACATTTGAAAATAGCTTGACTGATCAAATTAATATACATGATCTATACAACCTGGGTCTAAAAAAATATACACCTACAACTCTTTTACAATTATTTTATTATTTACTTCAAATTAACTAATGTAATTGTATCACTTCATTAAAAAAAAGTATTTTTAATTTTACATAAATATCCTTCATTTTAAATAGATTTGTAAAATATTTATAGATTTATCATTTTCTAAAAAATATCGCCATGACAAGATCAGTAGTACTGGTACTGTGCAAAGGGATGAAAATTGACGACTCTTCTTTATATTGTAATTGTAGGTGTCTCTAGAATTAGTATTGAACTTATCAAATGAGTTTAATCTTTAAAATTTAATAAATTTATGTTTAAAATCACTGTATTAGATTCATCAAATACTAAAATCTGAAATTTTGAGTTACAATGCATTCCAATTCATCTTTAAATTTGAAGACTCACTATTCACAATCTATAACCATTATTTTATTTTCTTAAATTATTGTTTTCCAATTTTGAGACACAATATATTTAAGTATTAAATTAAATTATTAATTAATATATAGTTAGTGTAATTATAAAATATAAAAAATATAAATTAAAAATATTATTATTAAAAAATAATATTATATTATTACTTTGATTAATCTAATAATTAATCTAATGTGAGATTATGAATAATGAGATTTTGAATTTATAAAAAATATATATTTTGTATTAAATTTTAAAGGTGAAAATGATGAAGGCAATGTTAATAATGCTCATATCGACTTTAGACCGTACAACCATCTACATCAATAGAACTCAATTTGTAAAAAAGTAATGTTATATACAGTTGTGAAATGTATAAATATTATACAGTCGTTTTGAAAAAGAGTGATGTTTATTATTAAAAAATTAATATATTTTCATGTAGGTCTTATATTTATTTATTTTTTTTAAAATGATTGCACGACTTGCACACTCATAACTGCAAATATAATTTCTGCCTGCAAAAAATCAGTTCCGCTGCTCTACTTGAGTATTAATGCTGCCAGCTCAGGGCATGAGATTCTTTTCCGGTTAAATATTTAAAAATTAAAATAATTATTTCGTAGCCTAAAGTAGAGATACGTATTAATTAGTATTCTCATGATCTGAATCATCTTATTGATAAAATATATTTTACCTTGCGATAGAATTAGAAGTAATTAATAATAAATTTTCAAATATATATTAAAAATGCCAGAGAAAGTTTAATTTAATATTTAATTCATCGCTTGGCACAGTAAAAAAGTATGAATTGGCGAAATAATCCCTTTGTTTGCATTGATTAGAATATAATTAAAGAGTACTTTACGTGATAAGATGATAAGTATAACAAAAAAATATCAACAAAGGATATGTGCTACAGTTACCGACTTTATTTAATTATCTTTTGTTCCTATATTTTCTGAAGTAAGGAGCTGGAACTAATCTTTAGTTTGTTATTATTTTAGATTATCTATTAAGAAGGAGTCTGACTCACACGTGATAAAGTGTTAAGATATAAAATAAATAATAAAATTTACATATTCTCATCAGTTTAATATTTTAAAATAAATGGTAATTTCACAAATATTATAAAAATAATTAGTATTTTTTATGAATTATTTATGACGATAATGACTAGCTAGTTATTTATAACGAAAATAAATTTATTTTAATAAAAAATAATTATTTTTATAAAAAATAATTAATCATAAATAAATAATTTTTTTGTAACGCTCGGAGGTTATGGAAAGCTGGAAAGTAGCCCCTTCATGAGTACGTACTAACCTATTACAATTATGTATTTCATCATTATTTAGTCCTCTGTAGGTACAATTAATAAATATGATCTCTCTCCCTCTCTTCTTTATAAGCAAATGTGAGGGTTTTGTTAACTACCATGAGATCTATCTCATTAATCCCCCCTCCAATTATTTGTAGACGAGTGTTGCAATATTGTAGCTTTTTCTACATTTTGTTACAAATTGATTTAGGTCGTTCTTTCAAGCATTATTCAATATGCACGGCCCAATTAAGGTTCTAAAGTGAATAATATTTTCAAAGATTAAAACAGTACTGCACATCAAGAGATTGAACAAATGAAGGCAAATTAACAAGAGATTTTATTGTCTCAACAAGCAGATCTAGAAATGTGTTTGCGAGAACAACAAAATGGGCAACAGGAAATCATACGTATTAAAGTTCAAGCATAGATTCAGAGTAGATGGAACACGCAATGTCACTACGTACAGGCTAGTCATCTATGGCGCATTGCATATATGAGTTCCAACCTATTATCCAGGCTGGTCATCTATGGCGCATTGTAAATGATGAAAAAGTGAAGATTTGGAGGGATCATTGGCTGCCCAATTCCCCGAGCAGGAGAATAATCACAACCAGTAATCATCCCAATACTGATGCTCGTGTTAGTGATTTAATTGACATGTCTTTGCTGAGAAGGTGGAAAGCTGACTTGGTGCATCAGGTATTCCTTCCTTTTGAAGCTTGGGAGATTCTTAACATTCCTTTATTTTCTCATTGGCCTGTTGATAAAATGGTGTGGGGTTGCACGCGTAACAGGCAGTTTAGTGTGAAGTCTGCCTACCATTTAGTACTTCAGCTGAGAAGTAATGCTGCTGCTGCTCTAAGTAGCTCCCTTGTAGACTTGCATAAAGGATTTTGGAAAAACATTTGGCATTTAAATCTCCCAAATAAAGTCAAGCATTTTTTGTGGAAAGCGTGTACTAATGGCTTACCCACAAAAAATCAGTTGCACTATCGTAGAATAGTTGATTCTGATCTGTGTGAGTTATGCCATGTTGCTCATGAGGATGTGTATCACTCTCTTTGTAAATGTCCCAGCAATGCAAGTGTGTGGGGGAAATATTTTGGCAAATATCTTCATATGTTGAATTCCTTTTTTCGGATTGACAACTTGGTTGAGGCTATTCTGGACTTACATGATCCCGATGCTATTTCTTGCTTTACTATTGTTTCCTGGGGTGTTTGGAAGTTTAGGAATCTGAAGATTTTCCAGAATTCTTTAGAAACAGTCACTGATGTTGTGAAGGGGTGCTTTTCCTTTGTTGATTGTTTTCTATTGGTTCGGCAATGCATGCTAGTGGTACAGCCTGAAACTCGGTTGTGTTGGCAACCTCCTCCTGTTGGGCAGCTGAAGTTAAACTTTGACGGAGCAATCTTCTACCAGGAAGTCAGATCTGGCGTGGGTGCTGTATTAAGGGATGATATGGGAGGGCTGATTATGGCCATGTCTAGAATGGAAGAAGGTATCCTATTGGTAGAGGATGTTGAAGCTATGGCAGCTTTACGAGCCCTTCAATTTGTTTCCCACTTGGGTATATCTCACTTGATCTTGGAGGGAGATTCACTTGTTGTAGTTGAGGCCATTCAGTCAAACTCTATTGAAGAGTTTAGCTACAGTCCTATTATTAGGGAGATAAAATTGTTGTTATCTCAATTCCAATCGTATGATGTTTTACATGTTGGACGGCAGGGAAATGGGATAGCACACAAATTGGCTAGGCATGCACGGGCGGTGGAGAGCACTCTTCAATGGTGGCACAACCCTCCGGATTTTATTAAAGCCAGTTTGGATGTTGATGCTAAACTTATCCTACGAGATTGATGTATTTATTTGTTAAGTCTGGTTGTTAGTTTTGTGCTATGTATTGCACTTACATTTTCTTCATAATGAATGAAGTTCTTTGGTTCTCAAAAATTAATAGAACGTTCGATGACAAACGTTTGTGCATATCAATGTTCGAACAAACATAATAGCGTACAACATGCAAACGTAGGTGTGTGCATCCAAATGTTGCGCGCTAACTTAACGCTCTAACAAAAGTTTAACTGACGTTCAAACTAATTATACATACGGTACCATGATTCTAATGTTATATGACGTCTAACATTCAAACTACTTTTTTATTTATTGTTCGCATGCACTAACATAATCTAATGTTACAACATATATATGTTCAAATTAATGTGCGTCTACTACAATATTATTTGATGATAACGTTGGAAAATTATTTGGGTGGCACAAATGAACCATAGCAAATTGGATATGACGTTCGAATGATAAGCCAAAGGGCGGAAATAGATCAACCATCACAAAAAAAAAAAAAAAACATTTTCTGTGATGATTAAACAGTAAGCCGATACAACGACATCTATATTTGGTGACGTGATTCTTGTATCGGTTGGGTGATATTGTTTTTCATCACTGAAAGTATTTAATGTCGGTTTTATTTTTTGTGTGACGGTTTATCACAAAAGGTATATGCAACGTGTTGGGGTGGTTTCATTATTATTTATTCCTATATAAGTATAATTAAATGTGAACACTATATATTTTTTTAAGAGTGGTACTGCTACTCATCAGCCTACTCTGCCGCCCAGAGTAGCCTGTACCAAGTGACAGCTGGGCTAAAATTCTATTTCCATTTTTTTCTATTTTTTTATTCTTATTTTTTTATCATTTTAAAATATTTTTAAAAAATATAAAAAATATATCAATACACTAATAGTCACTTCATTAACTATTAAATAAAAAAAATTAAAATACACGATATGTCAAAATGAGAGGACAAATTGAGTGGGCAAAATAACATTTTTTTTTCCTTTTTTTAATAAGCAATGTGAGGGTTAATTAATTTATCTATCCTGAGATATATCTCACTAATCCCCTCTCCAATTATTTGTAGACGAGTGTTGCAATATTGTAGTTATTTCTAATTAACTTTTTTATAAATTGATTTGGCAGTGCATGCAATATCTTAAAATTAGATGCCACATTTGCTATAAAAAAATATAAATTAAAAGTTTTCTTTCTTGGCAAATTAAAAGATAACCATCAGTACTAGCTACTACAATAACCACGGCTAGGCTTCCTTCCATATTGGAGGAATTCATGAATTGCCATCCGTGGGTCATAGAGATCGACATGGCCCTCAATCTTAATGATGCATCATGACCATTGATTAGGGTCTACGGACCCACAATTTGATGGATCCCCATGCATGCATCATGAGTTCATCATACAGATCAGGCCGTGGATCTCCAAAGCTGCAAAGGATTGTACGTGGGGGTCTAGATCTGTCAAGTCAACGTACAATATAATTTATCCTAGAACTCTATATCGTACGTGCATGGTTTCGAGACACGTATATATATGTTGTTCATCTTAATTTAAATTGTGACATGGTGCAAGTTAGCTGCATCTAATGTCAGATATATGCACATTAATGCAGGTATCCTTGACTCTTCTCGAATATCTGTTAATTATAATCAATCGGCCGCTCATTATATTATTCGATCGCTAGCTCTTGGTAGCTAGCAACATCCTTCTGATCATGTTGATTCCAATTAAGGGCAAGAAATATAAAAATCGTGTATTCATGATCTGAAATGTTAAGAAAGATCGAAAATAGAAAAACAAAACTGGCCGGGGAAATATTAAAGCTATTAACAACGTACAACTTGTATTGTTCGATCAATTCATGATTTTTATTGAATATTCATTCAGCTATAAAAAATTTACAATTTGACAACAATATTGTACTGAAATCATGAACAAGGATCATGAAGTTCTGCATTCTTATTCCGTTTCTTATTAGTTTTATTTTCTACGATGCAAATTGAAAGAATTTTCCGTATATATTGTGTCATAACATCCGAATTGGTGCTCTCTTTAACAATGAATAAATGAAGATTTGGAAAAAATATAAATATATTCAACAAAAAAATGATGCAGAACTAATTATTAACAGGATTGATGAGGAATGATCATTTCCCTGCAGTATCGTTATCGATATTCCTTCATTATTGATCAGGAGGATTGAGATCATTTCCGCAGCTTCATCTGCTGATCTTCTTTCTCAAGCTCTATCAAGGTCTTGATCACAGTTTCAGAAGCACTTCTTACGACATCTGCAAAGTTCCTGCAAGCGCATGAACAGAAATCGGTTAGATGAATACTAGGATCTTCATGCTTATATTATGAGAGAAATGCATGAGATACATCGTGTCAGAATATTCTCAAAACAAAAGAATAAATATATTCTTACCCCTTGAGGGAATCGAAACTAATGCCAACGGTTTGCTTGGCCTCTTCGACAGCCAAGCTAAACCTCCGAAGCTGATCCTTCTCCGCACATACTCCATTAATTGGAACGTGAAGTTGAGATGGCTTAACGTCGCAAAAGATTGGAATGACCCTCTTCTTTGACTCCATGAAAAGAGCCAGTTCATGAAGACAAAAATACGACTTACAGTAGTTAGGCGAAAAAACAGCCACGCCTATCTTGCAGCTACGAATTGCACTGTCGATCTTTTCGAACAGTTTGTCCCCCGGCTTCATGTTCTTGTTGTCCAAGAAAGGACTTAGGTTGTGCCGGGAGAGATGATCATAGAGCAAAGTGGCTAAAGTTCGCTTTGTGTCAATCCCTCTATGGTTAATGAAAACATCACAGGCCGGTTTAATGGCACGTTTAGCCAACTGGAGAGAAGAGCGTTGCATGGTTTCTCTGATCTATAATATAAGCTTTTCTTTCCTAGCTAGTTTGGTAATAGGCCGAGTGCTTGTACTGTATATGAGCTTCGATCTCTTGCCTAGATTGTGCTGTTTATATATATGAGAATTGTGTATTGGGAATTGTTGGTTTGCATTGCCTTAAATACAGATTAGAGGCCGCTATTTATAATCGATCAACTTTTTTCGTACGTGATATTTCTAGCTATAGTATATAAAAAGTTGGAATCTTCAACTTTTAATTGAAATTTTTACTTCTTGAGTTGATTTTGAAAAAAGAATGTTCGCATATTAGATTTCACAGGAGAGGAAATGAACAAATTTTTTTGACCACCTCTGAAAAAATAGACCTTCAAACACGTTCATTGACTATTTCTTTCTCTGCATCTCTCTCTCTCTCTCTCTCTCCACCCCCACTGGCCCACATGACCGCCTCCTTCGCTACATCACCCGGTCCAGGGCCACTTGTTCCCGACAAAATTCCGTTTAATTTCTACGTAAATGTCGAGGATCGAATTAATATATATACTAACCTTGTGAAAGACGCAGACAGCTAGCGAACTTCGGAACTCAGTGCTGCCTCGATTGTTTGGAATTTAGACATATATATATATAAGTTCAAAGCAACTGCCTTGGACGTCTGAATTATCGTTTATTTCTTAACACAAAATAAGGAATAGTACTATGATTTTTACTGCATATTGATATAACAAAACGTTTTCTTTGACTGTTTGAATACAAATTAACGTTCTAGTGAACACGAAGGAAATTAGATACGTGGTGAGGAATTCCCAGAATTAAATTGATGGAATAAGTAGGGGTTAATTCGTTTTCATTGGCTTCGAACAACATGAAGAGAGTCAAGAGACCAAATGTAATAATAAAATATAATTTCGGCAGAAAAGGCTGATCATTTCTTGGCTTTGCGAGCAAGGAATTAGTTGAGCTTTTCTGACTGTTACCTACAACGTGTATTATCACTGCTCCTTTCCCAACAGTACTAGGGAAGATTGACCGAGACAACAACCATAGCGCTCGCTGTGGAATTAATGAGATATATCATATGTGCCAAAACATGCCCATCTATCTTCCAGGGACCAAAGTTCCATTCGAGGTCCATCCATGATGCCAAGCTCAACACTTTTCTTTTCCAGATCTATTTTGATTTCCGTATCCTCATATGACTGTAGCTATAAAAGCCACGTAAGTCACCATCAACTTTCTAAAAACAGCATGTTTCATGCACACAGCTCACACCATGCATGCATGCTTGCACCAACCGGCCAGTGCCGGCTCAATGCATGGTTAGGCCATTAAGCAGTTGCTTAAGACCCCCCAAAGAGCAAGGTCCCAAAACTTATTATAAATACCTAATAATTAGTGCTTTTGGAAAAAAAAAATTAAAATAAAGTTTAAGATCATATAAGGTAATGTTATATAAGTTTATTTATAATGATGATAGAACCTATGCATGCATTGATCGAAAAGCCTACAATTCTTTCAGAATATAAATTATATATTAAGTGATTATGTCATGTTAAAATCTAGTAGCTAGCCTCATTCTAAACTTTTTGTTTTAGCACGAGTCTTTCTTAATTTGGATCTAGGGCTTTGGGATTAATATTCTATTGTTCGTTTGCCGCTAGCTAGCGTCTGTTAATCTAGCCATAACTACTCTTTGTTTTTTAATGCAGTATTAATTTGCTTGATCCATGCATGAAAATTCAACGTTAAAAAACGGGACAGAATATTGCGCCATGCATGCCCTACGTACGTGTCATTTTTAATTGGTTTGGAGAGGTTTGGATTCAAAACTCACATCTACTAATCTCATCTCATTATTACAATTTTTTTAAATTTTCACATAAAATATAATAAACAATTTTATTTTTTCAAATCCAAAAATAACTTTCTCAAATTCTCATACAAAATATAATAAATAATTTAACTTTTATTCTACTATTCACAAATCATCTCAACTTATCTCTGAATCCGAACCTCTAATATAAATATTGGTTCCTCAAATCTGCGTCCAAAATTAATGTACTAGACTTTGAAACTTAGGGCTCGTTTGTTTTTGCAGATGAGATGAGATGAGTTGAGTTGAGTTGAGATTAAAGTTAAAAAGTTGAATAAAATATTGTTGGAATATATTTTTTAATACTATTTTTATTTTAAGATTTGAAAAAGTTGAATTATTTATTTTATTTTATATTAAAAGTTGAGAAAATTATAATATTTAGATGAGATGATATGATATAAAATGTATAATTGGTCGATCTCAACACCTAGAATTTGTCAAAAATATACGTGCATATATATAAATTAAGCAGCTTCCTAGCTAGCTAGCTCGAAGCTGGGGATAATTTCCTGTAGACTTTCCAAGCTTGTACCATCTCGGATATCGTCCACCAAAAAATCTAGCTGGGGGGTTCAAAGTTACAAATAGAAAGAAAAAAAAAATTGGGATTAAATATTATATATATATATATATATATATAGTGATGATCTACCAGCTTTATATAGATATATATATATATATAAAAGTGCCTTTTAAAATCTAATTTTTATTCGATGTTGAAAACTTTTGGGGGGGACAAATAATTCCCCAATAGAATAGGCTGTTTTGGCCATCAAATTAATTAGTTCTAGAATTAATAATGGGAACAACGACCTTACCTTTGGCGCATGCATGTAATTATATATAATATAAACTTGAAACGTGATCTATATATTCTAATCAACCTAATTATAAATAGTTAGCCAACAATATAGGTCTCATTTGTTTTTAAAAAACATCTTATCTCATATAATCAGTACATTTTTTTTAATTTTTAATATAAAATAAAATAAATAATTTAATTTTTTTTTAATTTTGAAATAAAAATAATATTAAAAAATATATTCTAACAATACTTTATTTAATTTTTTAATTTTAATTTTAATTCATCTTATCATAAACAAGCCCTAAATCTAACAAAACCTAATCTTTGCACATTATAAGATGCATGCAGCTAATTCCAGGCTTGATTAAAAATCTCCAAAGTTCGGTCCTTTCGAAGAAAAAGATCAAGGTGCAGTTTGCGGCCACATGCAGCGTATGTACCAAGCTTAAAGTTTTCCCACCTGTTTTTTTTTTCCTTATTGGAAAATTGAGCCGACGAAAGTACCTGGCCATAGTTTGTATGTAGTCCTATCAATTTTCCCCGCATTCACACTCCTGAAATGGTCCCGCTTTGATTTTGGGCACGCTTTTCCAAGAGAATTCATTCAATCAGGACTTACTTTCTAGGAAAGTTAGGGCGTCAAATTAACGTTTCCATATATATATATATATAGTACTCTTCCTGATATATATATATATATATATTGCTAGGAATTAATATTATATACTATATAATTTGTAAACAGTAATTTTTAAAATAATATTTTCGATACGTACGGTACATCATCATGTACAGTTAACACTAGCTCCCAATTGAAAAAACAAACAGTTTTTTGGGACTAAATTAAAATAACATATATATATGTATATGCTTCCGAAGTAATTGAGATAATAAGTTTCCAAAATAAAAGACCAAATTAATAAATGCATGAGCCCTGTTTAATTTCTCCTTAATTATATATCTCTCTATATAAAAAACCTATGAAACAGAATTTTCTTGTTTTAACAGAAATTTCTTGTTTTAACGGAATATGCTAGTTTTCATTAACTTTCCATCCGTTTGTAATAATTACAGAACACAGAGATACAATTATATTTTCATTTACATTCTATTTATGACTACTTTTATGATTTCTGTTAATTTCTATTCCACTATTAATATATTTAAATATACTAATAAAACAGATTTATTATAATAATAATCATGGATTCAATTTTTAATTTGAAAATACATTATAATAGGAAAACAGATTTATGTAAATTTATCTTTTAGTATTCATTATAATAGGAAAACATTATAATAATTTACAAATAACCTATCTTTCAATAGCTTTTAAGATATATATTAGTAATAAAATAATAAGATATATGTACTTTATTTTTATTTTATTAAAATATATTAATACTTTAAACTGCGCATACATGCTTCATGCACGTAACATCTTACTAGTATATATCACCCTATAACTTAAAAGCGTGTATAAAACATGAACAGTAGTGAATAGTATCAACCTTTTTCTCAGTTGCTTTTTCTCAGTTCCGATTTTAGTCTTGTTTTTCTTCTTCGTTCAGTTCCAATTTCCAGATAAACGTTACATACATATCTAATCTTCTTCGTTCAGTCCCTCAGTTCCGATTTTAATCGTTACATACAGATAAACGTAAAATAAATATCTAATCTTTACATATAAGAGATGAGATATCTGATCTACACACTTTCATCTCAAATTTACAGAACACTTCAAATTTACAGAACAATTCTCGCATATTTTTTTCTTCTTTCTCCGTGTGGGTTTCGGTGAGCGACACGGAGGCTGCGCGTGGGGGATTCCGAAGGTGGGTGCCATGGTCGGCGCCTTGAAGGGGACTCGTCGGTGGTGGTCGTGAGGTTCGGTGGCCACGTACGGCGGCGTAACGTGAAACAAATGGGTGAAACCCATTTCCGTTCGGTCTCAGTGGGGGAGACGGAGGGCTGCGCGTGGCCCACTTCGAAGGCGGCTGGGATGGTCGCCGCCTTGAGGGGGACTCCTCCGTCGTGGTCGTGACCGTCGGTGTCGACGTACGGCGGCGGAAACTCAAAAAAATCAAAGAGACCCATTTCGGTTCTCCTTCCACGGAGGAGACCATGGCTGCGCGTGGGGAAGATTGAAACTGCCAGGGATGCTCGCCGGCGTGAGGAGAACACGCCGACGTTGGCCGTGACGATAGCCGGGACTCGGCGGCGCCGGGCAGCGCTGGAGGAGAACCACCGTGCTGCGGAATCGCCTACGAGAGAGAGAGAGTTTAAGAAAAA
>QEOY01003221.1:3966-31832 GCA_003123805.1 Juglans sigillata
TAAAAATAAAAACTTGGTAAGAAAATAAACGAGGATTACTTGATCAATAATCCGTGCAGATAAATCTCAACAAAAATTTCATCAACTTGATCAATGTGGACAACTAATGATCATAAAAGTGTTAAAAGCTACTATTGTTTTCGTACTACAGTCTATAATGTTTCAACTTTGATTAGAATATGTTAATGATCTATTTCTCAAGAAAAAGTCACGACAAATAAGTCTAGGGAGTCTCTAATTACTTCTTAAAGAATTAAATCAAATGCCAACATTAACCACGAGTACTAGCTCTTCCCAAATAAACAAATTTGGCTTCCAATTGAAAACCAAGAAATGCCATGTACTATTCAGCACAAACATAAAAACAAGAAGAGAAAAACACAACCATGTTTACAAGCGCAGAGAAAAAGGACTATTGACGATTAGAGATTAACAGCCTGATCACTTTGACTATCATTTTCTTGATGCAAAAGCATCTCAGCTATATACTTGGCTTGTGATGGGTCTAATTGCATNACGCAAAAGCATCTCAGCTATATATTTAGCTCGTGATGGGTCTAATTACGTCTTTTTGTTCCTCCACGCATTTTAGGGCAACTGTTACCAAAGTTTCCATCTTACCCATCTCAATCTTGGAAAAAAAATGAATGGAGAAACGAAGAGCGGGTAAATCATGGTCGTGACGAAAAGTATAACGAAGAGCTAGAAAGGCTATTTCTTCCATAATTCTTGAAATCAAATGTCATCTCATGATTTGTAAACATGATATGTGAACTTAAACTTTTGGCTAGTTTTGATTTATAAAAAAATGGGTGCGTTTCAAGAAATAGTTTTAATAAATATATAAAATTATTAAACTATAGATGGTTTAATTTATGCAATAGGTGCATGGTGGCTATGGTATAAGGGCCCGATATTTGAAAAATAAGGAAAATGATACACATAGAAATCTTAACACAATTAAGTTTTAAACGAGAGATATATTTATAAAATAACTTATAAAAATAACATTATTTTATAGAATTATACTCAATTAATTTAAAATCTAAATGTATAAAGTTCCGTTTGGATACAAAAACACTATCAACCCATCTCATCTCATCATTACAACTTTTTCAAATTCTCATACAAAATATAATAAACAATTCAAAATTTTCCAATCCTAAAGAAATAATAATAGTAATAATAAAGAATATTCTAATAATATTTTGCTCAACTCATCTAAAACCATCTCATCTCATCTCACCATCCAAATGAGCCCTAAAAGTTGTAAAAAAAGTTATAGCATTGTAAATGCATACATACACTTGGTGGATGATCTTTTATATTCAACATCATAGAATTCTTGCTAATTAATGTATCAACTATTTCAATTCTTAAATTCATCAATGTATCTTATTAATTTACGTTATTAATTTATTTGAGGACTTTTTCATAGTCATTATCTTCCAATGCCTACGAAATGGTGCATTGAGAATCATTTGTAGAACACAAAAAATTAGAACTGAATAATATTGAGCTCCTAAAGAGCTAAACTTATATTGCAATCTTTCAATTTTCTTATTACTTATTTTTAATTTCATACCATTTTGTTCCTTTGCCTTTTGTAAGATACTTACGTAACATTTCCTGAACTATAACTTTCTCTTATATAAATATTGATATTTGTTTATTGCGATATAAATTATTTTATAAAATCTCGATATCATCTATGTTATATTATATACAGTATAATATTATCGAAAATGCTAAACACAACCGCCCCTTATCCTCGTTGCGGCCTCGACGCCTACGTGGCATTAATACTAAACGACGTCGTATGTATTAATTAGAATTTGGTTCGATTCTCTTCTTCCCCCCCCCCCCCCCCNCTCCATCCCCATCATCCTCCCTCTCCCCCGAACCTCCATCCCCATCGTCTTCACCCCTGAGGCCGCGACGGGACACGGTCCTCCCTCTGCTCGATTAACCCCCTAGGTTTTCTTTGGATTGTTGCTTTTACTTTTATGAATCAAATTTGTGCTTGTGATTTTAAGTATTGATTACTTGATTTGGAGATTTTGTTTATTTTGATTCGGTTTATTTATATATTTTGCAATTTGAATATTTTGCTTTTTTATTTATCTTTGTACCTTACATTTGTATGTATGTATAGATATGTATAGCTACATTACATATAGCTGCTAAGATTGCAAATTATTTAGCCTTCATTTTGCAAATTATTTAGCCTTCATTGCTGGATGATAACTTCAAATTAATGTGATATATATATATATATATACAATAATAATGTGCAATTTTCTAATGCATGTAATTATATATGATCGATGCTGATCTAGCGGCTGTAATTAACTTCCAAAAATGACAAATATCTACCATTGTGGAGCTTTTATTATCCACATATAACTGATAGCGTAAAATTTCCTAAAACCGTAAAGCAATTAGGTGTTGATCAATCCTAGATTTTCACATTGATGATGATATGATCGATGGAAAGTAAGACTCATTCATATAACGTCTCTAAACATGATCAATTGGCAATTGCCTAAAAGTGATCAGTTCCCAAACAAATTCATTGCATGATTATTAATATTAAGAGGACATTATAATTATTATATATTCATTTGGTGTAAATGATTAGTATATGCATATACATATATTTTGCAATTTTAATTTTTTTGCTTTTTTATTTATCTTTGTACCTTACATTTGTATGTATGTATAGATATGTATATAACGTGCATGTACATTGCAATTTGTTGATGATCATAACAAGATATTGAATGCAAAAATTCAACCATTATTGTTTTATAACTCTATATCTAAAGCCATCATTGATTTCTTTATCTGTTTACTTTAGCTAATCTTCTTGATGATGTACATGGTTACACATGAATTCCATTCCTTATTTAAATATTGCTGAGAGCTGATTGTGTACATGGATACACATGTCTGATGATGTACCCCACTTGTATGATGTACCCCAACATGCAAGGTGTCTGATTCTGCCCCTTGCATGTTGCATGATATTTTCATGTTAGCGCAGGGACAGTTAAAATACTTAATTAAAACTTGCTGCTATTCAATTTTATTCCATCATTATTCAACTATTATTCAATTGTTTATGGGGGTTCATCTTAGAATGTCATCATCATCTTCATCAATATCTTCTTCATCTTTTCCCAAACGTATTTTGGGAAAACCATTGTACTTTTGCGAGCTTGAAGCTACATTGAAATGGTCAACTACTGCAAAAAATCCTAAACGACCATTCTTAGGGTGTTCAAAGTACAATACCCAGGTAACTACATTATTTCTTGCCTAAAACATTTTTTATATATATTAATTTAATATGATGTACGGTTCATTCATTTCTAATATATGCATTAAATGAGCAGGGCTTACCATACTGTAAGTTTTTCAAGTGGTTGGATGGTAATAAAGTGATTGAGCTACAAGTTGAAGAAAGAATGAATAAACTATTAAAGAAAGAGAAAGAGGTCGAGAAAATACTCGAGCTTCTTGAAAAGAGGGAGATTGAGCTGTGTAACATAGTGGATCGTCTCGAGAGGGTGCATATGGTACTATCCAATAAAAGTGACGAGGTTATGCAAAAGGAGTTGGTGCTTAATGCACAAGAAGCTAAAATAAGGCGTGTAGGCATGCTACTTCGAATTTATTGATGTTTTGCATTTGTACATGTATTTTACCTAGTGTTATATAAGTAATTTGGGATTGTTGTTAGTTCTATGTTTAGGTATTGGACTTGTACATTTGTTTTAACTTTGTATTGGACTTGTACATTTGTTTTAAGTTTGTATTGGCTTGTACATGTTTAAGTTTGTATTAGACTTAAAGCATGTCCCTAAATGGTAACCTGTGGAGATTATGAGGGTTTGAGCAGTGTGATTTGTATTGGCCTTGTACATTTGTTTTAACTTTGCCTTGTGTGAGTGAGTAAATGAGAGGATTTCAACCAAAAATTAAATACTTTGGAGTTTACTAGCAGTTTATGTATCTTTGAAACAGATTGCTAGAGAATGGTTGTGAAACAAAAACAGATTGATAGAGAATAGTTGTATGTATCTTTGAAACAGTTTATATATCTTGTACAAGCAGTTTATCTTTACTAGAGAAACAGTTTATGGTTGCTAGAGAATGGTTGTATGTATCTTGGTTAGAAAAACAGTTTAGAAGCAGTTTATGTATCTTTGAAGCAATTTATGTATCTTTACCTCTTTACGAAATAGATTGCTAGAGAATGGTTGTATCTTTGAAAAAAATTGTGACAGTAATGAGAAAGGAGTCTTATAGTTGGAATGGCATGTTATAATGATGGGGAAAAAATTGCGCTAGCAATAACTGCTGCGTTAGCTAAACCATCAACAATCTCATCCACTTTACAGATCCATCAAATTTCCTTCTAATAAGACAGTGCATTACTAAGCTAAGTTTTATAAGAAAACATGGAATGGGAAGGGACAAACGATGACCTAGGATCTATGAGTGTGGTCCCTCACCACAGAATTAGGACCACCTGAAACACGATGATTAAAAAACTTGTGATGCAAAACATAATGAGATCACATGATATGCAAATCCTTTATATGCATTACATGATAGCCTGCCATAAAAAAGGGGGAGAAGTGCTACACCAAAAGTAAAGCAGAGATACCATGAAATACACAACAAAGTCCCTGAAATACACAAAAATATATCCAATCCACAACAAATTTATCCAACTAAATGATTACAACAAAGTCGCTCAAATACACAAAATATATTCAATCCACAACAAATTTATCCAACCCAATCATTACAACAAAGTCCCTCAAATACACAAAATATATCCAATCCACAACAAATTTATTTAACCCAATCATTACAACGAAGTCCATCAAATACACAAAGTTTATCCAATCCAACGTCACAACAAAATCCCTCTCTCAAATACATTCAATAAAGAAAATAACATGTGCAATACACTCAATAGACAAAAAAGTTTAACTGGGAACCCATCATTGCAAAGGTTGTGATCCATCTAATCCAAATTGCATCTGTAAAGAATAAACAACAAAATATATTATTCAGGTAATATATATTCGTATTAAACTCGAAAAAAAAAGCTATGAACCACTTACGCTTTCTTAACTCTGCATCACTATTTCTCGGGGTTGGGTTCCAGTAACGTCTATAGCCACGCTTTCTCTTTCTGGAACAGTCTGCTGGAAATCAAACGTAAATATATAGCCAAATAATGAAAATTAGTAATAAATATAAACTTATTAATATACCATCTCAGAAGGGCCAAATAAATTCCTGCATACTTCTATGATCGATGTATCTCCTCTATCCAAGACTTGGGTATCTCCTCCATCCCGCTAATAATTATTTAACAAACAAAATTACATTAAATCATTTTCTTCATCAAAAAAATATAAATTCAAAGCGGATATTAAAATATCATCACCTCTTTACACTTCCCCTTTGCTGGTGCTTTCTTGGTTTTTGCTTTAGCTTTCCACATGTCTATCTCCATCCTGGATGTTCTCCTTAGAGATAGAGGTCTGCCTTTGCCTCACTGACCGTAGTATCCTTTGCCGTACTATCAACATTGGAACCAATTTGAGTCATCGATGGGGGTTCTTGATTGGCACGATACAAATCAATCATTGCATATAACTTAGTTCTCGCATCCTCAGTATGCTCTCTCGAACCCGTTGCGTGAGTAATCATCTGATAACAGATATTTAAAAGACTTAAATATCTATTAGAATCTGCCGTTGTTCCCCTCCATCATAGCTGCTTTTGATTAATGTGTATCGCCTTTTAATATCCTTCATCCATTGATCTAAAATGTACATTTCTAGCAAACATTTAATATCATTACACCAGAATACGGCCAAAATAAGCCGACACAATATCCGCATCATCTCAAATAATCCACAAGAACACTTTGCAACTGCATCTTCGTCACTAAAATCCACAAAATGGGTAACCAGCTTAGTGAACTCTTCCAAACAACTTCATCCTCTACCATATATGTTTTTACTGCACCATCACTTTTATGTAACTTTGGATTCAAGTCAATGATGCCGTTGACTTGCTGCTGAACTTCCTTAAATTTAGCATTCATGTACAACTCTTGAAACCTCTTCTCAATCGGAGATCTAGATATGCAGGGGATTGTGACATTAAATGACCGGAAGTCTGCAAGATTTTCATTCTCAATCTTTTTTTTCAATGCGTTATCAAATTGGTCTACAAACTCCTTCAAGTTTGTGCTAGAATGAACATAACCATAAAAAAATGCATTGATGCTCTTGCTTCGCTGCGTTGTACTCATTCCAGCCCAAAAACACTCCTTCAGAAATGCTAGTACCCAATGTTCATGCTGAACATATAGGCTTTGCAACCATGCATTCTCAAGCAAGTTGTAAGTGTTAATCAATTGATCCCAACATTTCTCAAACTCATCAACAAGTTGGGTGTCCTATACACATTTCATCAATGCATTTTTCATCCCAGTTTTGTACGAACTATATGAACCAAGCTTCTCAAGGACTTTCTTTAGTATATGCCAAAAACAAAATCTATGCCGGGTTTTTGGAAAAACAATTGCGATTGCATTTTTCATCGCTCTATCCTGATCAGTGATAATAGCCTTCGGAGCGATACCATCCATGCATTGCAACCATGTCTCGAATAACCACACAAGGTCTCGGTATCCTCAATGGAAATCAGGCCTGCTCCCAACAAAATTGACTGTTCATGCTGGTTTACACCAACAAATGGTGCAAAGGGCATCCTATATCGATTCGTTAGGTATGTGGTGTCGAATGTGACTACATCACCGAAATCTTGGTACGTTACTCTACTACGAGGGTCTGCCCATAAGGCGTTCTTTAACCTCCCCTCATCATCTATATCCATCATGTAAAAGAACCCAAGATTTTTGTACTGTATCTATAAAAAGTAATCTCGGACCACTCCAACACCACCTGCGCCAAGTCATAAATGTCTTGCCTTGTCAATATAATTAAGACAATCATTTTCCAAAAATGGGAGGTTCTCGAATCCACAAGCACCAACAACAAGAGATCCGTAACTCTTATTCGTTCGGATCCCAGCCAAATCATTTGTATCGAGAACCCTTTTTACGACATCACTAACTTCTCTATTACATTGAAGAAGCTGGATTTCTTTGGATTGAGGTCGTGGTTATGGATATTATGTACTATCGTCAACCGAAGCACATCATCTTGCCTTAAGGCATTAATCTTTGCCTTACATTCAGTTTTCTCTGTCAGACGTGGGTTGACAACATTCAACGTCTTATTCCGGGCCTTCCCACCGCGGGCACAAGCAAGGGTGACATATCAAATAGACTCATCTTCTCCCCTCTCGGTCAATTTTTTCATCACTCCAAACTCTCATTTCTTACCATATTCCTTATAATAACTTAATAAATCTTCAGAGGAATTAAACTCCATTCTCGACTTTGGCTCCTCAATTGTATCATCATCATCCACTTGGAGATTCTGAGATTTCTTAGCACTGCCATCATCAGGTTTCGTAGGACTTGGTCTATCCTCAGTACATTCTTCAGCTCTAGGAGATCCACATGGTGCTTCAATTTCCCCACCATCAGGTTTATTATCCTCTGAACCAACTATTCTGCTTGTGGCGGAGCTTGTATTGCTGATAAGAGTCGGAGGTTCCATGATATGTTAAAATGGGTAACCAGCATTCTTCAATAAACACAAAAAGTACGCAATTAAACTCCTACAAAGAAGCCAACTTGTTTTTTTTATATATGTGCAAAGAAGCCAACTTAAACGGAATAAATCCTGATCAGTTATCACCATCTGTATGTTGATTGGATATTAGTTGCCAACTGGATATGGTAGAAAAGTTGGTGACCACGTAGGCACTGGTCCAAAGTAACCAGGCATGTAATTTGGGATGTTTGGACTAGTTGATGGTATAGCCTAACATGTTATTAGATAAAGTTATTGAAGTGTTTTAAAAATAAATATCGACTCAACAATACTAATGTTATTGATATATTAAATCATATAACATACATACCTCGGATGGGGGATTTGAGCTAGATAATGTCTGCGCAGTTGGCTGTTATTTCCCTTTTCCCATTCTGAAAATTAGTATAAACTATCAAGACATCCAATTGACACTTCAGCAGGTGGGTTTTTATAGCTGGAAAAAAAATAAACTATCATGCAAAAATAACTAAAATGCCATTAAAGCAATTAAAATGCCAAGTGAAAGGACAGTTTGTATCATAATATATTGATTATCAAATGGTCCCATCATCACTGTTTAATTATAACATCTTACAATTATTAATTACATAATACTAGATTAATGTAAATGCATGCATACCCAATCAGGTATGCTTGAGCTTCAACTGTAAGCATGACTAGAAAAAATAAAACTTACACTGCAAAACTCAACCTCTAATTGTCCACATGAAGTTAATTCATCTTCTACAGTAAGGTATGCTTCGATAAAGAGCCTCACGCCTATACAAAGCCTTTTTTATAAATACATAAATTAGAATTCCTTAAACTCCTCCTATGCACATGTAACATACTAGTCTTGGTTTTAGGGTATATAAGTAATTTTCCTAGTAAACTCTTTATGTTTTTAAAATTATTATTATTATGATTATAGTTTTATCAGAATTTATAATTACTTTATTTTCAATAATAATTGCTATTATATTTTTAGTTGAAATTTGCTAGAGTTTTGTGTTAATAATGATTACTAAAGTGTATCAGATTACGTTTACTAGAGTTTGGTTTGAAATTTAAAGTTTATTTTCCCTCTAGTCCACCGAACCTCATCTATGATTTTTAGCCTCCAAATTTAAACACTCCAAACCACCAACCCGTAAGTTTCATCTCAATTTGTTTCACATTTGAAACCCTAACCTCATACTCATATTCATCCTCATCTCTAGTTTAGTAAATTCAAATACTAATGGAAACCAACTCTGTTGTTGAGTATTTTTCTCCACTCCGCACGTCTCTACTCCTCTAAATCTCCTCTTATTTTTCTCTATCATCTACTATTATAAAATGTGCTTACCCGTAAATGAGAGGAGAAACTTGTGAGCCTCGCGAAAATCCCCTATTTATGTAATACCCGAGGATCAACACTTTCGTTTGAGCCGTAGGTTCTGCCCAACCGTCGCCGACCACCATAGGATGTTAGAGTTCCACCCGTGGAGCCAGAAACTGCCGACCAGCTCAGCCCCAACGCACCCACTCCTTTCAGGTAAGACCTTGACTGCTGCCAGCCTCATCTTATTTCGGTAGTTTCCAATCTAACAGTCTCTCTCTCTAAACTCTCTCTCTTTCTCTCTCTCGATGTCACACCACCATAGAGGAGTCACTAGTTGCACCGCCATGACCCCCACTTGTCGCCAGAACCACCGTCGCAGTGGCCTTCTTCCTCTGTCGGTAAGTTTCGGACCATCGCAGACCCTCTCTCTCTCAAACTCTCTGTTTTCCTTTTTGGCTTAGCCATGTTTTCTGTTTCTAGAAGCAATCCTTAGATTTTTTATGGGCCATGGGCCCTAGGCCCTTATGTGCGTATGATGGGCTTTCATAGATGGACTCTTGTAGTAATATTTTTATGGGCTAGAATTTGACTCTTACAAAATTATAATGATGTTTAAATGGACTTGTATTTTAAATTGGACTTGATCTTATTTTATTTCAACAACCGTTTTAGTAATTTATTGGGCTTAATATTTTAAAGGTCAGTTTTTTAATTAATTAAATATATTAGTCAAAGACCATTTTTTAATGAAGTGTTTAAAGAATTGAATTATATTTCAAAGTATATTATTGAGCCTAATATTTTGTTAATATTCATTTGTCTATTTAGTAGAATTTAATAAAATTATTATGTTAAGAATATTTAAATAATATTAGTATTTATTAGATTTCTTGTTAAAATAAATAATTATGTTAAGAAATAAAACTTATTTTAAGAATTGAAGTTTCTTGACTTATTTTAAAATGGCTCGAGTATTCTACTAAATTATAAATTAGTATTTTAAGTAATTTAAATACTAAGATTTATTAATTGTAGTGTTAAACAACATATTTGTTTGACTATCTTTTAGATTGTGAATTTAATTAAGTAAGATATTAGTACATATTTGTTCCAAACAAATTTAGTGATAATTATTATTGTATGTTACAAAGTGTTATTCAAGAATAAACGCAGCGAGGTAAGTAATTTGATAATAAATTAGGATCATCACAGTTTAGCTTATATATAAGTATTATTCAAGCCAGTTCATTTCCAACCAATTATTTATGAGCCACTCAGGTCATATGCAAACATGTCATCCAGCATAGCATACGATCATGTCATTCCGCATCATGTTTAAATTCAGAAATTATGATTATGTATGTAATATGTCATGCATCTCATGTGTATAAGACACGTAAGCCAACTTAAATTCAAGTGTAAGATCAAATCAGATCAGTTAATAAGATGGTCATTTAGATACATGGTACCAATGCAGTTCAGTTCAGGGTGGATGTGCAAGCCACGAACTCAATCGTGGTCCATCATAGTATGCCAGAATACTATCAGCGGCTCCCCTTGCTGCAGTGGGATGTGGGGCTGGTGTACAACCTCGCACACAGGGTTAAGTGTGTTGTCCAGTCAGATAAATCAGTTAAATCAGATAAATTAGTCAGATCAGTCAGGTAATTCAGTTAAATCAGTCATACATAGCATAAGCATCAGTATGAACAGTCATGAATTTTAAGCTCGGCATGAAAGTTGTTATGAAAATCTTATGTTTATTACGTTTACGTTGTGATAGATTTCTTACTGAGTCATCGACTCATTTTAGTTTGTTTTCATGTTTTTAACCACCCAGGTGAAGATGATGATTACGAGCAGGCAGGCTAGGAGTAGAATGAGCATTTATTTTTAGTTCAAACTTTCTAAAATAAAACATGTTTTTATGACATGAATTTATTCAGTTTATTCATTTAATGTTTTTGGAAGACAATTTTATTAGACCTTTTTTCACATAATAAATTTCATGTTTTCAATTATGAAATTTGATATCTCTTGCCGGATTTATCTTTATGAAAAACACGTGACACTCCTAGCCTACGGGAAGGGGGTGTTACAGCACATCATTAGCTTGAAAGCATTTACATCCGGTCCAAACAAAACCAAAAAAAGTGGTACAAGAAAAGGGGTTTCATGTAGCATCAGCTTACCTTCATTATTTACATGAATACTTTTAAGCCAAAAGAAATCATCCACTCTATTATGCAAAGAATTTGAGATCCTCTCCACCGTCTAGCCAAATTGAATGGTCTAAAGCAAAGAGAGATAGATATAACATTAAATATTCAAGTGGGGTTCAGAGTATCCCTAAAATCATTTACGGGCAACATTAAATACTGTAGGGCTCACATGATGGGTCTATCTCTCTTTTAGGATTGGGCCATTTGATTTAGTCAGGCAATTGGAGAAGATCTTTATTATGCAGAGTTACACGGACCCACTGCAGCAAAGCAACACTGAACAGCACATACAACTAAACATAAGAAATCCTTTACAAACCTTTTTAGAAGGTGTTACTCCCCAAGGATTATCCAGTTGCGCTAGTTGATCGGATATAACCAAGCATCCAGCTGGATCGAACTGAACATGCACCTTCATTGGTAGAAGAAGATTCTAATCAACATTTAAAAAAAGGGAATATAACAAGCATCAAAAGCAGGTTTCAATAAGTATTAGTGGTGGGTTACCTACATCCTAGAGTTGATGTCAAGATTTCTATTTTGCCAATTTAGATTGATTGAGACCCACCAATCTGACCAAGAAAATTAAATACCATATGACAGTAGATATTCTGCCGAGTCAAAAAATACAAAGAGGGGGTTGGGTTCATCCCAAACAGCTGTTTTGCAGCTTAGAATTGTTTCATAAACTCAAGGACTAAAAGATAAAACTTCATTATAGACTAGGTTCGCTTAATCTCTGGCTCAAACTTTATGCTTAAGTTTTGGATTCAGCTCGAGACAAATTTACTTAGGTTCTCATAGACTACTTAGAACCATGTGCAGGCCTCACTTTCCTTTCACTTCTGCTCTGTTGTTGTATACATATGTCCTTGTAGAAATATTCAGATATTTTTTTGAGCCATTTAGTTTCAATAGCTGGTTGAATTTGGTTCTTCACCACCAATGGTTGAATTTGATAATATATTAATTATCCAGTGAGAACTACCTTTTTCAATAGCTAATGAATGAATGAATTTCCAATACCCATTAAAATACTAAAAATGCAAAACAAAAAGAATTTAGAACAAACACTCCAAAAAAAAAGCATAAACAATATCTGCAAATCTATTATTACTTGTCATAGGCGACCTTTCAAAGTACACATCTATGACAAATTGGATATTAAACTACACCTATTACATGCTTGACTTCTACTACACAAGATTACTACTACTGCTACTGTTGTTTGCATTACGGAACCAAAGAAGACCCAACAGCTCAATACCCACCATTAAGCACAGATTTTTCACATACAAACAAAAAGGACAAGAGCAACCCAGAGAGAACGGTAGATGAAGACCTCAACCAAGAGAAAACTAAAACCCAACAACAAACAGATGAAGACCTCTTACCCAAAAATTCAGATGAAAGAATAGACTTCAAATCCATAAGAGAAGACAGTGGGAGGGATCGAAGACCGCGCTCAGATCCGATCTGGTTTGGGGCTCTGGTTTCTACGAACGAAAATGAAATGAATTCCCTCCTCCAACGTAAGTAATGTTTCTCTGTGGTTTTTTTTTTTTTAATTATCAAATGACGTGGCAACTGCCACATCAGCTACGAGTGTAATGCCCCGGTCCCGTAGGGATCGAAGAGTTACTCCCTATAACTTAAAACTCACAATTCATCAATGTATTTATAGACTCTAAAAAAATAAAGTCATCAGAATACTACAGAATCTCTCAATAAAAATCTGGCACTTCTCAGAAATCTTCTATGAGTAAACCACTATGCTTAAATAATCATCTCACCGATGCTCTATAATTCTGATCTTTAGCTGAACTATTCAAAATCATCTGAAAAATATATGGAGATAAGGGGTGAGTTATCAACAACTCCATAAGTAGAGGACATATACTAGTGTGTAAACATGAGCATTTATAGAGTTCAGAATACAGAACAAAAATATTTTCTTTTAGAATGCAGAATCAGAATAATGTTTTCAAAATGCAGATTCAGAACATGTTATCAAAAATATCAGAGTGAAAGTTTGAAAATATTCATAATCAAAATCCCTTTGCCATAGCATAGACTGAAACATCACATCTTATCTTATCATATCAGAACAAATACCATGTTTAACCCCCGTGGTAGGGTTGTGCCAACCCCGGTAGCTAACCGAGCAGAAACAGAATGTGAATCTTTCCCTTATTCATTCTCGGAGCCCCGAGTGTGCACATAGGAAAGACCACGCAGAAAACCACTTTGTTTCCAAAGTGGGTGCACCAGAAATAGAAAAGTTGGTACCAACCCAAACGGAGGCCACAGTTTTACACCCGTGGTGAGGTCAGAACGGAATAGAAACAGAAATAGAATGTTATGCCAGAGGTTTTCAGAAATCACATAAGATCATATCAGAGTACAGAAAATCTTCAGAACAGAACAAAATCATTACACAACATAATTTATGCACAAAATTTCATATACGCTCTCTTTTTCTAAGTTCAGAAACAGAATGTCAAAAATAAGCTCATGTCTACACCAGTCATGACAGAAAATAATTTCTTCTTAAACAGAATCTTATGAGTAATGCAAAACAAATAACTGAGGCAGTTCAAATTTATTTTCAACATCAAATATGTATATTTTCCAAAAAATAACATCAGCTCGTTTTATTTTAAATGCAAAGTCTAGCATAGGAACCCCGCTTACCTGGACTTTCGAGCTTTACAGAAATTTCCTCAAAATGCCGAACGACTATTAATCTACACCTATAACACAATAACATAAATTTCAAATTAATCATGTATTTCGATATTTAACCCTAAGGTTCTAAAATGAACTATTTTATTTCTTCAAAAAAAAAAANAACCCATTTAAACATAACCCAAAAAATAAATCTCTCACCCGAAACATAAATCTAGGAACTTTCCATATATATATATATATATATGTTAGGTTAAAACTGTCCATAAATATCATATATATTTAGTACGTATAATAAACTAGACTAACACACATACGGGATTCCAGTATGTAGCGGCAGCAACTTACCCAAGGGAAACTGAGGCACACGTGGAGGGGTGAGGAGCGACGGGGCTGGCTGGAGGGATTGAGGTGGCGGGACAGAAGAGCGGTAGTGCGGCGGAGACTCCGTCTAGTTGGGCTGCGCACGAGTGAACAAGAGGGAGTGGTGAGCGAGAGAGAGATGGAGAGAGAGATGTGCGAGATAGGAACAGAGATGGAGAGAAAACACATGGAATACTCACCGAGAGGGCAGCGATGCGGCGGCAACAAGGTGGTTGGGCAGCAGCAGGTCACAGAAAGGTTGGGGTGTCAACGTCGTCGGGCTTCCCTTCGTCGAGGCTGGTGGCACCCAAACAAGAAAAAGTGCCCTGTTTTGAGATGCAAAAACAGAGGTCCTTCAGTGTGTTTGATGGTGGTGTTCTCCGACGTGGGTTCACGGCTGGGTCACGATGGTGGCTTATGGCAGCGTTGTGGAGGAGCATGCAACGGCTTGACCTCCTTGAGAAGCTGCAGTTTCCGTGTGATGGTTGAGTAAAACCGTGAAAGTGCAGACTGGTTTTTGGCCGTGCGTGGTGAGTCTCTTGCCGTGCGATCCGAGAGCTCGGCTTCTCAGTTGGTGCTACCCGTGGTGATGATCTTCCTCTACTGGACGAGAGTGGTGCACTACATAAGCGCACAGTGGGGGCGGCTGAGTATCCTCCGTGGAGTGACTCTCGGTACGTGGTGAAGGTTGCGGCTGCTGGGCTTCATGCGACGTGTAACGCTAGAGGATAAGGGAAAGAGGGACGCGATCAAAAGAGACGATGGTTTACGGGAAAGAGCTTCTGTGCGTGAGTGGGTGGAGACGGCCGTGGGAGTTTATGCGGCAGCGAAAGGCTTTGCAAACTAACATGCAGGTGCGTATGTATATATATGTGTTTATGGGCGATGGAGAAACCCTAGAGAAAAGGAGGTAATGTGCATGCGGAAGGAAAAGAGTCGTGCGGGTGAGAAACTACTCATAAAGCGATAGCTTTTCTAAGATTTAAACAAACGGTTAAGATCTCCAAATAAAATAAAATAAAAATCACTACTCGATCCATAACATAAAAACCAAAAAAAATAAATAAATAACCTAAAATATCAAGCTCTAAAAATAAATAAATAAAATTTTATAGTCCAACCATGCAACTTCTGGGTCCGGATGTTACAGCGAGGCTGCGGCGGGGTTACCTCCCGGTGGTATGTAGTAGTATTGTAATTTATTATGTCAATGTGATGAATATTCTTATCTTTTATATATTAGATGTTAAATACTTATTCACATTCAATACTGAATATATTTGTTATAGATCATGTCAAATCTTACAAAACTCGAATTTCTTTCCCTCTAATATTTCTTGCAACAATTATTTCTCATGGGTCATTGATGCTGAGATTCATCTTGATGCAATGAATTCTAGAAATACTATTAAGGAAGGAAATGAAGCATCCTTCAAGGATCACACTAAAACAATAATTTTCTTTCGTCACCATTTGTATAAGAAAACTAAAAACTGAGTCTCTCACCATTGAAAATCTATTAATTCTAAAGAATAGTTTAAATAAGAGATACGTATACATGAAGAGTGTGATCCTCCCAAAATCCCATTAACATTGGATGTACCTGAAGTTGCAAGATTATTAGTTAATAAAACTCTGCATTAAAAAAATCACTTTACAATTAAAATTGTGTCGAGAAAAAGCCTCTAACAATGATATGTTCGGAATGAAATAAATAATAGATTCATGCCTCCAATGTGCTCCTGTAGCAAAGAATATCGAATGCGAAAGTTCACTAGTATTCTAAAATTATATCTTGTTTACTAGAAGCTAAACAAAATAAAGAGCAGTTAATGAAAAATCACCAGTCTCTTTCAACCGGGTCTATTCCATTCCCTTAAGCAAATCAAATCTCATTTCATCGTAATAAAGGAAATAGTGGTCATGGAAGTGGACGTAGTGGAAAAAGCTATAGAAATCAAGGGGAGTGTATTCAAATTTTCTCAAAAAGAAATTCTACATACCACTAGAAGTGAAATCACACTGTGATAAAGCACGATGAAAACAAAGGTTTGCAGAATTAACCTATAAAGAAATATGAAGTTAAATGTCACATGTGTGGTATGAAAGGACATTTGTAACGTACATGTCGTACATCTAAATATTTGGTTGACCTAAATGAAGCATCTATAAAAGATAAAGAAAAATGGTTCGAATTGAATTTTCCGACCATAAGGATCCAAAAGATCATCTAACTTATTTTGATAATCTAAATGTGTAACGCCCTTTCTTATGATGAGACTTTTAAAAAATAGTTTTAAAAAATGAGATGCGAATTACTGAACTTTTTCAAACTTTTACTTTCCTCTTTAAGATATCAAAGATTATATGGTTAAAGTATAAAACCTGTTTTATAAATCTAAAAGAGAGTTTGCAACGAAATTCATTTAACTAAAATATAGAGTCCTTTTACAAAATGTGAGTTCATATATTTAATAAAACCTGCCTAGGCTTCTGTCACATTTTTCCTTTGGCCATATCCGTCCTATTGCTTCGTCCTGATTTCATACCTAGGCAAGGCACACAGAAAAATAAAATAAGTCATATACTTCGTAAGCACTACTTCATACTATGAAAATATACTAACATAGGTTTTCATTCATGCATTTATCATTCCTCTATAGGGGTGTAAATTTAAACCAGAAAACCAAAAAATCGGATCGGACTGGACTAAACCAGACCGGTTGGTCCGGTTCCTATATTATGAAAACTGATCAGACCCAGTCCGATTTCGGTTCCGTAGTTTCAGGGACCGGTTGGAAAAAATATATATAAAAAAATTAATTTATATATTATACAAAATATTATATATATATAAGTTTTATATATGATATATAATTATATATTAAATTTTTATATGTAATTATAAATCATATATGAAATAATTTCATATTATAATTTATAAAATAAAAGTTTAATCTTAAAGATGAAAATTTAATTGATCATATGCTTTAAACAGAAAATATATATATTAAATTATTAATAACATTTTATCATAAGAAGTAACACTTTATTAAAATGTTTTTTACGTTTTAAAATAATTGGAAACCAGATCGGAAACCGGTAAAACCGGCAGTGTCGGTTTAGGAGGGTAACCGGGGCGTAATCGGTTTTGAAAAATGTAAAACCGGTACCTACCGGTTCAATCCTAAATTTTGTCCAAAACTAGACCGGACCGGACTGGTTACACCCCTATTCCTCTATATATTTTGCATAAAACATTTTTTTTCCTTTGAAAGCATTAAAAGGTGGGGTTTGTATTCCTCATAAAACAATTCATTCCTCATAAAAAAATTTCCCAAATCTTTTTACATTTCTTTATAAAGAACTAAATCATTTCATACATCCAATTAACTCTTATAACTTTTCATTGACCAGTACACACTGTTATGCCCCAATGTGTTGGGGTTAGTGGTCTTTTAGATGCAGATTCTACCCATGGCCACAAGATGAGAATCCTTTCAATCGGGGGCAACACTGGGTGCACTACCAGTATTACTTATCTAGCATCGCAATCTGCCCAATCCACTGATATTCATTTAGTCATAACTATTACGTAACTTCATACATTAAAACATTTATTTTATTTACTTTCCTTTCATTCACTCCTTCATGTCTTTTCCTTTTATTCATTTCATTTATCAAACCATTTCATTTCATAAAACATAAAGACAATATGCACTACATATAACATCCATTTCACATGCATACAACTATTATTGGGATGCATAAAAAGGGGTTGTCAAAGAAGGTCATTATATACGTATAATTTAAAATATTATTAGTTTAACATACTTTCATAAAACATCATTTCATTTCTAAGAAAATATTTTCTTTTCTTCATTGCATAAAAATAATATTTTTCTCATAACAACATTTCATTTCATTTTTATTTTAATGTCATTTAGAAAATCTAGAAGAGTGTGACCATAGTACTTACCTGAACTCCATGCCATTGTCATTCCATACAGTCTATTTATGTGCATGCCATATGACAACCTACAGTAATACATAACCTTATGTCATTCCCTTTTCATTTACACAAGAAACTAAATCATAAAACTTGAATAAAACTACCATTATTTAAACTTCCTTCACTTAGATTTATGCTATTTTCCAAATCCATACTACATAAATTCATTTCATTTTACTTGTACAAGTCATCATTCAATCTTTGAAACATACCCATTTTCAATTAATTCTAAGCCTATCTATGTACCTAAAAGCCTAACTTCATTTCTAACTCATAAAGTGAGCTCCCATGCTTCACTTTAACCTCCAAAGCAT
The DNA here is from genome assembly GCA_003123805.1 of Juglans sigillata. Taxonomy (NCBI): domain Eukaryota; kingdom Viridiplantae; phylum Streptophyta; class Magnoliopsida; order Fagales; family Juglandaceae; genus Juglans; species Juglans sigillata. Next base: position 22,653 of record QEOY01003221.1, read on the forward strand.
CACTTAACAAGGCTTACAAATTAATCACACTTCACCATAAACTCCAACCTACAGGTACATTACTCTTCCACCATATATACACAATCCAATTCCCACATCAACTCAAATTCCCGTTCACTTCTTCACATATGAACATATAATACAATCCAAACAAACCAAGCATAGATATACAGTCCACCAAATATACACATGTACCATACCCATTTATCACCTAAGATCCATATAAATCCATCTATGTATCAACTTGTTCTAACAAGCTCCATCCATACATAATACATTTGAAGTACACAAATTTGTCCAATATATGCAACCAATCAATTTACACACATAACTTACCATTTTTATCACATCAAATCAATATACAATGCATTTCAAGCACTCATTTGCTTTATAAGCTTTATCCATATACAACATGCATATAACTACAATTATGTCCAACCCTCAAATTGAATCAATTTCATCTCACTAAACAGCCCATTGGCATCATAAATAACATGACATGACAATACACCAAGATAGCACATAATATAAATATGTCAAAATGCATATCACTCACTCCATTGCAATCCAAACGAACAAGTCACTTCTTCTTAGTTTGTTATGCTGAATACATTACATGTATAAAGTTGTCCACACTACAATCATCAACATATATATTGTTTTCCAAACTTCAATAGTTGCTTCAATACATGATACACTTGACTACTTAGAACCAATTCACAAATTCCTCTTCATACTTTCATATGCACATTCTAATTTATAAAGTTACTAATATGCTTGTTGCTCCATGTAAACACCATACACTAAGTTCACATAACACTATGAAAATCTCTTGGAATTCGTACACATACTCATACTCAATCCATATATCATTTAACTCAACATACGACAAACTAACACAACCACATCACAAACTACACATGAAACCACATCACTTCATACAGCATATAGCCACAACACAAACTACACATTTAATCCCACCACTTTGCATAGTATACAACCACATCACAAACTTCACCCCACTTCTTCTAAGTCTATCACAATCAACAATACAAACATAAATATAAATATGCCCATGTACTCAAACATAACACCAACAACATCCATACCAACTACAAAAACATAATAATCCTTGAGATAAAGAGATAGAAATTATGTCACAAAGTAAGGGGCTGAGCAGCGAGGGAAGCATGTGGCTTGCTCTATTTCAGGTGTGGCAAACAGGGGCTACGTATGAGTTTGAGGCTTGCTGTAACAGTGGGGCTAGTTTATAAGGATAGAGGTGAGCCTATGGTGACTTGTGGCTGGGCTTTGTGGCGGCGTCTGGCTGCCAAAAAGCTTCAAGGAGAGAGAGACAGCAAGTAGTGGAGATAGAGAGGGTCAAAGGAAATGAGTGCGATAAAAAGGTGGTGTGTGGGTCAAGACAGAGACCAAGAGGAGGAAGAGCCCATTGTAGTGGCGTTGAATAGGGAGGAGCATGGCGGGGGTGGCAGCTAAGGCTTGGGTTTCAACCTCAAAATGAAAAGCTGGGTCTGATTCACATCCCTACATAAAACCCACCCAAAAGCAAACCATCTCAGACTTCCGCCTTTTATAGTGTGAGAGGTAAACCCACACCCCCTTTCTAGATTGGGCTTCCAGGTAAAGTCCTTTTACTGTCTATTGGCGAGGAGGTCACATGCACCTGCACCATTTTCATACTTTGCAATGTGAGTCTCAGCCCAAAACTTGCTCTTTGTCGTGCGAATCTTTGCCTTTACCTTCCCTTTGTCGTGCAAAATTCCAATCTATAAACAACAGTGCATATTTGGCCATGCATTGTCCCGTGGATGCTCTGCCCTTTGCCAAGACCTACTAGCTCTATGTGGTTTTGTTGAGATTTTTGCAATCTACACAGGGGATCTCAGTTGTATGTTCTAGAGGAAAATGGTTTATAAATTGGGGATGACCAAAATGAGTAAACCCACTCATATTAACCTCTGCAAGCCACGTACCTGTGTTCCTAGGTCTGGGCATAAACATTGTTGCACCCATACCTCCTACTAGATAAGCCCTTTCTGCCCTCCCATTGGTGTTTTTGTTGCTCTATATTAGTTTAGGTTCTTGTGCCTTTCGGTTTCTGTTAATTTTTTTGTCTACATTTGATGGATTCCTAAATTATTAGCATTTCGTGATTATTGCTCTTTGTGTGGTTTGTGTCTATGCCCATGACTTTTGTTCTGTGTTCAAAATGGCATGTATGTATTTCTATTTTGGTCATAAGAGTGCACTAGTGTCTGGCTTTAGTGGGCATTGGCTTGTCTTTGCTTTTGAAAGCATTTCGTGATTATTTTTGTTTGTGTGAGTTTGTGTCTGATAATTGGTTTGTGTCTGTGCCTATGATATATGTTCTGTGTTCCCAAATGGCATGTATGTATTTCTATTATGGTCTTTAGAATATTGTGGTTGCTCATGTTAAATTCATACTGTACATTTATTACATTATTATTTTTATTTATTAAAATAATAAATTTAGATTTTTGATGTATCATCATGTCATATAGAGTATTTTCTTCTATTAATATTGTTCCTCTTCCTTTTTTAACAAGTCAAATGCAAAAATTAAGAAGCTATGAAAATAATTGAAGCTACATATAGGGAGGTTGGGAGCATGTTGGGTTAGTACAAGGGTTTGTTTCTAAGAGTTGTGTTTAATGATGTCTCGATCGCTCTATTTTTCATGAGGCTAAAGGAGGTGGTAAATTGGATTAAATTCGAATGGGAAAATGTTGAAAGAATATGCATGCATGGTAGGTGTAAAATGAAGTTTATGGTTGAAATTAAAATAGATAAGAGAGACTGCACTAACAAGTTTGATTAATTTATCCTCTAAAAAACAAAAGGGGTAGGACATTTTCTGATCACAAGCTCCAGAGTACTTACTGTTCATAGCATAGTAGATGTAAAATGAAACCTATGAGAAGACTACACAAAGACGATGAGAAGCATGTTTGATTAACCTTGTGGAAAGAAATGGGCCGAGATAGTTCTCACAAAACTCCAAAGTGTTGATAATATATAGTATATGATTAAAATTTTGAAATGCAGTTGAATTAGATAAGCGGATATTAAAGATTAATTAAAAGAAGAATTTGTAGGGATGCAATTGAGTAATATATATATATATATATATATGACAATGTCAAAGGGTTTGGTGGGTGCAAAAGACAGACAAAAATGGGGGAAAATAGTAGAGAAAAAAAGGTGTATGGCCATTTGTCCATGATTCCATGAAAGCATCTAGGGGTGAAAGAAAAGACCGGAAAACCGGTTGAACCGGATCGGACCAAACCGGTGAGTTCAGTCTGGCTTGTAATCGGTCTGGTGCGGAACCGGTTCTTAAAAATGAAAATCGGTCCTAAATCGGTGCGATACCGATTTTCATATTTTGAGAATCGGTTTAAACCGAACCGGACCAGTACATATATATTTTTAATTTTTTATATTATATATAGTTTTTATATTATTATTATATATTATATGCTATATTTCTAATTAATATAACATGAATTCTAATCTTATTATTCAAGTTTATTAATTTTATAACATAAAATTAATATACTAGTATAATTAGACACTAATTATACTATTTTGATCTTATTATTCAAGTTTATTAATTTCAATAATAAGTTAGACACTTCTTATATTATACTACTATAATTGAACATTAAAGAATTAGTAATTGTTAATAATAAATACTAAATTCTCACAATTAAATTTAGTATTAAAAAAATTATAACATTAAACATATAAGGTGTCACACGTGTAAATGGTAAATTGGAAAACCGGACCGGACCGGACCAAAACCTAAAAAATTGAAAGTTTCGATTTTGGTGATGAATCGGTCCGTATCGGTTCTTAAATTTTCAAAACTGGTATATACCGGTTCGGTTCCAAAATCTCTCCAAAACGGGATTGGTTTCACCCCTAAACAGAATCTCCACTAACGAAATCTCCATCAACTATTTATCTCCTTGCGAGACACCAAAGGGATGAGTGTAATGCCTACGGCTGCACTATTCATCTCGCAGAGGAGTGCGGGTCAGCCTTCGGCTACCCGAACTACTCCTAGGGCGTCATCTCCTGCAACGGAATGCCATCTCCTGCAACGGAACGTCATCTCTAGCAACAAAACCCCAAACGGATAGCTTCTCAGACCTTCCCTGCACCTCAGCAAGACAGTTCAGGTTTGCGAATTTTGCACTTGTGATTGNATGCACCATCCTGCCTCCTGGGCAGAAACGATCCTAACCACTATTGGTGGGCTCCATGAGAGACTAGGTATAAACTAAAGCGAGCTGATGACTCGGGAATGGGTTTTTACTCTTGAACATTCACTTCTCCTTCCTTCCCATTTGTTTGGAGATACACACATCAATTCTGACTTTGACATCAAAGGCTACCTAGCCACTAGCCACCCCATTCTCCTTTTCGCAGGTACCAAGCAATGGTTGTGGAAGGTGGCTACAAAAGGTGCCTCAACTCTTCAATGTTGGCATGGCATAATAACTCGGGCAACTTAACTACAGATGGGGTGAACTACATTACAACCAAATAAAGATGGCTATCACTTTTTAGAACCAAAAAAACAAAACATATGTTAAAGAATAAAAGTCTCGAAAGGTGGAGAAATTATTGTATTTATTTTGGAAGCTACTGATCTATGACCAACAGAATCATGCACAACACTAACACTCTTCTGGAGGGAGGAATAGATGCTCTTTATGCTTCTTTGCAACATTAAGTTGTGGCTTATTATACTTTGCTACCAAATCTCTAAGATACATTGTCACACCTAGAACTTCTAGGATTAGCAGGTGAAATTTTTCATTTCGCAAAGGTAGTGGACTCGTTTGTTTTTAGAGATGAGATGAGATGAATTGAGATTAAAGTTAAAAAGTTAAATAAAATATTGTTAGAATATATTTTTTAATATTATTTTTGTTTTGAGATTTGAAAAAGTTGAATTGTTTATTTTATTTTGTATGGGGATTTGGAAAAATTGTAATGATGAGATGAGATAAGATGAGATGTTTCCTAAAAACAAACGAGGCCTTAACTTTTATAACAAGGAAGACAAAACATCCTTTGCACTCTCTCTCTCACTAAAAGAAAACTCTCTTCTTTCTTTTTATCAATAACAAGAAAACACTCATAGGAGGGGAGGAATCTAGTTTGGCTATCTGTTTATTTTCTTTCTCTAGTTTTCCTGCTAGGTAAAAAATGTCAAATTTGTCACTTTTCGGCCTCCCAAGTTATGCACGCACCCCACGTTAGATTTCGAAGGTAACTGATCTACAACAGTCCCAAAAGACTTTCAAAACGGAATATTATATGAGCCGTATGCACCGACCAAAGCCGAGAGTTGCCGCATAGTACACACATACCGTTTTACTTAGTGGCCTTCAAAGATAGCCTTCATCTCTAGTGCGTGAGCCCTATGTGTCGATACGTTGTCGCGTGACACAGGTGATTCACAAGGAGCTTGTTGTTTCGACTCTAGACTTTTGATTATATTTGTTCTTGCTTTGCTTGAACAACATATATATTGATAGTGGACATGAGAATCTCTAACAAACAAGCCAAAATGGTTCCTTGCAGTGATCTGGTTGTGACCTTTGACCACAACCATTCGGTCTACTTGTTAGATGACATCAAATTGCTTAACATAGTCACCTCCTAATTGGTAAAAGAGAAAGGTCCTGGACAATTGCTAAGTTGCATTTCTTTTTGCTTTTAGCTGCTACAAGCACTGTAATGATATCCTCATTGACCTATCTTGTACATCTGCTTCTAATTTAATGCAATTTTCTTATAAAAAAAAATAGACTTCTATAAATAAAGAATAGATCAGCTCTAATTGTCCTATTTCAATGCTTGTCATCCCCGACCATAAAAAATAAAAATGGTTGCCATCCCCACTAGGTGCATTAGAAGAGAGAAACAAGAATTGATCAAGTTGACCATATCTAGTTACAAGATGGACGTTCTTGAACACACAATGATTGGGAAAACTTCTATTAGAAGATATTGTGGTAGTCTGAATTAAGGATTGATGATGACGATTAGAGACAAATCACCTTGCAGCATTATAGTCCACGACAATATGCAAATTTTCCAAAACCAGAGTAAACCCAATATGCTAAAAGAAAGAAAAAAAAAAAAAAAAAACCTGAATAGGACAATTGCAAAGTAAAATCCAAAAACCCTAAAACAAATCCAGAAGAAAAAAAAAAACCCTAGAACTCCCAGTGTAACACCAACTTCAATCACACAAAAACTGAACTAAAATCTTAACTTCTTGTTCATAACCCAAACCCATTAAACTGCAATCCAGTTCTGATTACCTCCATCACAAAGCAACTCACAACTCTAAGCCACAAATACATACAATAAAGACACACAATAATCTTCTTTCTCACGCACACTTGCTGCACAGAATAGAGAGATGAGAGAGAGAGACGATGGAGGAGAGATGGCTTACGAACGAGGAGGCGGAGCATGGTGGCCTTGGCTGCGAAACATGACTAAGGAGGCATAAGGATGAGAGAAAGACCAAGAGGTGCTCAGCATGATGGAGCCGCTAAGTCTCGGTGTTGGTACACAACATTGAGAGACGTACCGGAGAGTGAAATAGAGAGATCAGGGAAAGGCACAGAGGAGAGAAGTGGACAAAGTGAGAGAGAGAGAGAGAGAGAGAGAGAGAGAGGAAGACAGAGTGGAAAGGCGCCGTCAGGGAGTGTTTCTATGCGGCAGAAGGAAATGAGAAAGAGGGAGACATCGGGCAGAGGGGAGGGAAAAGCCAAAGATGATCGAACCCTAGGGCTTACTTTCCTTTTGTTTTAAATTTTGACCTTTTACGACGATGAAGTCTCGCCACAAATAAACAGAGAAAGTGTCGGAGTCTATATTTAAGGTATTTTGCGGCATTTTAATATTGCCACAAAAAAAAAAATACAGAGCGTTAGCGCTGAATTTGTGTCGCTGTAAAATAGTCAAGGAACAAAATCCCTATTTGCAGCTGGTTATACTTGCCACGACGAAATTTCACTGCAAAAAGTTTGTTTTTGCAGCGACTTTACAAATTGCCAAGAGCAAAAATTGGGAACAGTAAAACATTACCATTTGCCTCTAAATTTCTGCTGCCGCAAAAACTCATATTTTTTATAGTGAGAGAGATGGAAGAGAAATTAGCTGGTGTAATCAGGAAAAGCAAAGGATAACCATTGATGGCCATTTTCATTTTGGTGATGGTTCTAGCCATTTGGTACAACTATTTGCAAAGTTTATTATTTGAAAATACGTACCTGCTATTTTTATTGATTACTAAATGAATAAGGACCTTGAGTTTGTTAACATCGTCGAGAAAGTATCGTCATATGTTAGTTGATCACGGAGCACTTCTTGAATTGGTCTAAATAAAAATGCTTATTGATACGGAAACAATAATTCTTTGTATAATTCATATTAATAGTATTATTCTTTTTGTTGTCTTTGTTGTTGACCAAAATTACAAAAATTTGGTCTAATTGTCATCATCAATAATTAATACAAAGTCTTAATTGTACTATTTAAAACGAATAGTGATTGGGTGGAAGTACTTATAATGGAGATTGTGAAATTATCGGTATAGGAAACTGATTAAGTTACTACTGTTTTATAATTATTTTATCTTTATATTAAATGAATATCAGTTTTATAAAATTAAATTTTCCTTTTATTAAAGTGACATTATGGTATTTGTTGATTGTGAAATAAATTGTAAAATAGTTGTATGTATATCGTGACCCATTAATATATAGTCGTTCACAACATTAATCTCTTTAGGAATGTGATTATATCAAGTCATTCTCTCTAAATTCTAGCAGCACCCTCCTTTGCTTAAATTTTTGCTAGAGTTGACTTCTTTGCAAAAGTGAAATTACAAACGGAACTTAACCATTAATAGTTCTTCCAAAACAGTACTGCTATTTCATTTACACCACATACTATTTACACAGCATAGCTTGTTTGTTAGTGCATCCGTTTTCTTGCTTGATAGCACTTAATTAGAAATATTGTCGGTCCTCAAATTATGCAATGTAAGCAATATGTAGTGTAGAGACTTTGAGAATAGAATAACTCCTTTTAAATACAAAAAAATCCCAATAAACAAAACCAAGAATAGGCATCAATCAGTTTACAAAGTTTGGATAGTAAGATAAGAATTTTTTGTTTTAGATAAAAGTTTAAAATATTATTTTTTAATATTATTATTATTTTAGGATTTGAAAAAATTGAATTGTTTATTATATTTTGTGTGGAAATTTGAAAAAGTTGTAATGATGAGATGAAATGATATGAGAATTTTGTGTCTCATCCCACTTCAGAATTAAAAAGAAAATGAGTTGTCCTACATTTATTTATGAGGGCTGCTACAGACACAAAGGGATCCCATTTGTGGGATCCCACACACTAATGTGGCACACTCACATTGTGCCACATCTCACCACTTTTTTCTTTCTTTTTTTCCCCCTTCCCATTTGCCTCCCCTCCCCTCCTCCAGCTTTCCCTCTGTCTCAGCCTGTCTCCACCCTTCCCATTGCCGCCATGGTGGTCGGGGACCACCTCAAGGCTAGCAGAAGCCGCCGGTGATCCAAGCGGTACCTTCCCATTCACGGCAGCGCCTCTCCCGTGCCAGTCCCCTCCCCTCCTCCCCTGCACGAGAGCTCCCATCCCCCTGCCGGACGGTGCCACTTGGACGGCCGGTGGATTCTACCGGCTCTGAGGTGGTCCCTTACCACCATGGCGGCGACTGGAATGGTGGAGATGGGCGGAGACAGAGAGGGAAAGGGGGAGGAGGGGAGGGGAGGGGCCGGACTCGCACGGGTGGAGGAAAAAAAAGGGAGGAAACATAACAAACTCACAGTGTGCTACATCAGTGTGTGAGATCCATTTGCGTCTGTAGTGTTTTCCTTTATTTATTTGCTTGGTACGACCATGTAATTAAGGGCTTAATCTATTTAAGAATATGAAGTCTTGCTTGTGTGTACAAAGAATAATAGGCAGCAGCCCACATGCTAATATCCAAACCCCGCCCCCCCCCCCCCCCCCCCCCCCCCCCCCCCCCCCCCCCCCCCCCCCACCCCCCCTCCCACCCCC
>QEOY01003225.1:3554-24800 GCA_003123805.1 Juglans sigillata
CCCCAGTCCACCGCACACCGCCTCAGTTTTTCCCACAGTAAGCTCATGCCATTTTCGGTTGGTGGTTCTCTCCTCTCGGCCCCTCTGTCTTTTCTCTCAGTTTTGCTCTCTCTCTCTCTCCCTCTCTCCCCTTGCGGCGTCATCGAGGACATCACCACCACCTCAGCCCATTATCCGTCGCACTCTCGCAGTGCCACTGCCTCAGTTTTCCCGTGGGTAAGACCTCGTCGTCGCTCACGTTGTTATTTTCCTCTACTAGCCTCATTTTTGTGTTGTTGATTAATACTACTTTAAAAGGAAACTGGAGGTGTTTCGGGTGACTTGTAGATGAAGGGTGTTATTACCCTTTTCACCCTTTTTGTTCAGAACATCAATTGATTTTTATATTCTTGCAAATTAAAAACATGGGTTGCAAGTGATTCTCATAATTTTTGGAATGATTAAGTACAAAATATTATTTTGAATCTTTTTTAAAAGAATATTTATATTTTTTTATTATTACTTAAACAAAAGTATGAGTTTCTACTCATAATGATCTCGACATAGTTATGTATTTAGTATTATAAATTATCGTAAGATCTCAATCGTAAATATGTTAGAATTTAATGTTTTAGTCGGAGTTATTAAGTTGGATATTGGTGAATTTAGACAATGAAGTTGGTATTTTAAGAATAATGAGAATTTTAGGTTTGAGGAATTAAAAATGAATTAGTTTAGAAGTTTTAGGCTTGAATATCAAAATACGAGATTAATCGGAAATTTATAGAATTTTACGTGATTATCTTATAGGTGAAGATTAATATTTGTTCGGCACATTTGAGGAAATTTTTCGAAAAGCTAATAAACCCAGGTAAGCGGGGTTTCTATGCTAAATTTGCATAAAAAGAAATAAACTGAGATTGGTTTGTAAAAATGTGCATGTTTTAGAAAGAAAAAGTGAAAAATAATCTCAATATATGTTTTGCATTCACGCATGAGATATGTATGAAAGAGAAAATGTAACGCCCCGATCCCGCACAGATCGGAGAGTTACTTCCTAGCACTTAAACTCACATTCCAACAATATAAAAAAAAAAGACTCCAAATTCCCAATATCATTTAGAAAATTCGTTTCAATCTAATTTCCTCATTATAACCAATTTTTCAAAATGCCAAGTCATTACAACACCATAAAATTTCTTAATAAAAATACGACAATACTCATAAAAACTTCCTATGCTCGACCACTACACTTAAAACATCTCACCTAATGCCTCATAACCTTGATCCTCAGCTGAACTATCATAATATCTGAAAAATATTGTAGAGATAAGGGGTGAGTTATCAACAACTCAGTAAGCAAAGAGCATATACTAGCATATAAATATGAGCATTTATAACATTTGATAAGCCAAACAAAACATTTACCTTCAGAATGTAGAAACAAAACTTGTACAAAAACATTAGAGCGAAATTTTCAGAAAAATAAACTTATTCCAAAAAGAAAATCCGTTGGCATTTCTAAACTGAAACATTATAATCATATCATCGTTTAGTATCACATCGGGACAATACCATGTTTAACTCCCGTGGTAGGGTTATAAACCACCATTATACCCGTGGTTGGGCAATATTCCATGTTTCACCCCCGTTGTAGGATTATAAACCACTATTATACCCGTGGCTGGGCCATATTCCATGTTTCACCTCCGTGGTAGGGTTATAAACCACCATTATACCCGTGGTTGGGTCATTTTCCATGTTTCACCCCCGTGGTAGGGTTATAAACCACCATTATACCCGTGGCTGAGCCTTAACAGAAACATAACAGATTTCATCGAAAATCCGATTACAATCATATACAGAATCAGAACTTCATGCCAAGGTTTTCAGATGACACATCATTTCAAAACAAAATACTGAAAAGTTTCAAATCATTTCACATGTTCGAGATAAATATAAACAAAATATTCTCATTTGTTCATAACAAAACATCTAGATTTTCATATTCGCTCTTTTACATAGTTCAGAAATAAAGTGCACAAAATTAGCTCATGTCTATACCAGTCATGACAGAAAAACACTTTCTCTTATATAGAATTTATGCATATGCAGAATAAACATCTGAGGTTGTTTTCAGATTATCCCTTTTCAAAAACAAACATGCTTATTTTTCAAGGTCAACCTCATTTTATTTATTTTATGCAAAACCAGTATATGAACCCCGCTTACCTGGACAACTTAGCTTTTCAGAATTTTTCTAAAAAATGTCGAGTCGAAAATAAATCGTCACCTATAAAAATAATCACATAATTTCCGTAAGTTTTCAATCAATCATGGATTTCGATATTTAATCCTAAACTTCTAAAATAACCTATTTTAATATCTCAAAACTTAAAACCCTCGTAATCCCAAAATATATCATCACTTCCTAAAAATCTCCAATATTCACCATGACCATCGTCAAACTTAAAACACCAATATTCAAACCCAAAACAGCCAACAAATTTCATAGCATAAACCAATCTCACACAAACAACTCCATCAAATCCAACCGACCCCCTTCTTCCTCGGACTCAGTCCGGCACAACCAACAAATTCACAGTAAATATGAATTAGCGCAGAAATAAATTTAAATCCCAAAAAATCTTTGGGAAAAATACTTACAATACCATAATATAATTTTTGAAAGATCATGGAGGTGCTGGAAGCGGCAACGTAGCAACAAAACAGTGCGAAATGCACTGTGGCCGTGGGTCTCAGAAACCCACTTTTGAACGGGTGTAAACGAAGACCCGAGATTGATAGGCTAGGACCTAGGGATGTCGGTGAAGCTAGTGGTGGTGGTGGTTGGCCTTGGGCAGCGGCGTGGGCGGCGGTTGAAGGCCAAAAAGCACGAATCGGAGATGGAGATATATGGGCTTCACCGGTGACAGATCGGAGCCAACGATGGGTGCATTAGGTTGCTAGGAGGTCGATGATGAAGTGGTGAAGAGATGGTGGCCGATGGTGGCGCGACGGCGGCGCTGGAGTGAAGAGAACGCCGCGGCTTGGTATAGTGCGTGGGGGCTATTGGCGGCGAGTTAGAGGCAGAGATTGGTAGGGTAGTGTCACCGGCCAGTGGGGGAGGCAATGGCCTAGGCGGTGTCAGGCACGGCGGCGCGGTGGTGGTGGGCTGGGCGGACGAAAAAGACGCACGGGAGAGAGGGAGGGGGCTGGGTCGCGAGGGAGGAGCAGTTTCGGAAAAAGGAAAAAGAAAAGAAAAAAAGAAAGGAAACATGTCAAATTTAATTTTCACAAATTAAACCCAATAAAATCTGAAAATTTAAAACAAGATAATCAAATTTTAAATTAATAACAAATAATCCTTCAATTAAAAAAAATACACTAAAAAAAATACGGGGTGTTACAGAAAATAAATGTTTTTGACATGAATAGTGTAGACATGAGTAATATTTGACATGTTTCTGAAATATACAAAAGAGCGAATATAATATCATTGAGATTTTTATGCATGTGATATGAAATTATTTGGATATATTTTATATCAAATGGAAATAATACGAATATGTTTCTCACGTGTTTTGATATAATATGGATATGATAAAACTTTGGCATAGTTATCTGTTGAATCTGATTCTAACATGATATGATATGATATGAGTGCACCCATTTTGGAAACAAAGTGGTCTTTTTACATGTTTTTATTTTTGTGTGCACACTCAGGACTTCGAGATTGAAAAATGGAAAGTTCACCATATGACACTGCCTGATTTGGCCATCGGGAATAGCACAACCTTACCACGGGGGTTAAACATGATATATGATATGATATGATATGATAAGATGAATGTAAGACCAAGCCACTAACATCTATGCACGTGGTTCACGGTTCCATAAATTGTCGCACAGGTTCACTCCTTACGTTGTTTATGTTCACGATCTTATTTCCATTTCCATATAGGTCCGTTCCTCCTTTTTCCTCTAGGCTTTTACCCTTTACTTCTTATAGTTTATACATATATGTTATACATCCTTTACCTAGTCTTAGTGCTGCTATTTCTCTTCATGCTCTCAGCCGCTCATCTTGTCTGAGTCTCCGCCTCTCACTGTGAATCGCAGCCCAACCACATTGTGCGCATCAGCCATCACTCCCCCGCACACACCAAACCGTGGAGCTCGGTTGGCAACCAATGAACTGCCGCCACAAGCTGACCCACGTACTGCTGTCCCACCTAGCGAAACCCATGCAGGTACCTCAATCAATCGGAGTTCTTCCCCCAGCCGTGCGCCACCATCCCTCCGAGTACCATGTCCAGTTTCTCAGCTGCCGGTTAAGACTTTGCCTCCCCTGTTTTCACACCTAGAAACAGAGGAGTTTTTCCTCCATCCGTGTACCACCAGCCTACCAACCCACGCCGCCAACCGTTGTCGCACCGCCCTCAATCTGCCGCGCGCCACCTCTACCTCTCGGTAAGCCACCAATGTCCCTCGCTGCATCTCTCATTTTCGGCTTTGATCTCTCTGCCTCTCACCCGCTCACCTCGCCCTCTCTTCTTCTCTCGTGCTCAGCCCAGCTCGGCGATATCTCTGCCGCACTCCTACTTCTCAACCGCATCCCCACGGTCCTGCCAGCCAGCCCTATTGTGCCGTACTCATCCACGCTTGCTTCGATCTCCTTGGAGTAAGTCTCTGTCGCTGCAAGTCCGTAAGTTTTTTTCTTTCAGTTTTGTTTGTATGAGTTAAATATATATATATGTATATATGTTATTAACTTAATAGTTGAAGTGTTATTAGCAGTGTATCCTAAATGCATGTTCCAGATTTCTATTTTCGAATGAGAGGTCTATTTGAGTTTATGTTAAATGGATTTTTTTTGTTTTGTTTTAAGCCTCATGAAATATGGTATTTGTGTAATTGAAATATTTTTTTTTTTGTTTGTTTTAAACCCATTTTAAGAGAAGAGTTTCTCATGTCTTATTTATAAGAAATTTTTTTTAGGTAGTTAAAGTATCCTAGCAATTGGTAATACATTCTTGGTATTTTTGGATATTTTAAAATTAGTATTTATTAAGTTCCGTAATTATCATAATACTTGTTCGATTTAAATTCTTGTTCAGTATGAATTCGATTAAGTGGATATCGATGGTTTTGAGAAATGATGTCATTTTGAGGATACGAGGATTTTAGGTTTGAGGAATTTAAAATAGGTTATCCTAACATTTTAGGCTTAGATATTGAAGTATGTGATCAACTCAAAATTTACGGAAATTACGTGATTATTTTATAGGTGACGATTAATATTTTTGTTCGGCACTTTTGAGGAAAATTTTTGAAAGCTAAGAAGCCCAGGTAAGCGGGGTTCCTATGCTAGATTTGCATAAAAAGAAATGAACTGAGGTTAGTTTGTAAAAATATGCATGTTATTTTAAAAAGAAAAAGGTTAAAAACAACCTCAATATATGTTTTGCATTCACTCATAAGATACGTATGAAAGGAAAAATAAATATTTTTGACATGAAATTTGTAGACATGAGCAATATTTGACATGTTCTGAAATGTGCAAAAGAGCGAATACGATATATGTGAAATTTTTGTACATGTGTTATGAAATATCTTGAAACTGTTATTGATCATGGAAAAATGATATGAATATGTTTTGCACGTGTTTTGATACGATATGGATATGATAAACCTTTGGCATAATTATCAGTTTCGAATCTGATTCTGAATATGGGTCTGATATGATAATACTGGTTCTCTTGATATGGTTGGTACCAACATGATATGATATGATATGAGTGCACCCACTTTGGAAACAAAGTAGTCTTTTTACGTGTTCTTTCTTGTGTGCACACTCGGGGCTCCGAGATTGAAAAAAGGGAAGTTCACTATATGACACTGCCTGGTTTGGCTACCGGAGATAGCACAACCCTACCACATGGGTTAAACATGTAATTCTATTCTGATATGAGGTTTCAGCTATGCTGTGCCAAAGAAATTTTGAATAAGAATATTTTTGAACTTTCGCTCTGAAATTTTTGATAACATATTCTAACTCCACATTCTGAAAATAAAGTGTTTTGTTTTGTATTGTGAAATCTGTAAATGCTCATGTTTGCATACTAGTATATGTTCTCTGCTTACTGGGTTGTTGATAACTCACCCCTATCTCCATAATATATTTCAGATAATTTTGATGCAACATCTGAGAATCAGGAATAGGGAGTACTTGCAAGTTTTGTGGATCATGAAAGACTAAGTGCCTTAGGGTACAATGACTTTTGGAGAGTCTTTTGGTAGCGTTGATATTTTATGTGACTTTGGTATGTTGAGTAATGAATATTTCTAGTCTTGGTGGAAAAGTTTATGTATATCAACGACACACCATGGATGTGCCCTTATGTAGGAGCATGAATATTTGTGTTGAACAAATAGGTTAACATGCTATGGAGACTCTGGTTTATTTTAAAAGTATTATTTGGAAATGATTTTTAGGTGATATGAGTTAACTCTCCGGACCTTCTGAGACGGGGCGTTACAATGAAAATGTTCAGTTATGTTATGCCAAAGTGGTTTTTGAATATGAAATGGTTTATGAGTATAAAAAGATTTAATAGTCGCTCTAATTTTTCTGATAACACGTTTTGAGATGTGCATATGAAAATAAAATGTTTTATTTCTGCCTATCAAACTTTCTGAAAATGACTCATATTTACATACTAGTATATGTTCTCTGCTTACTGAGTTGTAGATAACTCACCCCCTTATCTTCATATATTTTCATATAACATTGATTACCCAGCTGGGGGTCAGGAATAGAAATTGAAACTTGACTAGATATGGATGGAAGGTTGGGTACCTAAGAGTACCATTGTTAGTGGAAGGATTTAACTTGTGTATTTGAAGTAGCTTGTGTTGTTTGGACATATTTGAGACCTAAAGATGTATCGTTTAATTTCGTTGAGGTTATCGAGGGATTGTGGACCCCCTTTAGTTTCTGTTTTTGAAATGATGACTTATGGAGTTTGTGTTATGGTTATTTGGAAAATATGAGTTTGTGTGCTAATTATGACGTCTTTGGAATTTTAAGTGCTTAGAGAGGCAGGTTTGTAAGTGATATGCAGTAATTATCTGACCCTTCCAGGGCGTTACAAAAATCCTAATTTTTTTACGCCTTATGACTTATGTAATAGCACCTGTCGTCTCGAACTCTATGTAAAAGTGAACCTAAAAACCAACAAAGTACTAAATGTAATGACTGGCCCAATCGGGAGCCCTGAAATCCAAACCCAGCCTACCGATAAAAACGAAAATCAAGAGCAGCAAACGGTGTTTTTGTGGGTTAAGCCCTAAGCCCATTATTCTTTTCTTCTCCCAATTCCTCTTGCTCACTACAACCCCCGACTTCTTTTTTTTTTCTTCTCTCTTCTGCGATTTCTATTTTTCCGATGGATGCCTTACGTCGCCGCCCCCCGTTCTGGGTTTCCCTCGTCTCTCTCTGTCGGNTTCTGGGTTTCCCTCGTCGCTCTCTGTCGGTAAGCCATCTCTCCTCTACCATTTCTTTCGCTCAGTCTCTCTCTCTGGCTCTCTCTGCCCATCTCTGCCGTCCCTCGCTGCCAACGTGAACAACCGTTAATACCTATCCATCCTTGCTGAACGTCACCCATGTTTCCTCCACTACCAGTTTGTGCTGCACGTCCATTGCTGCACCCTTATACTAGAATCAACAAGAAATCCATAGAATGAAATAGTAGTTAAATATCACCACAGTTCGGGCATGAAGAATACCACAATTCATTACAACTTAACACACTCCTTTGCCTTACAGTTCTACAATATATAGTAACTACACATGCACCTACCTTTGTGTTGTGAAATTCTGCTATTAACAACCTTGATAAATGGGATTGAGGAGGTATCACCACTCTATTTTTATAGTAGAGAATACCATGGAACTACTGATATGCTTAAGTTGGTAGTCTTTCTCTTAAGCTCCTGATATATGGATCAGTTTGGTGAAGTTCCTGAATTTCCTCCCAAGTCACATAGTGTGGAGTGCTCATCGGGAGTACTAAGGGGTCACTTGCATGTCTCGGTAATGAATCTGACACTGAGCTTTCTTTGCCGGGTTTGTATATAATGCCCATCAATTTAGTCACCATATCTTAGCTCAAGGAAATGTCGTAATTAAACTCTTCTGATCAGTGATAAAATGAAATTTGCTTCTCAAAAATAAGGTCCCCATGTAACACCCCATATTTTAGTATATTTTTAATTGAAAAATTATTTGTTATTAATTTAAAAATTTATTCTCTTGTTTTAAAAATTGGTTGGATTTTTAGTGGTTTTATTTTTATGATTTTAATTTTGTGAAAATTATTCTGAAGTGCTTTCTTATAATTGATTATTGTAATATATTTAAATTTTTTTCATATTAAATTAACTTATTGTTGGGTTTAATTATTTATTTTCATTTTAATCATTACGTTTGAATTATTTTATTTTAATTGCTGTTTTAAAATCGTTTCCGTTAGATCATTTTTGTGACCCAAGATATGAGGATTGGATCTCATTTCTTTCCCTACATTTTCTCTTTCCTCTTTTCTTTTTCTTCTTTTTTTCCTTTTCCTTCTTTTTCTTTTCTTTTCTCCTCTCCTCTCCTGCATGCCGCACGACTCTCCCCCTCCCTCTCTCTGTCCGTTCCNATATCGAAATCCGTGATTGATTGAAAACTTACGAAAATTATGTGATTATTTTTATAGGTGACGATTTATTTTTGACTTGACATTTTTTAGGAAAATTCTGAAAAGCTAAGTTGTCCAGGTAAGCGGGGTTCCTATGCTAGGCCTTACACAAATTATTGAGACTGAGGTTGATTTTCTGAAAACTTTGCATATTTTTATGATGAAATGAGAACTTGGGAAAAACAAAACCAACCTCGGTCGTTTATTTGCATACTCATGAAATCGGTGTGGAAAAGGAAAAATATGTTCTGACATGCATTGTGTAGACATGAGCTAAATTTTGTCATGTGGTTTCTGAAATCTGAAAAAGGGGCGATATTGAGAATATGAAAAGTTGTGCATTTATTTAGAAAGATGTTTTGGCTTTTGTGTTCAGTGTGGGTAAACTGTCTGATTCTGTTTTGGTACTCTGTATTATTTTGATATAACCTCTGAAAACCTTTGGCATGGTGTACTGGTTTTCATATCTGACTCTGTCTCTGCTTTGCTTTGTTCTGCTCTGCTCTGTTATGCTTTGCTCTGTTTGGGTTGGTACCAACTTCTCTGTCTTTGAGTGCATCCACTTTGGAAATNTGACATGCATTGTATAGATATGAGCTAAATTATGTCATGTGGTTTCTGAAATCTGAAAAATGAGCCATATTGAGAATATGAAAAGTTGTACATTTATTTAGAAAGATGTTCTGGCTTTTGTGTTCAGTGTGGATAAACTGTCTGATTCTGTTTTGGTTCTCTGTATTATTTTGATATAACATCTGAAAACCTTTGGCATGGTGTACTGGTTTTCATATCTGACTCTGTCTCTGCTTTGCTCTGCTCTATTTGAGTTGGTACCAACTTCTCTGTCTCTGAGTGCACCCACTTTGGAAACAAAGTGGTTTTATTGTNCTGGCTTTTGTGTTCAGTGTGAGTAAACTGTCTGATTCTGTTTTGGTACTCTGTATTATTTTGATATAACATCAGAAAATTTTTGGCATGGTGTACTGGTTTTCGTATCTGACTCTGTCTCTGCTTTGCTCTACTTTGCTCTGTTATACTCTGCTCTGTTTGGGTTGGTACCAACTTCTCTGTCTCTGGGTGCACCCACTTTGGAAACAAAGTGGTTTTATTGTGGTCTTTCCTGTGTGCACACTAGGGGCTCCGAGAAGAATAAAGGAAAGATTTCACCACTGTCTCTGCCTGGTTTGGCCACCGGGGTTAGCACAACCCTACCACGGGGGTGAAACATGGTCTCTGTTCTGTTTGATGCTCTGTTTTGATTNTGCCTGGTTTGGCCACCGGGGTTAGCACAACCCTACCACGGGGGTGAAACATGGTCTCTGCTCTGTTTTGATCTGATGATGATACTCAGTTTATGTTATGCCAAAGTATTATGGGTTTTATGTGTCTTAAAACCATCGCTCTGTTATTTTTGAAAATATGTTCTGCTCTGCATGATAACTCTGGAAAATGTTTTATTCTGCATGTTATACTTTGTATATGCTCATGTTTGTACGCTAGCATATGTCCTCTGCTTACTGAGTTGTTGATAAGTCACCCCCTAGCTTCATAATATTTTTCAGATGATGTGGAGAGTCCAACTGAGGACCTGGATTAGATTGGTAGGAATGATTAAGTTGGGAGAAGATGTTAGAAGAAGGAATTCTGATGGCTTTNTATCGGGAAATTTTGGACTCCTTAATTTATTTTGCTGCAGTAATGACTTTGTAGAGTTTTCAATGTGGTTATTTAGAGTACATGAGGTTGAGTTTTGCTAATAAAGTTTTGAAGTTTTATTTTAGTTGTATTGGGAAACATGTTCTTAAGTGACAGGTAGTAATTCTCCGGGCCAACCGAGTTTGGGGCGTTACATTTGTGATGTAACACCCCATGTGATATGGATATAAGTAGGTGGTGTATGGGATCCCACATTGCTTGGAAATGAGAAGTTTTTGCTCTTTATAAGGTTCTAATGGGGCTCTAATTGTATCATTGACTAGTCATTTTGGAGCATAGGCCATGTGATTTGGGCCTTCCATTGGGGCGTTATAAATGGTATTAGAGCCTATCCCAACTAGAAATGTGGGACTTGAGCCGTGCCACCTACAATGGACAAGCCCGACGAGGACGTCGGGAATTTAAGGGGGGTAGATTGTGATACCCCCATATGATATGGATATAAGTAGGTGGTATATGGAATCTCACATTGCTTGAGAATTAGAAGTTCTTACTTTTTATAAGGTTCTAATGGGGCTCTAATTGTATCATTGACTAGTCATTTTGGAGCATAGGCCATATGGTTTGGGTCTTCCATTGGGGCGTTATACCCCACATATGTATAGCCTCCATAATGGCCAGCATCTCTTTGGCACCGCCAAACCCAAGCATCCTCTTAACCCTGTTATATTCCTTGAACACTAATATAAATCTTCGCAAGTGAGGTCTAAAAAAGGAATTCGCAGTAGCTTGAAATGTGGAATGCGCATTACATAACCCAAATGGCATCACTAAATACTTATAGTAAACAGTACTATGGGTTCAAAATGCAGTCTGTAGACATCTTCATAATGAACTCCAATCTGATGATACCCTACACTCGTAAATCCAAATTAGGAAAAAAATACAAGCCCACCCAACTCATAAAGTATATCATCCACAGTAGGAATGGAAAATCGATCTTTAATTGTAGCTTCGTCGAGTACTCGATAGTCGGTGCAAAATCTTCATGTTCCATCTTTCTTTTTTAAAAAGTACTGGAGATGAGAACTTTCCCAAATGATCCATTTTTCTGCCATTTCAGATACCTATTTTTCAATTTCATTTCTCTAAAAATGTGCATATCGGTATGGACATTGATCGGTGTCGTGCCTTCCTTTAGTGGAATTTTATGCACATAATCCCTTTCTGAAGGTAATTCACGTGGCTCTTCAAAAAGTTGCGCGTAATCCATCGAAAGCTCAGCCAATTGATCCGCATCTACACACAAGTTGACATCTTTTACTTTTTTCTTCCTTCTGTCCTTCACATAGATAGCAAACAATTGATTCCCACACTCGTACTCTTTCATCAAAGCTTGCATCTCCACCGCTTGGGCTTGCTTTGACAGCTGCCCCATTAACATACACTTGTGACCATGCCAAGTGAACTGAATGGTCAATATTCTCCAATCACATATGATAGGCCCTAATATTCTCCAATTACGGCTGACCATATAAAGTTACAGAAAACTTATGATTCCCCATTTCAACCATAACTCCATATATATCATACTTCGCATCACACTTGAGTTTGTCTCCATTTACTACTCGTACATCAAAATCTGCAGGCTTGGTGATGGGCAATTTTAATTTTCTTGCTACCGAGTCATTGATAAAAATGTGTCGAGCCACTTTTCCACCAACACATTCACCCTTTGTCTCCCAATAAGTGCGGCTACCCTCAAAGTTCTTGGTCCCATGTACCCGGCTAATGCATGTAAAGATGTATATCTCAAGACTGTCTTGATCACTTGTAATATTTTCTTTTGGTTAAGATGTTTCGATCACTTCTTCCACTGCTACTTCACTTTCCCACAGAGATGGGCCCTCAATCAAAATGCCTTGTGAAGTTTGACATCGATGTCCTGGAGTGAATCTTTCATTGAAACTAAAGCATAACCCTAGTTCCCTTCGACTTTGCATTTCCTCCCATGAAATCATGTTTGCTTTTATGACATTTGACTTCGGCTGTTGGATAGAGACTAATGATGTTTTAACCGGAACAATTGCTCTATTGGTTTCTGTCTTATAGTTCCTTCTCTTTCGGTTTAAACGTTCATCCCTTCATCCTAGCCAACATAATGGTTTCCCTCATGGAATTGGGTCGAAACATCCGTACTTCTTCAGAAATTTATTTTTTAAGACCACCCAATTAGTGCATTTTGTGGCCATCTATCAACTCGATTGGCCAATCTTTCAAACTTCCGCTGATAATCTCTTAAAGACCCACTCTGTTTGAAGTGAGAGAGCGTCGTCAAAATTTTTATAATTTGTTGGCCTAAATCAATGCCCAAAGTTGTTGCTCAAATATCTCCCCAGTGACAACTTGCACTTCCTCTTTGTATGCCTTTTGTAACCATTGGAGCCATTGGTTGGCTACCCCTTCTAAATAAAATGCTGCCATCTGAACCTTCTGATCGTGTCAAGTGCCTTGACACTCTATTCAACTATTCAATAGGATCATCTCCTGAAATCTTTGGAAGGTCAAGGATTCCTCCTTTGTTACTTGTTAGATGAAAGGACGTCGACCCTCCTTGTCTTTGATTCTTTGGAACAACGACTGAAATTCCTCATTAATTGGTGTCTTCCCTTGACAACTCGACAACTAGACAACCCCAACACTAACTCTTTGATTTCCCTTACAACCTCATCAAGTTGCTGCATCTTGTCAGCACTCCCGGTTTCAAGTCT
This sequence comes from Juglans sigillata, assembly GCA_003123805.1. Classification (NCBI taxonomy): domain Eukaryota; kingdom Viridiplantae; phylum Streptophyta; class Magnoliopsida; order Fagales; family Juglandaceae; genus Juglans; species Juglans sigillata. Next base: position 16,708 of record QEOY01003225.1, read on the forward strand.
TAGCAACCCTCCATGCACTGCCTGCACATCTAGTTCTAACCTCTCAAACCTTTCTTTATTAGTGTTAGACATTCTTTCTTTAATACCAATTAATAGGATCATACAAGAAATCTACAAAATGATATAGTAATTAAATATCTCCTCACTTCGGGTGTGAAGAATACCACAATTAATTACAACCGAACACACTCCCCTGCCTTATAGTTTTACACACACATATATATGTCTATTTAATTATATAAAAGCCAGGTTTTCAATTGGTCACTTGGCATTCATACCATAAAATTAAAATTCGGGAATGAGAAGGTGTAAAGAGAGACTTGCACCAAGTGAAAAGAGAAGGTGACCAAGCGGTGAGTCCAGAGGGGTTACGTGGCGAATAATATGCCCCAGTCAATCTGTTTTTAAAGATATTTCGGTGATTTTACATGTCCAAAGGTAAAAACATGCTCCCAAAACTCAATTTCCGTGAGAAGTGAGAAAAGAAAAAGAGAATAGACGAAGAAAAATCCCCACTTTTTTTTTTTTTTTTTTTTTGGTGTGTTTTTGGGTTTCATGAAGTCTGTGTTATTTTTCTTGACGGTTAAAAAGCCTCAGACTTACCTTCACCGTCACAGGCCACGGGCCATGGCTTCGGCGACGCTTGCCAGCTTCTGCAGATTCAACTTTATGATAGTGTCCACAAACAGACGCGTGTCTTCCTCGGTGTTTCCCTCCGGTACATCCACTATATAAGATTCCAACACCACGGTCCAGATCTTCCCGTCGTGATGGAACCAGTGCACCGATGTGACTGACCGATAATTTTTCAGCCTGTGTTCCCCCTCCAATGATATTGAACACGATGACGTGCCGGTCTTCGTCCAACAATTGAGCCTCTCGGTACTGGTGTCTGCCGGTAACCCGAAGATGACATTCATGTCCCTGGTACATTCGACGGTCATCCTGAAGTTCTCCTTTACCGTGCAGCTCTTGATGAAGTGTTTGTAGGTCTGGGGCTGGTCGAAACGCCCATTCCCACACTGCTCCCAGTGCTACCGAATTATCGTCTGGCAGAGCAACGGTTTCTTCAAAATTGGATGTGGAGGAGGAAGGGAGACAACGCACTCAACATCCTGCCCTGTCCCAAGACAATCAAAATCAACGGCTTCCTGTTCGTTCTCCTTTTCTTCAAATTCAATGTTTGTGCCGTCGATGCATTTGACAATATTCTTCAAATCTGCTTCAAAATCAGTGAAAATAATCCTCTTCCTGATGACGGAAGTAGATATACATGATGAAGAAGGGGAAGGTGTGGAAAATGAGAAATTATATATTAAGAAAGAGAGGTACATGAAAACGGCAAGAGTAGGAGGGGAATATGGCATAGGCAGTGGCAGTGGCAGAGGGAGATGACAGACACGGCCTCATTTTCCCATGCCAGCTCCAAGAATATCTGCGAATGCACAGAACCACGAACACGCAGTAATAGAAAAATGAAATATTGAAGTGATACGTTTATGAAAGGATAATTTTTTAAAAGTAAAATTTTATCATGAACAAGTTTCATTTCTTTTTGTATATATAAAAATAGATATAAATTGATTTAAGACTATACTCAAAGACACTATCTCAATTTATATATTATTTTATCAAAATAAACTGCCATATAAACCGTTTTGAATTTCTTCACTACGTTTGTTTCACTACAAATTAGAATAATTCATTCCCGCTTCTTTCTCCTCAATTTTTATTTTGTATGATAATTCATATAATGCTAGGTGTGCACGGCATTGTATATTAATTTTTCAATATTATAAACTGACCATGAATTAATTTATTGGTAAAGTAAATTCATTTTATATAGATCTACAATTTTTAGTCCATTTTTTAATGTATTTATGTATTGATCAATTATTAATTAGTTTTAAATTGTTGTAATAGTGATTATATATAATGCATGTATAAATATAAATCTATAAAATTCAATATACACTACAATTAGCACATTGCGCGGGTTATAGGCTCGTATATATACAGTAACTTAGCATATTCAGTGACCGTTCATGAGATAATACTAAATTACTACCACATCACAATACTATTATTAATAACAGATTATTATAACTACTTGACATAATTAATTATAACTTTATAATTCACGTGCACTCCAGTCTCCACCTCATGGGCAAACACTGTTTTACTTTTTCTTAAGTTTCAACTGTCATCTAGTGTAACTGTGTATCCTCTCCAATGATTTACTATTTCCACGAGACCTATCACTTAGGTTGCCTTTGAATATTAAGATAAGTTAAATTTTTTATAAATAGTAGTGAGTTGATATTGTTAAATGAGTTTGATAGGGTCTACTTAAAATGAATTTAAAATATATTTAAATATTAAGATGAGTTTAGATATATTTATGGATAGTTGTAAAAGAAATGGATCCCACCATTATTTTATATTGTTCATGTAACGTCCCGTCCCCGAGGGTCCGGAGAGTTAATTCATATCACCTAAAAATCATTTCCAAATAATACTTTTAAAATAAACCAGAGTCTCCATAACATATTAACCGATTCGTTCAACACAAATATACATGTTCCTACATAAAGGCACATCAGTGGTGTCTCATTGATATACATAAACTTTTCCACAAAGACTAAAAATATTCATTACTCAACATACCAAAGTCACATAAAATATCAACGCTACCAAAAGACACTCCACAAGTTATCAACAACTCAGTAAACAGAGAACATATACTAGTATGCAAACATGAGCATTTACAGATTTCAGAATACAGAACAAAACACTTTATTTTAGAATGCAGAGTCAGAATATGTTATCAAAAATATCAGAGCGAAAGTTCAAAAATATTCTTATTCAAATTCTTTTGGCATAGCATAACTGACCGCCATTGTACCAGAGTATCATATCACATCAGAGGTCATGTTTAACCCCCGTGGTAGGGTTGTGCAAACCCCGGTAGCTAACCGAGCAGAAACAGAATGTGAATCTTCCCCTTATTTATTCTCGAAGCCCCGAGTGTGCACACAGGAAAGACCACCAGAAAACCACTTTGTTTCCAAAGTGGGTGCACCAGAAACATAACAGTTGGTACCAACCCAAACAGAAGCCACTATTAGCACCCATGATAGGTCAAATAAGTCACCATCCACAAACCACATCCCGATTCAGAATGTCATGCCAAAAGTCTTCAGAAATCACATCATATCAGAATACGGAACACCTTTAGAACAGAACAGAGTTTTCAGAAATCATATCATATCAGAGTACAGACCATCTTCAGAACAGAACAGAGTTTTCAGAAATTTCAAAACATAATTTTATGCACAAACTTTCATATTCGCTCTTTTTTTCACAGTTTAGAAGCAACATGCAAAATAGCTCATGTCTACACCAGTCATGCCAGAAAATACTTTATTCTTAAACGGAATCTCATGAGTAATGCAGAACAAATAACTGAGGTAGTTCAAATATATTTTCATAACAAAACATGTTTATTTTCAAAAATCAACCTCAATCCATTTATTTTTATGCAAATCTAGCATAGGAACCCCGCTTACCTGGGCTTCTTAGCTTTTTACGAAAATTTCCTCAACAAAGCCAAACAAGTTTAATCGTCACCTATAAAATAATCACGTAGATTTTCATAAATTTCTATTCAATCTCGTATTTCGATATTTAAACCTAAAATGCTAAAAGAACCTATTTTAAATCCTCAAAACTTAAAATTCTCATAATTCCTAAAATACTATCATTTTCTAAAACCATCAATATCCACTTAGTCGAATTCACACCAAATAAGAAATTTAAATCAAACAAGTATTAAAATAATTACAAAACTCAATAAAATGATTATTAAGTATTATTTACACAAAAATAATTATTTTATGAGACTTCAAACAAAACCCATTTAAACATAAATCCAAAAATATCACTCATCCGGAAACATATATCTAGTACATACACTAAGGGTACACTGATAATAGTACTCATTTATTAGTTAACAATTTACATATATATAAATATATATATATATATAACTTATGAGGGAAAACTAGCAGTAAACGGAAACAAAAATACAAATAACAGAAGTAACGATGGCAGGGCTTACACCAGGAGAAGTTAGGGGCCGCGGGGTTGTTACCGGCTGAGGTGGCCTGAGGGTGTCCGACGACCCTTTTCGATGCGAGTGGCGACGACTTGGAGTGGCTGGAGTGGTGTGGTGCAGTGCAGTGGTTTGGTGGATGGATCTTTGTTTCGGGTGGCTAAAAACAAGGGAGTTCCATGGCTTACAGAGGTGGTTTTTACACGGAGAGGGTGGTGGCGCACGGCTTGGGTGATGGACTATGAGAGGCAGAGGAACCGGCGCGAACTGTGTTTGGTGGAGTTACGACTCGTGGACTGGCTTTGGGTGTGGCGATTTACTGGATCCAAACCGAGCTCTTCGATTGGTGTTTTATGGAGAAGGTGGTTCTTCAGTGACTGGCTGTGGTCTGTACTGAGGTTAGGGTGGAAGCNTGGTATTTATTTTTGATGTTCCTCATCTATGCAGTTTGTTGTTGCCGTGAGTTTGAGTTTGCATTTCGTCGGTTCTTGGGTTTCCGTGGCTTGTGATTTCTAGTTCTTGGACTTTCGGTTTTCGGCTTCTCGTGTAACTAGTAAAACCATTACGGGAGAAATTCATTTTCGTTGGTAAGTTAGTCTCGTTCTTGGTTTCTTACGCACACACACTTTACTTTCAAGTCAATTTATTTCAATTCAATAAAATATTTGAAAGTGTAGTTTGTGAGTTCTCGGGCATTTTCACGAGTAAGTAAACACTTTGTGTTGGAGTGATCTTAGAGTTGTGGATTGTTGTGTAGTTTATACTGTTCACGTTGCAATAAAAAGGAAAATGATTTCCTCATCTGGCTCCAAATGCAGCAAAGGGAAAAAAAAAAAGATTTGGCACTGTAGCTAGGCGAGCCAAGGAGAACCTGCAAAATGGAAATAAGTAGTCAGTTGTGGGGCCCAATGGAAATGAATTTACGAATGAAACTCGGCTCATGGATTTAGGTGAAAGCGATTTGTCAGTTGTGGGGCCCAATCAATGGGTTAAAAGTTTGAATTGCTGTCACTTGATGACCAACATGTGTTTGGAAGAGGAAAGTAGCCTAAAAGTGAAGTGAACTCAACTGCTTTGTAATGCCTCGTTCCCAGAGGCCCGGAGAGTTAGCTCTTGTAGCCTAAATATCAACTTCCATAACATATTTAAATACTCCAATATTTCCAAAAAGTACAAATCCATTTATTCAAAATCTGAAAATCATAAACCTACTCAATAAAACTATCCAATAAACTTGTACCATCGAGTACTTATTCCTCAGCGAACATCAAACATCTATAACACTGCCTACACTTACTCTCCAGTAGAACCATCAAGATTATCTGAAAAAAATGATTGGAGATAAGGGTTGAGTTATCAACAACTCAGTAAGTAGAGAACATATACCAGTGTCTAAACTACCAGTGTCTAAACATGAGCATTTACAGAGATCAAAATGCAGAACAAAACATTTTCATTTTCAGAGTGCGAAAGCCGAACATGTTATCAAAATATCAGAGCAAAGATTCAGAAATAAATTCATTCAAAAATATCTTTTGGCATAACATAAATGATCATCATCATCATTAGAACATCATATCAGAACAGAAACCATGTATAACCCCCGTGATAAGGTTGTGCATCTACGGATAGCTAAGCAGAACATAAATCACTATGTGACCAAGGTGTGCACTCAAAATAGAAACCACTACTATAACCCGTGGCAGGGCCGCATCCACTATTATTACCCGTGGTTAGGCCGTATCCACTATTATTACCCGTGGTTGGGCCGTATCCAGTACTATAACCCGTGGTTGGGCCGTATCCACTATTATTACCCGTGGTTGGGCCGTATCTACTATTGTAGCCCGTGGTTGGGCCGTATGCCGCTATTATCACCCGTGGCAGGGTCATAATTGAACAGAGCGGAAACATAATCAAATTCAGAATCAGAGAGTCATGCCAAAGGTTTTCAAAAATCACGTCTTATCCAAACAGAGTACTGAACAAAATCTTCAGAACAGAACAAAATCATATCACAACATAAGTCATGCACAAAATGTCATATTCGCTCTCTTTTTCAAAGTTCAGAAACAGAATGTCAAAAATAAGCTCATGTCTACACCAGTCATGATAGAAAATATTTTCTTCTTAAACAGAATCACATGAGTAATGCGGAATAAATATCTGAGGTTGTTTTCAGATTTTTTTTCATAGCAAAACATGCACATTTTCCACTAAAAGGATCTCAGTTCATTTTATTTTTTGGAAAATCTAGCATAGGAACCCCATTTACATGGACTTCTTAGCTTTTTTGGAGTTTTCCTCAAAATGTCGAACAATAATTAATCGTCCACTATAAAAATAACCACGTAATTCTCATAAATTTCCAATCGAACACATATTTCAATATTTAAGCCTAGATGCTAAAATAACATATTTCAATTCTTCAAAAACCTAATTTCATATAATCCTAAAATATCAGCACATTTTCTAAATTCATCAATATCCACTTAATTTAACTCCGACTATGATATAAAAAACTATTCTATTTACTATCAAAATCAAATTATAAAATTTAACTCTAAATAATATAATTATAACAAAATATTTTAAATTATACATCAAAAATTTAATNGGGGGGGGGGGGGGGGGGGGGGGGGGGGGGGGGGGGGGGGGCAGCTACGAGGTGGGGGAGACATGAGCGGGAGAGAGCGGCTGTGCGCAGAGAGACAAAGGGATGAGCGAGAGACAGCGAGACGGAGAGGGAGATTACGCACCATGTGGCATGCATGGAGGCTTCGGACGGTGGCGCTGGACATCACTTGGCGGTGGAGGAATGATTTCCAACGGGTGATAGCGACCCAGGGTAGAGGTGGGAATGGTTGCATGCAGCAACCCTCCTAGTGGTTGGGTAGCCCGTAGAGGAGCCTTACGCAGTGGAGACAATGGCTCTGTTTTGATGATCAAAAATAGGGGAATGACTTCTCATGATTCTTGGTGGTTTACGGTTTCTCATGGGGTTGGGCAACGTCCAGTGGCTTCTGTCGTGCAGGGGAAAGCTCGCACGGGGTGGCTTCTGTTCAGCTGAGTGTACACGGTGTTGGCTTTTCTGATGCAGTAATGCCAAGTTGCGTATCGGGCTGGCTCGCTTGCAGCAGTGGAGTGGTGGTTGAAGATGGTAGCAGCGGCTAGAACTTGGTGGAGGGTTTGATGGAGGCTGAGCCGCAGTATAAGCATACTGCGAACGTACGTGCATGGGTGGAGGCGTTGGGCTGATTTTCGGATGGTGCGAAGAGACTGAGTTACGGTGCTACGGCTTGGTGTTTTGCAGAAAGTGTATATATATATATATATATATAAAGGCGATTGAAGCGTAGAAAAAGAAAACCCTAGAGCCGTAGGTGATGTGCATGTGTAAGGGAGTGAATAAATAGCTTAGATACGTGCATGCGTATGACTAATAGAAAGAGGCGTGTAAAGGTGGGGAGTTTCTAAAAACAACAGCCGATAGGTTTCTCAGTGTAATAAAAAGGGGCATGGGTCTTGGGATGATTGGATAGAAAAAAAAAAAAAAAATCCAGCCCATAAAGTATTCGACAAAACAACTGGTTTTCCATACGTATAAAACCAAAATAATTTTAGAAAACAGCTTAGTGCTGGCCCGGGTGTTACAGCTCTGTGCATCCAAATGAAGCCTTAATCTGCACTCGAAACAAACCACTACCAAAGGCTAGGTTTGAGGGTGCACTATTGAGATGATCTCCACGTACGCCGATAATAAGCACCAAACCAAACGAGTCTTGCAATCTTCAATGGTGGAAAACCCAAATTTGTGAATATAATATCTGAATATTGGGTCAAGTTGTTGATTTCAGGTCCCGCCAAGTTTTTTATAATTATGCAAGCAATAATGCTGAAATTGAAATGACTCTAATCAAATGTCATCATGTTAGAGATGCTATAGATCTTATTCCTCCAACTTGGTGCCGTCTTTGAA
>QEOY01003226.1:6668-26668 GCA_003123805.1 Juglans sigillata
TCGATCCGAAAAAGTGGATCATTCCGGGTGATAGATTGGGTAGTGCATCAAGTGAGGAGTTACTTTTTAATACGAGAAAAATCTATATTAGGGAAACTAGGAAGATGGAAAGTAAAACTGTTGCTGATGTTGTGGAGGCACTAATTGGTGCATTTCTAAGCATTGGCGGTGAAACATCAGCATTATTATTTATGGAATGGTTGGGTATAAAGGTGGATTTTCGTATAACACCATATGAGAGACCCTTCCTAATTCATGCTGAGAAGCGCCTCAATGTCAGACATTTGGAGTCCCTATTGAAATACTCATTTCGTGATCCTTCATTGTTAGTGGAAGCATTGACCCATGGTANCGGAAAGTAAAACTGTTGCTGATGTTGTGGAGGCACTAATTGGTGCATTTCTAAGCATTGGCGGTGAAACATCAGCATTATTATTTATGGAATGGTTGGGTATAAAGGTGGATTTTCGTAAAACACCATATGAGAGACCATTCCTAATTCATGCTGAGAAGCGCCTCAATGTCAGACATTTGGAGTCCCTATTGAAATACTCATTTCGTGATCCTTCATTGTTAGTGGAAGCATTGACCCATGGTAGCATGCATCGCGAGATTCCAAGAGATTATGAGGTAAATTTGATACCTATTCTGTCGAGATCTATACCATTAATTTATACAACTTTTTTATGCTGTTTCGTGAGAAAATCCAAAGAGCAATAATATGAATTTTCTAATGAAACACAGAAATAAAACCACTCAAACACGTGATCTATCTCATGATGCCTCTCTTACTTCTGTTTCATGAGTTTTGGTTATCTTCTTTTCTTTTGTTAGTCTTTATCCCTCAATTTTTGTTATTCTTGACTTTGTTAAAGATTTGTTACTTGTGCAGCGGCTTGAATTTCTTGGGGACTCAGTTTTGGATTATCTCATGACCAAGCATTTCTACTATAAATATCCTGGGTTGTCACCAGAACAGTTAACTGACATGAGATCTGCTTCTGTGAATAATGATTGTTATGCGCGATCTGCAGTCAAGTGGGAACTGCACAAACATATCCTCCATGCCTCACAAGATCTCCACAAGCAGATAGTTGAAACTAGTAACAATTTTGAGAAGGTATCATCAGAATCAACTTTTGGATGGGACTCCAAGACAACTTTCCCCAAGGTTATTGCGCTTATTGCTGTATTTGTTTTCTTGTTGACGTTTATGTTGATGTTTGGTTTCCACTCCTCTTTCTTTGCTTGTATTATTTTTCCCACCTATTCTCTTGACCCCCGTCTTCTTTTTTAAAAAGACCTAACCTTTATACTTGTGGGTGTAATACAGAAAGGTTTTGGCTTTTCATGTTCTTTGATTTTATTCGAGAAATCGTAAGATATTTTCTTATTTATTACAGGTACTTGGTGACATTATAGAGTCTCTAGCAGGTGCCATTCTTGTTGATTCAGGATACAATAAGGAGATGGTCTTTGGTAGTATAACGCCTCTTTTAGAGCCTCTGATCACACCTGAAACGCCAATGTCTCATCCTGTAAAGGAGTTGATGGAACTATGCCACAAAGAGCATTACAATATTAAAGAGACAAACAAGAACGGCAATGACAACGATGGTCTTAGTTCCATTACAGTAAAGGTACTAGATGCTAAAGGTCTCTCATTAATCGAGCATACAGCTACAGCTGCCAACGGAAAAACAGCAAGAAAACTAGCATATAAAGAAGTTTTGAAGTTCTTGAAGGAATCCAAGGCCTTTTCTGGCCTTTCGGCTTCTCATTCTGAGATTTCTATAGCGACAACGTCAACAGGGGTTCAAGCGGTTGCGAAGAGGAAGCCTGTGTTCATCAAGGTGGACCAGCTGACACCCGGCACGCAAGGCCACACCCTTGCTGTCAAGGTTGTCAGCTCCAAGCCTGTCAAGGTCACCAACAGCAAGCCTGCGCGATCGTCTATGATTTTATCTTGGCACCTAAACCCCATACGAATTGCTGAGTGCCTTGTCGGCGATGAGACGGGGACCATCGTCTTCACTGCTCGCAATGATCAAGTTGATGTCCTGAAGCCCGGTGCCACTGTGATCCTGTGGAATGCAAAGATTGAGATGTTTAAAGGGTTTATGAGGATAGCGGTTGATAAATGGGGGCGTGTTGAGGTCACTGAACTTGCAAATTGTGATGTTAAAGAGGATCACAATCTCTCCCTTGTGGAGTATGAGCTAGTTGATGTCATTGAAAAATGATTGTGTCGTATGGAAGGCGATGTTTTTGAGTTGGGGGTTTGAGTTTGTGTGCTGGCAATGAATTGTCGTCTGGATTTTTATAAAGCCTAGGAAAATTTGCACTTATCCATGTTGAGTTATTACTGTTATATTTCTGAGTATGATCTCTTACAAAGTTCTCATTTGGTGTAAAGTGATTTTGTAATTCCTTTTCTTGTTGTTTATGGCACTCCCTCTAACAAAGCGGTGTTGTTGATTTGGCAAATTTTGCCTTATTATTTTTGTAAGTAGCTGCAATAAAAAGCAACGTTGTAATTTTGGAAGTGCACTTGTTTTTTTTGTTTTTGATTTTGTCGATAAACTTCTGATTTCATTCAAGGTTTAAGAACGTAAGACAGCTTACAGCAAACATGAGTTCCGATCTCTTAATACAAATACAAATAACCAATTACAAATTAGTATCTACAATCACCCTATTTGAAATAAAATCAGGGTAAGAGTGCCACCATTGTGCCGTATCTTCAATCCTTCTTGCATGTGGTGCTAATAAATTTGTTGCTTCATTACCCTGCCTTCCCACATAAACAACCTCATAATCCTTGTTGATACGTACCCATCGATCTTTCCAAACATTAATGTTATCTTCATTCCCAATTCGCCAAAGATATCCCTTAATGAGAATATCCTTTGTTGAACAAATACTCCTCCACACATAGGAAGGGTTACTCCCAATAGTTGATGGTAAAAAAGAAGTATGAGAGAAATACCTGGCTTTAAAAACCTTATATAATAATGAATCAGAGTTAGTCAACTATCTAACACCCTTGTTTAGTAAGAAACAAAAGATTAAACATTTCCAAATCACGGAATCCCACCTCCATGCATTTTAAAGGCATACATGTAACAACCCGCCAAACATTCAATAGATGAATTACTTTAGATTTTAGGAACGTTGTGAAAACTCCAAAAAATATTTCACGAATTGAGCAATCGCTTAGGTCTTAATCTGTCAGCTTAATCAGTTTCTTACTTGCCATGGTGTAAAAAATGTTGCTTTATTTTATTTGAGGTATTTAGGAGTATGAGATTGAGAAACGGTTTGGGCCATCAGTCTTAGATGAATATTTAAAATTTTATGGTGCAATAATATGATTCTCATTTTTTGATGAAAAGTGCTTGTAAATGCTTTTTCATTTATTTGGAGCACTTAGGAGTGCGAAACGAAATGCACCACTAGGTTTGTATGATTATTTAGGACTTTATGGTGCTATATTTATTTTTGCATTTTTTGGAGTGAATAGTAACATCCATAATAGCACCATGTGGCACCCAACTTAGCTGATTTTTAAATTGTTGTGTGGATTGTCTAAATTAAGTCTAAAGAAGTTTTATTTGGACACTTATTAAGATCTAAGCCACACTTGATGAATAGTGTAGGACACTTGGCACTAAGAGGATCTATGAGATGGAAATGTGAGGAAAGGAAGGAAATTAAGCATTGTGATCATGCCACCTAAACCAAACACCATTCCATCCACCCAAATACATTGTGTCAAAGAAAAAAGGGTTTCAACCCTAGTGAAACCCCAAACCATTAGGATCCAATTGAAACCCCAAAACCTTGGTGGAAGCCAAAATCCTAAATGGTTTCCCAAACCCTATTTTTGCTATTTTTGGCCAATTTTAACTTAGGGATTAATCACTTGATTAAATCACTTTCACATGCTATTAACTACAAAAATTAATGTTCTTACACTCTCATTTATTATTTTATATCTTGGTAATTTCATTGGGCCAATAAAATTTAGATTTGGTCTTTTTAGAAACTGAAACCCCAAACCAAACTCTCTTTAAACTTTAAAGTGAGGCTCAATCGGTTTAGGCCCATTAAGTCCAACCGAAAAGTGCCATCAAGCCAAATATTCATGAGGAAGTTTTCCCCCACTACCATAGGTTTACTATGGCTGCCATTGTCAATTTAAAAAGTGACTGATGGGAAGCCAAACAACCACCCAAAACCACCATGTCACACGGAATACCATGGGTTGTTGCCCATTGTTTTGCCCCTAGTCTTGCAAACAAAACCCCCAACAATTGGTCATCCTCACATCTCCCATCAACCCTCTAATCCTATATAAGTCATCCATGCTAGTCCCTTCATGCTTTTCTCACTTTCCTTTCACTTTCTTGGAGAGAACTTGGTGGAAGTTTCTGGTCAATCTTGCTTGAATTTTTCGAAGCCTTTATAAGCATATTCTCACGAAAGATACTCTTTGAGCATAGTATTCATTTATGTATCTTTGTGGTTTTTAGTGGATTATTGATGGGTGAAAATGAGTTTGAACATATAGAGCTCATATTAGGCGACAATTTGGATGATGTTGTGAGATCTTGGTGTTTTGATTATTATTTTTTTTTTTTTTTGAATTTAGGAGTTGATATTGATATGATGAAATTATAACATGTTTTTATAAATTTTATGAGTTTATCCAGAGGATGTTATCATTTCTATTAAAGAGTTATCCATATTTACTTTGGAGTTGAAACTGGAACACACAAAACAATTTTTGTTTTGAAGTTTTGATATTTTTGGTTCTTAAAACCTAATCCAATGGCTATGAAATTCTTATATGATGTTCTTAAGATTTTCATCTGTATGTTATGATTTTTATTTTAATATAGTTGGTTTGAATAATTATTGGAAGCATGTTTTGCATGAAAATGTTCGGTTATGGCTAATTATTGAAGCTTACGAGTTGCTTGAGGTTTTTATGATCCTTTTGCCATATCATTTTTAGATTTAATGATAGGATCGTGTTTTGGACTTGATTATGAAGAATATATTTTTGTTATTTAAGGTTTATGTGATTGATATTTTGGATTTAAGGTGTTTGTTCTAAGTCAAGAACACATGATACTCGGTTTGGACCTTATGAGCATGCTGAGTGGTTTAATGTTGATTTTTATGTTTTTGGTTGATGTTCAAGCATGTTTATCATTTAGGTCAGATTTAAAAATATGGTAAGAGTTAGTTTATGGAAATATGGAGTCCTTGGAGTTTATTAGAAAAGTGTTAGATCAAGTGCATTACCATTTGTCTAAGATTTGGTGTTTTGACACTTTTCTTGGCATGAGGAATTTATGATTTTTGCGAAGTGTCTATTGTGTGGTCTTAGCATTATTTTAACATGATAGTTGAAGTCTGGATGAATTGCAACAAAAATCAAGAGACAACCTTTAGTATGTTTCAGCCAAGACATGTTTTGTGTAGTTATACTTTGTGTTAAATTTTTCTGATTACAAATTTGGAATTAGGACAAAATTTAAATTTCTCATGTAAATTTCGATATTTATGGTTTAGGGGCAAAGTTGTCATTTCCCATAAGTAGAGGGGTAAAATGGTAATTTTGCTATAAGTTAGTAAGTTTTATGTTTCTAAGTGTTTAATGGGATATTCTAACCCTTAGAAAAATTCATTTTCAGTTCACGCATTTTTATGCTATTTTATACGTCATGCGTAATCATTATAAGTTGGCCTCTAACTTACTTTCAGGATATTTATATATGTGTGGTGGTAACAAACCATCATTCATGTTTATTATGCTTATTATAAATGTTATGTTATGCCATGCCATAGTTTATTTCCAATATATACTTATATGTTACAAGTTATGTAATGCCATATCAATTTTTATTTGTTACATGACATGCTATGCCATGCCATTAGTCACATGTACATGTTATGCAATGTCATCTGCCATATAATCATTTATTTGATTTCACGTCATGTCACATACATAGAGTATGTCATGAAAAACATTATTTTCAAGTCAATAGAGTTTTTTATGTTTATCACGACCCCAAGTGCTATGATGTGACATTATCCTAGTGGAACTCCATTGTTCACGCTGTAGCATTTAAACTGGTGTGATATGTTTTGGGTTGACAAAGTATGGTCAGCAAGCTTCGAATGGAACCTATGTAATTGGTCTCTAGAGCAGAATTAGACACCAATGCCGATGGCGCCAACCGCAATTTAATTGTAGTTATTACGTACTTATAGTAGGAGTATATACTTGTGATGTGATGCGTACATTATGTACTCACAGCATGTGCAGATACTTGTGATGTGATGCGGTATTGGCAGGGACATATAGTTTAAGGGGACTTGTTATGTCATATTTAATTAACCAATTTATTGTTGAACAAGATTCTAAGTTCATGTTTAGTTCATATCAGTTCAATTCATGTTCAGTTTTCAATTCATGTCAGTTACAATTCATGTCAATTTAGCCCATGTCAGTTTTCAAGTTATGTCAACAAATGTCACTATTTTTCAAGTAATGTCACTCTCATTCATGTTCACGTCAGTTTTTATATCTTTTTACTGTCATGCATGCATCTATATACTGCTAGTTTAAGTTGGTTGTTAACTTGCTGAACTTGGTTGTCTCAACTACCATTCCCCCTAGAATGGTAGATCATGTGTCAGAACTTGGATAGCCAATAGAGGCTCACCTATATGAGGCCAATTCGGCCCCGACCCAACGAGGAGGAGCTTATCACTTAAGTCCTCCAGTTTTTAGATAAGATCATGACAATTTTAGCCGAGTTGCACGAGCGGCTCAGCAAACTAGGTTAGTAGTTATACTTTTATTGTTGTACTTAAGGAGCGTTGTCTCTAGTACTCATGTTGTTATAGACCTTTTGGACAAGTATTGTAACTTTATGTCTGTTATCTTGTGATTATAAAGTATGCATATATTATTTTGGGATATGTCATATCTGGTAAATAGTATTGCTCAAAAGGAAAAAAATTATTTGTTGCGAATATTGCATATTGTTAGATGCATGCTAGGTGCATTGCAACTTTATCTGTCCTGAGCGAGAGCAGGTAACCATGTTTTGCATGTCTCGATACTTCTAGCTCCGTCAAATCACAAATGGAACTTGGGGGGTGTCACAACACATCTTAGGGCAAGTAATCCAATGCATTTTGCATATTCAGATGCACGTTGTCCCCACCAAAATCTAGCATACATGCTCTCTAAATCTTTATAAAAAAAACTTAGGTAATTGGAAGCAAATCATAGTGAATGTAGGAAGAGCTTGGGCTACAGTTTTAATTAATATTTCCCGACCAGTTTGTGATAGGAGTTTTTCTTTCCAACCTAGTAATTTATTTCAAATAGGAGACTTCAAATCTTGAAAAGTTATAGACTCCAAACGTCCAACAAAAGATGGCAAGCCCAAATAACAATCATGTGCTTGAATGAAGTGTACATTCCAAATATCCTTGATAGCCTACTTCATCTACACCAACATTTCTAGTAATTAATAAATCTGAATTTTTCAAATTTAATTATTGTCCAAAAGTTGTTTCATAAATCTGTTGCAGATTCTTGAGAGCATAATTTTCAGCAACAGTAGCTTGACAAAACAACAAACTATCATTAGCAAAAGACAAGTGACAAATTGTTGGCACCACATTACACACTTTTACCCTCTTAATCATCCTCCTATTTTCAGCATCTTGAATAAGAGCAGATATGTGATACTCCGTATTTACGTGTATTTTTTCATTAAGTAACTATTACATTTCTTATGATTATGGACTTGTTTTAAATTTTAGATGATTTACGTGATATTATTTTATAACTTTTAACTGTGAAATTTAAATTCAATGTGTTTTATTGTTATTAATTATTGTTCATTATATAAAATGAACTTTATTTTAAATTAATTTATTGTTGGATTTTATTATTATTTTATGTAAGCTATTCACTGCGTTTAAATTATTTTATTTAACTTGTTGTTTTGAAATAATTTTCGTTGGATCATTTCTGTGAACCAAGATGTGAGGATTGTACCTCATTTCTTTCCCTCTATTTTTCTTTTCCAATTTTTCTTTTCTTCTCCTTTTCTTTTTCCCCCCATTTCTTTTTTCTCCTCTCTCTCTCTCTCTCTCTCTCTCTCTCTCTCTCTCTCTCCTCTCTCCTCTCTCCCGCGTTGCCGTTTGCTCCCACGCGCAACACTAAGCCGCAGCGTTCTTTGTGCTTGCGCGCAGTTGTCGCGCCACCACCGGCCACCATTTATTCACCACTTCATCATCGACCTCCTAGCAAAACAATGTGTCCAACCCCAGCTCCGATCCGCCACCGGTGAAGCACATTCATCAACATTCGTTTTGGGCTTTGTGGTCTTCGACTGCCCTCTACGCTGCAACCCATGGCCAACCACCACCACCACTAGTTTCACTGACATCCCTAAGCCCATCCCTAACAATCTCAGGTCCTCGTTTGTACCCGTTCAAAAGAGGTTTTTGAGACCCATGGCCTAGTGCATTTTGCACTGTTCTGTTGCTGTGTCGGCACCTCCGTGATCCTTCAAGAAGTATGTTATAGCGCAGTAAGTATATTTCCAAAGAACTTTTGAGATTTAAATGTATCTTTGCACTAACTCATATTTATTGTGAACTGGTTGGTTGTGCCGGACTGAGTCCGAGGAGTAAGGGGGTTGGTTGGATTGGATTATGAAGTTGTTTGTGTGATTGGTTTATGATGTGAGATTTGTTGGCTGTTTCGGATTTAAATATTAGTGTTTTGAGTTTGACGTTGGTTATGGTGGATATTGATGATTTTAGAAAGTGATGATATATTTTGGGATTATGAGGATTTTAAGTTGAGGAATTAAAATAGGTTATTTTAGAAGTTTAGGCTTAAATTTTGAAATATGTGATTGATTCGAAACTTACAGAAATTATGTGATTATTTTTATAGGTGACGATTTATGGTCGACTTGACATTTTTGAAGAAAATTCTGAGAAGCTAAGTCGTCCAGTTAAGCGGGGTTCCTATGCTAGATTTGCATAAAAAGAAATGAACTGAGGTTGGTTTGTAAAAAAATGTGCATGTTGTTTTAAAAAGAAAATGTGAAAAAAAATCTCAATATATGTTTTGCATTCACTCATGAGATATGTATGAAAGATAAAAGAAATGTTTTTGACATGAATAGGACATGAGCAATATTTGACATGCTTCTGAAATATGCAAAAGAGCGAATATGATATCATTGAGATTTTTATGCTAAGATATGAAATGATTTGGATATGTTTTTGATCAAATGGAAATGATATGAATATGTTTCGCACATGTTTTGATATAATATGGATATGATAAAATTTTGGCATACTTATCTATTTTGAATCTAATTCTGAATATGGTTCTGATATGGTGATACTGGTTCACTTGATATGATTGGTACTACATGATATGATATGATATGAGTGCACCCACTTTGGAAACAAAGTGGTCTTTTTACGTGTTCTTTCCTGTGTGCACACTCGGGGCTCCGGGATTGAAAAATGGGAAGTTCACCATATGACACTGCTTGGTTTGGCCATCGGGGATAGCACAACCCTACCACGAGGGTTAAACATAATATATGATATGATACAATATGANTTTCTTCTCAGTTGGCCGCCGAGGTTTGCCCAACCTTACCACAGGGGTGAAACATGGCCTATGTTCTGTTCTAATATGAGAATATAAGATGTGATGTTTCAGTTTATACTATGCCAAATGGATTTTGATTATGAATATTTTTGATATTTTGCTATGATATTTTTGATAACATGTTTTGACTTTGAATTCTAAAAATAAATATTTTTATTCTGCATTTTGAAAGAAAGTATTTTGTCCTGCATTCTGAACTCTATAAGTACTCATGTTTACACACTAGTATATGTTCTCTGCTTACTGAGTTGTTGATAACTCATCCCTTATCTCCATAATTTTTTTTTTCAGATAATTTTAATGGTTCAGCTGGAGAACAAAAGTAGGTAATGTTGGAAATATTTGATTATTGTAGACGACTTAGTGNGATGTTTAGTTATGTTATGCCAAAGCGTTTTTAAATATGAAACGAATCTTTAAATATGAATAGTTGATGTTTATATTAAGACTTTGTATCGTCTTTGAATAGTTATTCTGGAGTAATTGATGTAAATAAATGAGTATTTTGTGCGATAGAGAAAAATTAGAGTATGTACTATGTGGATGGAAAAATAATTTTTAAGTGACATGATTTAACTCTCCGGACCCTCGGGGACAGGGCGTTACAGTGGATGGAAAAATGATTTTTAAGTGACATGATTTAACTCTCCAGACCCTCGGGGACGGGGTATTACAGAACGGGATCCTGTCTGAACAAAATCTTGTTCGAACAAAATCTTGTTTGAATAGATTAAAAAGATTTTAAGTGCAAGATTTTACTTAAAAGCCAATAAATTATATAAAAATTATACTTAAAATATAAAATACTTAAGAATTCTTACAAAATATTTTGCACTGAAATTAAAATGGAAACTTAAAATATAATATAACATAGCAATTGTTAATACTTAAATTAGNTTCTTCTTACATAATGGACAAAGCCTCATAAGCAAGAATAATATTATCTGTGATAAGCCTCCCTATAATAAAGGCACTTTGACTAGAAGAAATAATTTGTTGTAAAATATTCTTCAGCCTATTTGCAATCATATTAGCAATTATTTCATATACAACATTGCATAAACTGATAGGCTAAAACTTTTGGATTTTCTCAGGTTGACATTTCATTGGGATAAGAACAATGAAAGTTTCATACAACAAAGAAGGGATAGTACCTTGATTTAGAGAGGACATCACTATCTTTTTTACCTAATATTCGACAATATGCCAATACTTTTAGAAGAAAATTGGAGACAACCCATCTGAACTAGGAGCCATTATGGGTTGCATTTGGAATAAAGGACGTCCTCAATGGTATAAGGTTGTAAAAGAGCTTCATTCATCTGAGTAGTAACCTTAGATTTCTGATTATCAATTACTGGATCCAAAACTCTCGGATTTCCAGAAGAATACATATATGAGAAATAAGGTACAATAACACTTTCTTATTCATCCCCCCTCTCTGCAAACACCCCTTTCATCTCTAAGTCTGGCAATAAAATTTATGCTCTTGCGCTGAGAAGCTTTATAATGAAAAAACTTTTTGTTTTGCTCATCTGAATGTAACCACAAAGCCCGAGATCTTTATTTCCACATCATCTTTGCTCGTTCGAATAATAAATTAATGTCATATTTAAGCTTCTTTCTAACGACCCAAAAGAAATTCAGTTGATAAATTTTTTAGACCTTAAAAAGATGTAGTGAAATCTTGAAAAGATTTCATGATTGAGTGGCTGATTAGGTTTTAGTCTGTCAGTATAGTCGAATCCTGATGCACTATGGTGACAAAGTTACCTTTCTAATTATTTAAGGCACATAGAGTATAAGTTGGCGAAAAGAGTTGCACCATTAGCAATATGTAAGATTTTATGGTGCAATAATACGTTTCTCACTTTCTGGATGATTAGTAGCCGGGAGTGTCTTTTTATTTATTAAGACACTTAGGAGTCAAATTTTGTGAAACAAATTACACCCCTAGACTTATATGATTATCTAGAATTTTATAGTGCAATAAAAAAGTTTTCGCAATTTTTTGGGTGAATAGTAATACCCGGGATAGTGTCACGTGACAACCAATTCAAACGGTTGTCAAATCGCCATGAATAATGTCCAAACTCACTAAGGATCACTAGGATTCCTTTTTATTTGGACACATGGCACAATCCTAGTCATTAATTGGAATGTTAATGGGACACTTGTGATGAGGAGAATAAAGTGTGATGAAATATGGGTAAATCAAGTCATGTGATCATGCCACCTATGCCAAATACTATTCATTTCAACCAAGCACTATTTGGTCAACCAAAAGAGGGTTTTACCCCTAGTGAAACTCCAAATCATTGGAATCCAACTAAAACCCCAAATCCCAAGTGTTGGCCAAAACCCTAAACTAGGTTTCCAAACCCTAAAGCGGTCGATTTTGATTAAGTGTTTAATCACTTGGCTAAATCACTTCCTCATACTATTAACCACTCAATTATATGCTCATATATCATTAACCACTCTCTTACATCTTGGTAATTACTTTGGGCTAAGAAAATTTTTATTTACACTTGATCCAACCGAAACCCTAAATGAAACCCCATTTTGAGTCCACTCAGTTAGTCCATCTTTGGCCCACCAAAAACCAACACCAAGCCAAACTTCTCGAGCAAGCTTCTTCCTCCTCCCAAGGCCAAGACTATGGCTGACATTCCACTAATTTTCTAGCTTCAAATAGTAACTTGATGGCAATAAAAAAGGCTATACAACACTAGCCCATCCACTCAGATAGACTACAGTTGGAAAAAGTAGCTATGCAGCCCTTTTGTCCCCCACTTTTTGATTGCCACCCTCCCATCCAAGAGTCACTTGGCCACCCTCATGTCAGGCCCTCCCTTATATCACATGCCTCTCACATTTTCGTTTCACACTTAGCACTTTTTCCCTCACTTTTCTAGAGAGAAACTGAGAGAGAGCTTGAGACAGTTTTCTAGCAGCTTTTGCTCTAGCATTTCTAGTCCTTTGTAAGTCAATTTCTATGGATCAATATTCTTATGTTTTGTTCTATTCTAAGTCTAGTTTACATGGATATATGTTGGAAAATGTTTCATAGAGTTTTGATTAGTGAAAGTTGAGTTTGATGATGCAAAGGTCTCAATGGGGACAATTTTAATGTTTGTGTGAAATGTTGAAAGTTTTATTAAGTTTTTGGTGAAATCTTGGGTAGATCTTGCTATGGTCAAGTGTTAACATGGTTATATAAAGAAGTTAGATTTGGATTCATAGTATGTTAATACTTTTATAAAAGAGTCTTGTATGATTTTGAAGTGTTAGAAACTGGATGACTCAAAATAGTTTCTGTTTTGATGAAGTTGTGATTTTCATTTATAGAAACTTGATCATACGACAAGACTTGACTAGGGATGCCATGATGCTATTTATAAACCTAATCATGGAGACCACGAGTGTCACATCACGTCGGTGCTACCTAATCGACCTCCTCCGATCGGCCATACTCCGCTCCATCTCTTGATCCTAACACATCGCCTACTATTTGGGAGGAATGGTAGTTAGGATTACTATGGTGAGATTTGAGTATAATTCTCAGCAAGTTAAAAGGAAATTCCTACAATTTACAGATGCATGCATGGAAGTGAAGGCATGAATGCATAATCATAATCGTAAATAAGCAGGAAATGACTTAAATAGAGCATGGATTGAACTTGAAACTCGACATGACATGAATTGACTTGAGAAGAACTTAATTGATGTGAACTAAAAATGACAAAAAGCTGAACGTGAACTTACTGAAATTGAACATGAACTGAACGTGAACGTTAAATAGCATGAACATGAACGTGAAATACATGAATTTGGAATCTTGTTCAATAATTAAGCATGATTGATAAAAGTGAAATGTGGGAGCTACACGGGTCTCCTTGAGTCGGGTGTCCCTATCGATTACCGCATCACAACACAAGGTATCTGCACCAACTGTGAGTGCGTTAACATATGTCCTAGTTCACAGGTATCTACACCTGCTGTGGAACACGTAATGTACGTATCTTGTGTCACGTATCTACACCTGTGCGAGTACATATAAAATGAAATTGAAAGTATGGGTAGCACCATTGGCGTTAGTGCCTGACTTCACTCTGGTGACCAGTTAATTAGGCTCCATTCGAAGCCTATTGGTCTTTACCTTGTCAACCCAGAGAGTTTCACACTAGTTTAGACACTCTAGTGAACAAAAAAATCCCACTAGGATATTACCCCATCCTAGCATTTAGGGTCATGTGATAAACATAAACAGACTTAACTAACGTAGAAATAATGGTTTTGAGACACACAAACTGTATTTGAGATAGAATGTGACATGAAACGAAAGCTAGGACAGGTGACTTGATGTAGCATAAGGTGACTTGCACGTAAGAAGGATGACATGACTTAATATGAAATAGACAAACAATACGTAACATGGCATAACATATAATAAACAAACATTACATGACATGACATAATGTATAACAGATAACACTACGTGGCACGACATAACATATGACAGATAACATTACGTGGCATGGCATAACATGTAACAAATAACATTATGTGACATGGCATAATATGTAACAGATAGCATTACGTGACACAATATATAGTATAACAAACAAATATTTCATGACAGAATATATATTGTGATAGATAAATATGTTCTGACAGAATATAATATGCATAACAGTCATACATGTAGTGACATGGCATAGTATGACATATAGGATATCAGAAGTACAGAGACAGTAGTTCCTTTACCCATCACATATACATAGTAATCGGACAGTAAGTTAGAAGCTAACTTACAGTAATTGTCGCGTTACAGAGAAAGCACGAAATACAAGAAATTGTAAGTAAAGTTCTAAATGTTAGAACTTCATCACTAATAGCTTAGAAACATGAAAATACTATCTTAGAGTAAAATGACCATTTTACACTCTACATGTGAAAAAATGACCATTTTACCCCTAACGTAAGGATTTTGCATCCTAACTCTAAAACTAACCAAAATTTGAACAAAAAGTTCCAAACTTTAATTAAAAAACCTTTGGTTCATAGGGTTTGGTCTGCTTTTAAAACATTTCCAAGAACTCTAAAGTTCAAAAATAACTTCCAAAATACTAACATACTCATAAGAAATATCATCTTTTGAATCATCAAGTAAAAATCCCCAAAAATCATAGATCCATCACCAAACTTTCGGCTTCAATACTTAAACTCAAAATGGATTGCCTTAAGGTTTGGTTTTGATCAAATCCTCACAAACCAACAACATCACATGGTTAAAAAGCATGTCCTAGAATAGATCCAATACTAAAATCAAAATCACTTGGGCAAAATTAAACCAAAACATGGATCTAACCACAAACCTCAACTTTATGGCCTAACCGAGTTTCCTCATGCATAAAAATCATATATTTAAAAATAACATAAAAAATCTTTAAAATAACATCTTAAAATGTAGAAAAAAGTCTTAGGATTATCATATAAAAGTAAAAAAGTCATTGGAGCATGATTTCAGCACAAAACAAAAACTATTTTACTCTTTCCAGTTTCCAACTTTTTAGATCTAACAAATTCATCAAAAGCTTATAACATGCAACGAATCCACATCAAAAGTTAAATACACTCCATGAAAAAATCATACCAAGATATATCTTGGTCAAAAACATCAAAACATCAAGTACTGTCCAGTTTATCACTAAAGATGCCCTTTTCGAGCTCAAAATAACTTTTGACCAATAAAATGGCCATGAAAATCAATAGAAAAGATATCCACCGAAACTAGAGTCAAAAGAGTAACAACTATTGTGAAAGTAACTGTGTGAAAATACTTACAAAATCCTCAAAAAGGGCATGTAAAGTGACTTAAGAAAACTGTCCGAGAGAACCTTTAGGTTTCTCTCCAAGAAAAGTATTGGAAATGGATGGAATGAAAGGGAAATGGACTGGACGCCGTCTTACACAACTAAGGGGCGATGAGAGGGCTATGAATGACCTTAACTGATGGCTGTGTTAGGCCAAAAAAAGGGGCAAAACCAGCCCAAAAAAATGGGCAAAGTTGTATTGCTGCCTAGAGCAGCCGTATGAGAGTTGGTGAGTGAGGTGGCTTTGGCCTTCAAATCAAGTACAACTTGGGGCTGATTTGGGCAATGTTTGGTAAGCTGTGGTAGGGAGGAAACTTCCTTCATAAGCCTTGCAAAAGTGGCTCAATTTCGTGGGCCTTAACCGAGTGGGCCTCAATTTTGGGTTTAAAGAGGGTTTGGCTAGGGTTTAGGTTGCTATCTAGCTCAAATCTAATTTTCTTGGCCCAATAAAATTTTCAAGGTTTAAAAGGATAAATAATGATATCATAACATAATTTGAGTGGTTAATAGCATGCATAAGTGATTTAATCAAGTGACTAAACATTAAGCTAAAACTAGGTCCATTTAGGGTTTGGAAGCAAACTTTGGGGTTTGGGAAAACCATTTAGGGTTTTGGTTTCAACCAAGATTTTGGAATTTCAATTGGATTCCAAGTACTTGGGGTTTCTTTATGGTTGGAACCCTATTTGGTTTGGCACAAATTGGATGGATGGATGGAATAGTATTTTGCATAGGTGGCGTGATTACAAAGCTTGATTTCCTTCACTTTTTCCATCTCATGTTCCTCTTAGTGCCAAGTGTCCAATATTATTCACCAAGTGTGGCTAAAATCTTTCCAAGTGTCTAAATAAAACTTTCCTACAATGTTATAGAAAAACGGGGAAGAATATGGAAGCAGAAAAACTTTCCTACAATAAAACTTCCCCTTACCTAATGCAGAAAAACTCTTTCTATGGAAGGCTTGTCATAATGCCTTACCCACAAAAGCTAATCTGAAAAGGAGGAGAGTAAGAGATGACTCAAACTATCCCATTTGTAGCCAGGTAGAGGGAACAATTGGGCATGCTCTTTGGGAGTGCCCCTCAGCCAACGAAGTATGGAGCTATTCCTCAGTCCAATTTCTGAAGTAGATAACATATTTCTCCTCATTGAAAGCAATGACACTCGAAATGCTAGCTGAAATGGAGGAAGTAGACTTAGTCAAATTTGTAGTAGTGATATGGAAGATTTGGAAGAGAAGGAATGAGCTAATATTCAAATAGACCTTCACCAATCCACTCACCCTATCCTCTCAGTCAAAACAAAAGATAGAAGAACTGCAAATCCTGGCCAACCACTCACCAAATCCTTCTCCTTCGGTAGAGAATCCAGTGCCACAATGGCCCCTCCTCAAAGCTTCTACAAGATGAACTGGGCAGCAAGTCTACAAAAACTATCTTGCACATGTGGTATAGGAGTGGCTATCAGAGATTGGCAAGGGGACTTCATTGCAACAATGAGGATGAAGAAATCATTATACCCTAAATCCCTCTTTGCTGAAGCATATGTTGCTCAGCAGGATATCCTCTTAGCCACAAACAATGGTCTTAGAAACATCATTCTTGAAGGAAATGCCAAGTAGATGGTGAAAGAACTCAAAGACAACACTGCCAACTAGTTTTTGGTTGGTCTAATCTTGATGGAAACTAGGATCCTTTTAAACAACTTCGAATCATGGTCTATCCAATTTGTACCAAGAGCATCCAATGTGATTGCTCATGCTTTAGCTAAAAATGCTCGAGTTATTGAAGATGTACTCATTAAATTAAAGGACATTCCAAATTGTATTGACCATTTGGTCTCTACTTAATGAATATATTATTCCTTTAAAAAAAAAAATGAAACTTCCCTAACTTAACTTGGACATTCCACACCTTGATTTTGAAAACACTACTCTAGGTACTACTATTGAGGTTACTATTCACTCTGAAAAAGTGAAAAATAACTTGGCACTGTAAAATTCTAAATATACATACTAACCTCATAGTGAACATCGTTTATCGAAATTCGACTCCAAAGGCCTTAAAATAAACAAAACGCATTTTCGAACAAGCATTTCATCTGAAAACTGAAAATGAATTTATTGTACCATAAAATCCTAAATATTCAAACGAAACTAATGTCACATACCATATCCCATTTTGACACTTCTAGATACCTCAAATAAATAAGATTGCACTTCTGACTCCATTGTGAGTGGCTACACTAACTATGCTGACATAGTAAAACCTATATGATTAGGTCGATTCGTGAAAATTTTCGAGTTTTCACGAGGTTCCTAAATCCTAAAGAAATTCATCCCTTGAAACTCTAGCTAGCTGTTACACTCACTATGGTAGTCCCAACTACCATTTCTCCCGAAATCGTAGAAGATGTGTCAGGAAGCAGAACAAAAGTACACGATCGCCCGGAGGATGTCGAATAAGCTGAGGAGGAGCCTTGGAAGGATGGGAGAGTTGATACTTGATTTTTGAGACATCGTTTTGAGTTGATGTCGGAGCTACACAAGTAGCTTGGCACTTAGATTAGAATCATGTACAATAGTAACTAAGGAGTTACACTTCCAGTACTATGCTTGTTTTGCTACAAACTGGTTAGAACCATGTTATAATTTTTGGAGATATGAATATTACAATATTATGATTATGTTTTGGGATATAGTATTTCTAGTACATTGTGTATTGTTCAAAGAAAAAAATTATCTGCAAAAAATATTGCATACTGTTAGATGCATACTAGGTGCACTATATTTTTAATTGTAATGAATGGGGGTATGTGACTATATGTTGCATTCAATCGTTAAACTCTTTACCACTAAAAGTGAGTGAGGAGATGCTCCTAATCTTATCCAATTCAAACCTTTTTGCAACCAACTGTTTCTAAATATGACCAAACTGCATATTTTTCCAACCTTATCAGTTTCTACTACACCAATGAAGAGCTTCCTTTAAATTGATAGTATCCACTACATTAGTACGATTATCCCAAGAAGTTGAAATTATTTCTTCACACCCCTCAGTCCTAATCCATATTGCTTCAAATTGAAAAGGTCGTCTACCGCTTTGTGGGACACAAATAAATCCACTTGTATTAAGCATCAAACAATTATGATCAGAATAGGCACTAGTATAATTACTTAACTTTTGTGGATGGATACAAAGTTAGCCAATCAGGATTAGTAAGACATCTATCAAGCCTTTCTTGTATAAAAGCATCCCCTTTTGTCATATTTGACCAAGTAAAAAACATCACCCTCTATATCTAAACTTTTGAAATGGCAGGAATGCAAAACCTCCCTGAAATCCCTTATTTACTAATCTGGAATGCCTCCCTCGTATTCGGATGGATCAGAGAGTTACTACCTTTCACTTAATATCATATCTTATAGTACTGATATAGACTCTAATTTCTCAATTACACATAAATCTCACTCTTTTAAATAAACTACTCCAAATTAACTAGGAATACCACAAAATCTGAATATAAACGGAACTTCCAAAATACCAACTCATTAGAACACGACAACTTCCAAAATACCAAGTCATAGTATCCTTTTGTGCTTAATCCACTATACTTAAATAATCTCATTCATTCTCCCTAATCTTGATTCTCAGCTAAAATATTCACTCATCAGAAAATTTATTGTTGAGATAAGGGGTGAGTTATCAACAACTCAGTAAGGATAGAACATATACTAGTATGTAAACATCAGCATTTACAAGGTTCAGAATGCAGAACAAAATATTTTTAGTTTCATAATGCAGAATTAACACATGTTATCAAAATATCAGGGTGACGGTTCAAAACATTCATATTTGAAAATTCCTTGGCATATCATAATTGAGCATCATCATCATATCATATCATATCAGAGTATCATATCAGACCATAGGCCATGTTTAGCTCCCATGGTAGGGTTGTGCAATCTACGGATAGCCAACAAGAACATGAATCACTGTGTCACGAAAACGGTATGCACTCAAACAGAGGCCTCTATTATAACCTATGGAAGGGCCGAAGGCCACTACTATCACCCGTAGCTGGGCTTGCGAGAACCGAGCTCACGATGGCTTCCCTTCTAGGTGATGGTTAAGTTCTGAGAGGGAGGATGTAGAGAAAGAGAGAGTGATAGAGAGAGAATTCGTTGTTGTTTGTCTGATTACCACGACAGAAAAGGAGAAAGTTGAGAGAGAGACATGCATGGCTTACCGAGAGGAAGTATGGCGGATCTAGAGTGGCGTGAAATGCATGGCGACACTTATTGTGCAGGTGGGGGTGATGTGGAGGTTCTAGCAACATGCGGTGGCTTCCCGAGATGTAGTGGCTAGCAAAGCCTAGCGTCTGAA
>QEOY01003226.1:34168-59116 GCA_003123805.1 Juglans sigillata
AATGATCTTTAAATGGACTTCTATTTTAAATTAGATTTAATCTTATTTTATTTCAACACAGTTTTACTAAATTTATTTGGCTTAACATTTTTAAAAGTCAGATTTTCTTAAATAAATATATTGGTCAAAGGCTATTTTATAAGGATATTTTGCTAATATTTTGTTAATATTCCTTGGTCTATTTAGTAGAATTTAATAAAATTATTATGTTAAGAATTTAATAAAATTATGATGTTAAGAATATTTAATAGAATTTATTAGGTTTCTTATAAGATTTATAATTATGTTAAGAAATGAAACTTAGTTTAAGAATTTAAGTTTTATGAATT
The DNA here is from genome assembly GCA_003123805.1 of Juglans sigillata. Classification (NCBI taxonomy): domain Eukaryota; kingdom Viridiplantae; phylum Streptophyta; class Magnoliopsida; order Fagales; family Juglandaceae; genus Juglans; species Juglans sigillata. The sequence continues at coordinate 34,498 of QEOY01003226.1, forward strand.
ATTTTAAAATAGCTCGAGTATTCTACTAAATTATAAATTAGTATTTTAAGTAATTTAAATAATAGGATTTATTGATTATAGTGTTAAACAAAAGATTTGTCTGACTATCTTTTAGATTATGAATTTAATTAAGTAGGATATTAGTACTTTTTTTTTCCCAAACATATTTAGTGATAGTTATTATTGCATATAGGTGTCATGTTACGAACTGTTATTCAAGAAGAAGCGCAGCGAGGTAAGTAATTTGATCACAAATTAAGATCATTACAGTTCAGCTTATAAATAAGTATTATTCAAGCCAATTCATTTCCAGCCAATTATTTATGAACCACTCACGTCATATGCAAACATGTCATACATCATAGCATACGATTTTGTCATTCCGCATCATGTTTAAATTCAAAAATTATGATTATGTATGTAATATGTTATGCATCTCATGTGTATAAGAAATGTAAGCCATCTTAAATTCAAGTGTAAGATAAAATCAGATCAGTTAATAAGATGGTCATTCAGATGCAATGCAGTTCAGTTTCAGGGTGGATGTGCAAGCCACGAACTCAGTCGTGGTCCACCATAGTATGCCATAATACTATCAGTAGCTCCCCTTGCTGCAGCGGGATGTGGGGTCGGGGCACAACCTCGAACACAGAGTTAAGTGTGTTGGCCAGTCAGATAAATTAGTTAAATCAGTCAGATTAATCAATTAATTCAGTTAAATCAGTCATACATAGCATAAGCATCAGTATGAACAGTCATGAATTTAAACTCTCAGAATGAAAATTTTTATGAAAACCTTATGTTTATTATATTTACGTTGTGATGGATTTCTTGTTTAGTCTTCAACTCATTTTAGTTTGTTTTCATGTTTTTAACCATCCAGGTGAGGATGATGAATATGAGCAGGCAAGCCAGGAATAGAAGGAGTAGTTATTTTTAGTTCAGACTTTCTAAAATAAAACATGCTTTTATGACATGAATTTATTCATTTAATGTTTTTGGAAGACATTTTATTAGACATTTTTCTACAAAATAAATTTCTAATTTCATTTATGAAATTTGAGATCTCTTGCCGGATTTATATTTATGAAAAATACGTGACACTCCTAGCCTACAGGAATGAGGTGTTAGAATTTGATATCAAAGTCGGTCGATTCTGTACACTTCTTTTTAAAAAAGAAAATTAGTTAAGTTACCTAGGATGCTCCTAGCCTGCTCATGAGGAATCAAGGTTTGTTTTTATTTAGGGTTGAATACTTTATGATTTTTTTTACTTGTTAGAACCATCATTGTAGTTTTTTTATTGTCATTATTTGTTCATTCTTATCAAATACTAGATAATTGTTACTATGACATCTTGATGTAGATCATGGTCCCCGGCACTAGAAATCACCCAAATCGAGAGGGATCTTCTGGATCTAATCAGAATGATAACCCGGACCCTCTTGTTGCAGCTGCTACCCAATTCTTCCAATCAATGGTTAGTGGTCAATTTATGGCGCCTAGAGCTCCACAGGCCGGTTGTACCTTGGAGCAATTTTCCTGCTAGCATCCCCTAACCTTTTGTGGCAGATCGAATTCCTTAGATGCGGAAAGATGGATTGAGCGTATGGAGCAGATTTTCGAAGCGCTCTACTGCACGGATGATCAGAAGGTGAAATATGCCACTTACCATTTGACTGACATGGCAAACGAGTGGTGGGAGTCAACTCGGGCTTTGGTTCAATTGGAATTAGGGGAAGCAGTCCCCATTTCTTGGGAACATTTCAAGAGAATCTTTTTGGATCACTTTTTCCCACGGACTCTTCGGGAGTCGAGAGCTTGCCAATTTATGGACCTTACTCAATGAACAATGACGGTAGCATAGTATGGTACGAAATTCATGGAGCTTTCTCGTTTCGCCAGTTACTTAATTCCAGATGAGGAAAAGAAGGCTGAAAAATTTGAGCACGGACTGGATCGTAGGATCCAAGAACATGTCCGTACTCTTAAGATTCGGAGTTTCACGGAGCTAGTCACCCGAGCTACCATTGCTGAAGAAGACCTCCAAGAAAACTTTGAGTACAACAATAGCAACAACTCCAAACAGCGTCGCATAAGGACAAGAGGGCTCACATTGAGAATCGTCAAGGGCAACCACCAGCAGGGCAAACTTACCCCACGTGTGCAACATGTGGGAGACGACATTTGGAAAAGTGTATGTATGGCCAGAACGTGTGTTTCAAGTGCGGGAAGCCAAACCATCTAGCTCGGGACTACCCAATAAAGAAACCCGGGGAAGCAGGTAGGAGCGGAGGATAGAAGATGCAAGCTACGGCAAGAGTATATACTCTCACCCCTGTTGATGCTGAAGCGTCAAATGATGTAGTCACAAGTACCTTTCGTTATCCTAAATTTAGATGTGTCTTTTGTACGATGAATAAATCATATGATCCTGATAGCTCTAGTTGTTATGACATTCATATAGGCACATTATCGTTGTTTTCACGTCACGGCTCTATATTATTCGACTCTGGTGCTACTCATTCTTTCATTTCAAATCATTATGCGCCTTTGACTGAGAAGATACCGGAACCACTAGAACCTAGTATGTCTGTTGCTACGCCCTCAAGAGAACATATCATTTGTGATTCTGTGCTAATTGGATGTCTGATAGAGATTCAAGGGAGAATTCTACCTGCAGACTTAATCATATTTAATATGTCCAAATTTGACGTGACTGGTTATCCCGGAACCATGCTTGTGTGGATTGCTTTAATAAGAGAGTAGTCTTTAAATCCACAAATGGGGAGGAGTTTAGTTTTTAGTCAGTATGAGAAAGTTCCCCTCCTTGTGTAATCTCAGCTTTACTAGCCACCTGACCTTTGAGACAAGGGTGCATGGGATTCCTAGCAAGTTTGGTCTTACCACCAGAAGATGGACTCAAGATTGAAGACATAAAGGTAGTTAGAGAATTTAGAGACGTTTCCTGAAGATCTTCCAGGGTTACCCCAGGATAGATTGATCTAACTCCAGGAACAACGCCTATATCTAAAACACCCTACCGCATGGCTCCAGTTGAGTTAAGGGAACTCAAGGATCAATTACAAGAGTTGCTAGAAAAAGGTTTCATACGCCTAATGTTTCTCCATGGGGTGCTCCAGTACTTTTCGTGAAAAAGAAGGATGGGTCTATGCATTTATGTATTGCCTACAGGGAGTTAAATAAAGTAACTATCAAGAACAGATACCCTCTACCCCGGATAGATGACTTATTTGATCAACTTTAGGGAGCCCAAGTCTTTTCTAAGATAGACTTGCGATCCGGATACCACCAGTTGAAAGTTAAGGAGACAGATGTGTAGAAGACGGCTTTTCGAACACGATATGGACACTATGAGTTCCTTGTTATGCCGTTTGGTCTAACCAATGCCCCCGCAGCTTTTATGGATCTTATGAATAGGGTATTTAAGGATTATTTGGACCAGTTTGTGATAGTTTTTATCGACAATATTCTCATTTATTCTCGAAGTAGTGCAGAGCATGAGGAACATTTGAGGATTGCCCTTCAAACATTAAGAGAAAAGAAGTTGTATGCAAAATTTAAGAAATATTTCTGGTTACAAAAGATTTCCTTTCTGGGACACGTGGTATCAGCGAATGGAATTTCGGTGGACCAAGCTAAGGTTGAGGTAGTGGTAAAATGAGCCAAGCCTAGTAATGTCAATGAGGTACGAAGTTTCTTAGGTCTCGCTGGCTACTATAGAAGATTTATTGAAGGGTTTTCAAGTATAGCAGCTCCGATGACAAAGTTGACAAGAAAGGATGAGAATTTCCTATGGACAGATGAGTGTGAGGATAGCTTCCAAGAATTGAAGAAAAGATTAGTGACGGCACCATTTCTTACAGTTCCTTCGGGAGATGGAGGATTTGTTATATATAGCGATGCTTCACTAAAGGGTTTAGGTTGTGTTTTAATGCAGAATGGGAAAGTTATTTCATACGCTTCCCAGCAACTAAAGAGTTATGAGCAGAATTACCCAACCCATGATTTGGAACTTGCAGCAGTGGTTTTTGCCTTGAAGATATGGAGACATTATCTTTATGGTGAAAAGTGCGAGATTTATAACGATCATAAGAGTCTGAAATATTTCTTCACACAGAAAGAGCTGAATATGAGACAACGGAGATGGTTAGAACTTCTGAAGGACTATGACTGCAATATTAACTACCATCCTGGTAAAGCAAACATCGTAGCAAATGCACTTAGTCGAAAGTCATCCTCTAGCACCCTGGCTACGATGTTTACTCCTCAGAAGCATATACTACTAGACATGGAGCCAGTAGGCATTGAGGTAATCCAGGACACTCAAGCTAAGATGAATAGTTTGACCCTAGGTTCAACATTGATAGATCAAATTAAGGTCGCCCAAGCAAGTGATACAGAATTGATGAAGATTAAAGAAGAAATAATAGAGGGTAAGAGACCTGATTTTCTAGTGTTAGATGATGGCACCTTGAGATTTAGGGGACGATTATGTGTACCCAATGATAGAGTAATCAAAGATTTTATCTTGAGAGAAGCTTATCGTTCACTCTACACAGTTCATCCGGGGAGCACCAAGATGTATCAGGATCTAAAACAACACTATTGGTGGAGTGGGATGAAGCGAGAGATAGTGACATATGTAGCACAGTGTTTGACATGTCAACAAGTCAAGGCAGAGCATCAGAGACCCTCAGGTATACTTCAGCCACTCCCTATACCAGTGTGGACTTGGGATGAGATCGGGATGGACTTTGTTTCAGGGTTTCTGAAAGCACTAGGAGGTCAAAATGCAGCATGGGTGATTGTTGATCAACTATCAAAATTAGCCCATTTTATTCCTATTCAGATGATGTACTCTGTGGATAGACTGGCAGAATTGTACATTAGAGAGACTGTCAGATTACATGGGATACCATCTAAGATCATCTCTGACAAAGATACCTGTTTCATATCAGTTTTTTGGAGGAAGGTACAGAAGGAGTTGGGAACTCAATTGACTTACAGCATGACATTTCATCCTCAGACAGATGGTCAATCAGAGCAGACAATTCAAATCCTAGAAGATATGCTTAGAGCGTGCGTGATGGAATTTAAAGGTAGTTGGATTAAGTATCTACCCCTTATTGAGTTTGCATATAATAACAGTTACCAGGAAAGTATTCAGGCAACGCCGTATGAAGTTCTCTATGGACGTAAATGTAGGTCTCCTCTCTACTGGGATGAAGTAGGAGAGCGGAGGATTTTGGGACAAGAAATTATACAAGACATGTGTGAGAAAATATCAATTAGAAAGAAGCTCGCCATAGCACAAGTAAAATTTCGATGGTGGATGTTGACTTAGTTAGACTAAGGTTTGTTCTTTTGATTGATTTCGATACTTTAATTTGAATTGTTTCTTAGTTGTTCTTCTTAAAATTGTTTTCGTTATACTCAAAACCCCCTCCCCCCAATCCTTGTTCACGTAGCATAAAATTAGGCTAAATACTCTCTGTGGGAACGATCCTTACTTGCACTACTACATATATTTTTGGGAGTATAGGTTTTATTTTTAGTTGCCTGTGACTGCACACCATATCCCATAGAGAATTTTATAGTTTCCAACATATGGAACTTCTCTTCGTATTATCATGAAGAACATGAACTCTATGTGGGTTCCCAACCCCATGAGAGTTCCAGCTATGGATTTTCATGGTGACTGGAGGGGTTGAAAATCAGCCTCCGTCGATAACACTTGGACTTCCACCAGACCCTCCTCATCCATGGACAAAATCCTCTTAGAATCAACCAAATCCGGAACAACAATTGAAACTCTAGGTCATTTATACATTTTGAAGGAAGTATAGAGGGTTACTTGTTTGCCTCTCAACAATAGGATTAGCTTTTTGACACCACTTACCCTCCATTGAGACTCTTGAAACGTACTTGGATCGATTATCACTTGTGTTCTGTAAATTCGACAGGGATTTTGTGGAGATCATTTCGGTAATTGGGTAGAATTGTAGAATTACCCGCCATAACCATCTGTAGTTGTTGCTCTGGTATCGGCACCACCACATCAGAACTGGTTGAAAGACCACCATTGGTCACCATCAAAACTATCAATGAATGAAAATGACTTCCCCTGTGAATCGAAGGACCTTTAAGATTAGAAGAAGAACAAGGCTTTACCTCATCACGAGGGGGAATTTGAACCCTGTTTCTCAATAACCCCCCATCCACTCGTAACTAGGGACCATGCAGGAATCCCTCTGCCTAAAACTTTGTCTGGTGAGTCAACCAAATGTCACAATCACAATCGAAATGCCCTAATTGCCACAACACTAACAAAGTTGGGCAATTACTCACATTTCAAACGAATCCACACCGAACCAGAGTTGCTTATGGACAGACATTTGAACCGTGGAGAGAATGGCAAATATCCAATTTTACATGAACCCTAGAAAATTCTCTCCAAATGAAAATTTTTTTTGGCAACTCAATGTCTCCCACCTCTCCAAGGGAACTCCCAAGCATACGTACAACCACAACATTCATACAATTCAAAGGTATGTAGTAAATTCTAATCTAGAAAGATTTAAAATGCATACAAATTTTTTAAAATTTGATAGTCACCATCATAGTCTTGCATCAGTACAAGACACTTATTAAAAAACCAAGGGCCATTTCTAAATACATGAGATTTATCCCAATATTCAGCAAATTGCACTATGAGAAGTCCCTCACTCAGATCGAAGAGCGTCACCCCTTCACTAGATTCCACATTGATCTCATCATAGCCTTAAAGGCTTCTTTGTTAACAAACTTTGTGGATAGGTGTGGAGTGAACCTTCCAAGCTCCATAAATTTAGCAGCATATTGCTCAACCGTGAGGCTTCCTTGCACCAAGGTTGCAAAATCTTGTGCTTTTTGCTACTTAACTGATTCTGGAAAGAATCGATTGTGAAACTCATCCTGTGGGCACTAGAGCCTTCAACATTCCTTTCTCACCTTTCACGCACCATCTGTCTTTAATCTTCCAACTCTTGAGACATACACATATTAGACCAAGCTCCAATCTTCAAGATTCAAGCCTATTCAAACTAAAGATTCCAACCTACATTCTAGCAAAACATTCCTAAGGACATGTGGTTTTACCAAGAGATATAATTGCTTTGACGCCACCATGTGGTGCCCCCAACCTCCGATTGGGATGGAACAGAGATTTGGAGTGTCGGGACATGCAATACAAGGTTATATACCCCCGTTCATGACAGCTAATATGCAATGCATCCTAGTATGCAACTAGCAATATGCAATACTCGCAGTAGAAATAAGGGTGATAAAAATAATTGATGCTAGAATGAACTAAACATCCCAATAAGAGGTCCACTTGAGTTTAACATACTGTGAGAGATAGAATCTCAGTAAAACAGAATCTACATAATCAGACTAACTCTCACATTTGCTCTAGATAAGCTTTTCATCAACCATTTGAAGCCAGCGGTTCATCCTGTTTGTCGAGTGATAGTGGGTCTACAAGGGGAAATCTCAGTATGTATACAACTAACTTGTACATAGATAAGATATGCATAATTAATGATAAACATGAGATGCCTGCTATGTAGAAAAATAGGTATTTGTCTTCCATCCAGATTCTCAACATTTCTCAGAAAAAATTTAATGCCCATTTTCTTTCAGAGAACATTTTTCACTTTCTGATTTAAAAAACATGACATTTCGAAAGAGAACAATTCATACTTCATTGCTTTAAAAAACAAAACATTTTATCGTTATTAAAGCTATCATTAACATAACATAACGTATTGTATCATCATAGCTCCCCATTATGCACTATGAGTACTTGCCGGTGAGTGTAATTCAACTCATGTTGACACTATGTCTTTATCTGTAAACATCCTAACCTAATGCATTGGTCATAACATTTAATCATAACATAACATCATAGCATATGCACCCACCAGCGTTAGGTGCCATAAATGACTTCGCTCCGGCATTCTTCAAAAAGAATCCATTCGAAACCTGTTGACGGCTTTGTCAATCCAGAGGTTACAACTCCATTTTTACTCACTCTAGAGTGGACAGAGGAGTTCCAGTAGGATAATTTACCATCTTAGCTTTTGGGATCATGAAAAAAATTTATTTTCATGCTACGATTGAAAAATGTATTTCATGACATGTGCATAAGTAGTAAACTTTATGAAAAATGACATTTATATGCAATATGCTAAAATGCTGAGGATATCTCATGTCATGTAGCACGTAATCAAATACTCAATGATGTATGATATGATGTTTCAAGCTCAAAATGACATTTATAATATGAATGTGGCGCTTATACAAGAATCATAAATAAATTATCTAAGAGTAAGTTAGAAGCTAACTTACAAACTTTCTGAAGGTTTTGAGAATTGGTGCAGTTGTAATCAAAATTATTCTAAGTTAGGAATTGTATAACTAAGGAAGATGTTCATAATCAAAAGGGTCCACCAATCAATATTTACAAAACTTCCCATATACATTGCAAAATTGCCACTAAGGCCCTAAATTTTTACTATTTGCATTTTGGCCTTCACCATTGAGTCACAAACCTCATATTTTATTTGTTCTAAATTCATATATGACCTTAGAATTTAAAAAAATAAACCAACTAGCATGTCAAAATCATCCCACTCGTGGCATGCAATTTGGTGACCATTTTGTGATTTCAAACCTATAGCTTCTTTGTATGCATGTGCGATCCAATTCTATTAAACATAAATCCATAAAATTCACTTTGGAACATATATGTAACTTATAATGATACCAACCGAGTTCATCCCAGCACTTAGGCATTGAATAACACCAAATCATTCAAAAATCTTCAAACTATGTGTATGCATGATGTTTCTCAATGTAAGTTTTAAAGCTTGAAGAAATCATGCATTTCAATGCCTAACATGATGATAATTGGTTCCTAAAGGTTTATAAGGCCATCCATGAAGAAATAGAACATGATATGCCAAGATGATTCTCATACAAGTGCAAACTGCATACTTNTGTGTCATGCTTTGTCAGTTGAATAATGACCTGAATCTTCATGATTGAACTTTGGAAAGGAGGTAGAAGAAGCCTCTAGGTTCAATGGGATGGATTGGTGCAGCAAAATAAAACAAAAATTCATAAAGAAATCAAACCATGGCCAACGGTTTTGGGTTCCTTTAAAGCTGTCCAAATTTTTTATCCTCTTTTGTCCCAACCTCTTGGTCTGATTTGTGGCATTATGGCTATCATTTGAAGGATTTTTTAGGTGAAGAATAGAGGCATGAGGGACTACCAAGTGATCGTGCCCGAGCTGAAAATAAAAGAGGTGAAAAGAGGGGTGGTTCAACCAAGTGGTTCATGTGAGTGCCTCTCTTTGAGCCAATCGGTTGGGCTGCTTTGGGGAGGTAATTGGATAAGCTTTCACTTGAGTTCTTTGAAGAACTTCCAAGGAAAAAAATGAAAAGGGAGGTGGCGTGGGGAAGTGAAGCAAAAAGGTCGAACAAATTCTTGAAAGATGAAGGGGCAGCCAATTTGAATTCAACTAGCTTCCTAGGTGAATAGTTGGGTTTTTGGCTTTTGTTTATTGGAACTATTTCGCCCATTGCTAGGTCTGATTCTTAGGTTATATGATGAGATATAAATGTGCAGAAAACCCTTTGAAAAATTATGGAAGAGGCATGGGTTTGGGTCTGGTTTGTTGAAGGGTCACTTGGGTTACTTCAAAGGACTCAAGTGACATGGGTCGGATTAATTTTAACCTTCAAGGTTTGTCTAAGAGTGATTCAAAATAATTATAAAATCCAAAAATTACATATCATAAATGTGAAGAAAAATAATTTAAAGAAAACTATGCTAAAGTATGGTGTGAGTTACTATTCATGTGTGAGATGAATAATTCTTCTTAACTCAAGTTAGAAGGTGGGAGGGAACCCTAGGGGAGTATGGTTCATCTTGGGTTTAAGGGAAACCCATGGTATGGTATATGTGGGCTCCAATTAGAGGAATGAAATAAAAGACAATGTTTTGGGCTTCAAGGGTTGGACTTTTGTTGGGCCAAATGTGCATGTCTTGGCTGTGGGCTTTGGAGTGGGTTATTATATGGATCCTATGTCCAGATTTGTGGGGTCTATCCATGGACTCAAAGGCCGGTTGGGTCCTAATTTTGGGACTTTCTTAGGTTGGGCCAAAGGCCTTCACTCTTACTAAGTTAGGCTCAATGACTTATGTCATTTACAATGGGTCTATTTTCTAGTATCCTCCAAGAAAGGCTTAAAATTTTATATCTCTTAAGTTGGGCCTGTAATACCCGAACCCTACTACGTAGGTCTTGCGTCATCTATTAAAATAATTTTAAGTTAAATATTTTGAGATAAAGACTTTCAGTATTTTATTAAATTATTTTAAGATGGGTGTGCTTCTATTTTTAAGTGGGTTATTAAATAATTCAAGGGTGTGATTTTTATGACCTTGCAATTTTCCTTTCAATCCCTTTAATTTTATTCACTCAAGAAATGATCCAAATTCTTTTAATATCCATCGTCCGTTCCTTAACTCATGGGGCAAGTTGAGTTGAAATTATTGACCTTCTCCCTCTACACGAAACTTCCTCGAGAAGCCGAGTAAATCCTCTTACTTGTAGCTTCCTTCAGAAGCTAATCAAATATCATTTCCTTCTCCTATACGACAGCGTCTAAGGCAAGGCAAGTAATTCTTTTCTTCCTTTCCCTATACATCGGTCCCCAAAGCAAACAAAGAAAAGATTTCCTCAAGTCTCCTTCATTCACACGAGAGGCTCTCGGTTTCCCTCTAGTCCGTGCGACCTCTTCTTCTCCTCAAGCCAATTCTTCCATTTCAAAAACCCAAGTCTCTCACCGAAAATCTTCAAAGGACCAACCCCGAAGTGAATTCTATGGCTATACTCTCTGGATTGAAGTCTTGAATTTATGGGTTTAACGTATGGTTTTGTTTAAGAAATTTCTGTTTGTATTCCAGCCTTGGATCATTTGGATTCCCTTTTTCTCATCTACTGTGTTTCCGTGGCTTGAAAAGGGGACCAAATAGGTATTACATCTTCCACGAGTTTCCTTGTGATTTGGGGTTTTTCTATGCAAGATGTGCTTGTAATTAGGGGTTCGAATTCTGGGCTAGCCGAGTGTGGTGTGGAAGTTTCCTAGACTAGTTTCTTGTTGCTTCTCTTAGTGTTTTACCTAAGGGGTAGTGATCGAAACTCCTATTTTTCTGGGTAGACCAAGTATCTTGAAAAGGCTTTGCCGTGAGTCATGCTCTGTTCTTGTTGAACCAGAGCTGTGTGTGTGTGCGTGTACGTCTATACTCTGTTTAGGGATTTAGCCATGTGAGTGTTCTATTTCATGAGGATAGTTGTGCTTGTGTGTGTTCTGTTATGGCCCTAAACCGTGTGGGTGTGTGCTCTGTTTTGAGGTGGTTTTTGCCATNCATTGAGATGACATATTTTCCGATTTAGCTTGTTAGTCACAATTGATGACTATTTTATCTATTGGGTAAATGTGTACATGAAGAAACTGTGTGTGGGTGTGTGCTCTGTTTTGAGGTTGTTTTGCCATGGATCATGTTCTGTTTTGGTGGGGTGCCAGCCGTGTGTGTGTGTTCTGTTTTATGGTTCTTGCAGTGTGTGTATAAGTCCTGTTTTATTGTGTTCCAGCCGTGTGTCCCAAGGTTGATTCTGTGTTTCCTCTTATGTTTTCTTGAGTCCAAGTCATGTTTTACTTTTGTTAAACTCATGTCTTTATTTGTTAATTAATAGAGTTAAGGTTTATGATTTTCAAATATGCTTTCCCCAAGTCATGGCCTAAGTAAGCCATTAAGAGTTTTAAACCTAAGCTAGTAAGCNCATTGAGATTTGCTAGCTGTCCATGCATTACAGAAACTAGAAAACAGGTTCTGTTTTGGAAGCCTAAGCCAATCACTTTACCATTGCTTAACCTTACTCCTTGTTTAATCAAAGATAAACTTTAGCATGAAAAACCATTGGAGAATGAGTGACNCTAACCTTACTCCTCCTTGTTTAATCAAAGATAAACTTTAGCATGAAAAACCATTGGAGAACGAGTGACAAAACCAACCCTCTTATGAGCATTACCTCTTGTTGGATCTATCTTCCATATGATGATGCAAAACTGTCAAAATGCCCTCCTTTATGAAAATTCCAGATTTATAGTACCTCTTCATTTTAACTTATGATTTCCATCTATTACCATTATAGAAAACAATAGCCTTTAAGAAATGGACAGCAAGCAAGCCTCATACTCTCATAGGTACTTAAATATTGTAATGAGGATACTAAGAGTTGACTTAGTGCCATGTATGTAGCTAAATGGGTTAAGGAAGACGTCTTAATTCCACTAGGAATTTAAGTGAGCACGTATGGGTATTAGATAGTCAAGTCTTAAGTGAAATGAATATTAATATGTTTATTTTATTTCATTGAATAGGAGTTTATTTTCAAGATTCAAGGAACTTACTTGTAAAGCCACGAGGTAAGTAGCTATGACCATGCTCATTATACACAAAGCTCTCTTATGAAAAAGTCTCTCTCTCTCTCTTTCCAAATGTTTCTCTTATGAAATAATAGATGCATGTATAGTATGTATAAGCCTTTCTTGGTAACCCCTGTTAAGTACCTTATTAATTATCATTGTGTGTACGTAAGGTAATGCATCATGAGATTTTATGCATGTTCTCTCTCAAATAATTATGCCGTACCTATATGTAGCATGACATGAAACATTTCTTTCAAAGAAACGCATACGCATTGGCACTAAATGAAGATAATGAAAACGTTAATTTTCTAAAGAAAGGAAAGGAAAATGAATGAAAGCATGAATGTATGAATGTACGTAATGGCCACATGTATGAAAAAGGTACCAAAAGAATGGGCAGATTGCATTGCCGGGTAAGTAGTACTAGAAGTGCACCCAGTGCTGCCCCCCATGAAAGGGGTTCCCAACCTGCTGCAGCGGGTGGGAATCCAAGTCTAAAAGACCGCTAACCCCAACACATGGGGCGTAATAGTGTGTACTGGTCCAAGAAAGTGAAACGTAAAGCAAAGTCATTTCTAAGTAATGTTATGCATGAAAGCAAGTAATGTTTATGCTTGAAAAGTATAGGTAAGCATGAAAGTACAGTTATGCATGAATGAATGGCTAAGCATGAAAAGTACAGTTATGCATGAAAAATACAGTTATTCTTAAATTGTTAAGCATGAAAGCATTGTCAAGAATTAGCAAATGTTTATGTATGCATGTTTTCAAAAGAAAAGATTATGTGATTAATAAGTTAACGGCATGGTGTACTGCTTACTGAGTATTAGACTCACTTTGTGTTTATGTTTTAAATGTCCAGGTATGAATGATGAGGCTGTGGAGCTAGGCACTGCTGGGGAGGGAAGGGCTGATGCCTAGTATTCCCTGTTGGTTCGGTTTGATGATAATGGTTATGTTTTATGATGGGTCCCATGTTGGGACGTTTTGTTGGTTTGACTTTAAGACAATATGTCCTTGGACATGATGTAGTTATTGTGGTGGGATGATAGTAATAGTGTAACTTCTATAGTGGGGTGATGGTACCCCACATAAGAAGGTTAAAATGTGTTTTGGGTATGTTGTAGGGACGGAGTCCCCTTTTTATTGGAACTAGTGATGTTTTAAATGAATGAATGGTGGACTCTGAGAGTCCTTTGGGTAATATGTTGAACAGATTGTCTATCAGGTGCTTACTTTTAAACTAGAAATGCAGTGTGCATGCTTAACATGTTCATGCCTATCCCTATTATCCTCGTAGAAAAAAAAAAGAAAAAAAAAAGAAAATACATACTAATATTAATAAGGAAAGAACAGGTCACGTGCTGCGATCCCGTTCTAGAATTGGGACGGGGTTGTGACAGGGCCTAAGGCTTTTAACACCTTTACTTAGCCCATCACATCCTTAGTGAATTAGAGCCCTAAAGTCTTATGTCCATCAAGTAGGGTCTAAAGTCTTACGTCCATCAAGTAGGGCCTAAAATCTTATTTCTTCCAAGTTAGGCTTAAGGTCTTTGTGTCTATCCTAAGCCTTTATACCCAAAACGTTTGGGTCCTTAGTAAACCACTCTTTGGGCCTTCTCCAATTCTATCAAATATTTAACCCATATTACTTAGCCCATTATTGTGGCAACCCTCCAATAGATCATGTGTCATTCCCTCATGGGCCCTTTGGCTTCTTATCATCAAATAGTAAAGCACTAAAAATTCTCTAAAATAATATTATTAAATCAATCAAGCTCCAAAAATTTCCTTTTTCTCAACATGAATATTGCACTAAAATCTTCTAATAATTATACTAAACCCACCCTTTTTGCCAACTCAAGTATCCAAAATTGTTCTTATTCTCAAATAGGCCAACTCCTAATTAACGGATTAAGGCTACTAAGGTTAAGGCCTAAGGAGCTTTTTAGGTGGGCCACTACAAAAATACAACATTTTGATTGCTCCACAGTGATCACCGAAACAGGGTCTTTAACCACAACTTCTGAATTTTCTAAATTTGACAAATGGAATTTTTCCACGGATTGTGACAGATAATTTGCCATAGTAAAAGACTTCTAGCAATTCTCACATAAGTAATAGAATGATAATCCCTATGGAAGGAGACAAGAGATGGTAATGGTAATCTATCAATAATCCACAGAAAAAAAAAAAAAAAAAAAAAAAAAAACAAAAAAAAAAAAATAAAAAAAAAAAAAAAAAAAAAAAAAAAAAAAAAAAAAAAAAAAAAAAAAAAAAAAAAAAAAAAAAAAAAAAAAAAAAAAAAAAAAAAAAAAAAAAAAAAAAAAAAAAAGCACTCCCATGTAACAACAAAAGCAAACAATAATCAACTACTTGGAGAATATAGAAACCAATAGAGCGGTTATCAGAAACCAACTGGTGTGACTGGAATGATAAAATCCATGATGAAGAGAAGCATTGCTCATTATAACATGCTAATAACAATTCTAGTATTTTTCTAATTTTTACAATACTGCATTCTCATTCTATCTGCATCTCAATGTTAGTGTGATTCAGCTTTCGAAAAAATTTTGAACTGCTTGGACCACCTCTTTTTTTATGATCACCCAATAATTCTTGTAGAAAAGAGCCATCTTGCCATCTGGGTCTGGTGCTTTGTGGCTTGGGATTTGTCTTAGAGCACTTAAAATTTCTTCTTCGGTTGGTATTGCATTGAGCCATTCATTGTCATGATCCAAAGTTTTCTTATCAAAAATATTTTCAAGTTGCTCCAGGATTTGCGAGTTTGAAGAGGTATATATTGATCTGAAATGACTTATAAATGAAGATTGAATAATAAGAGGGTCCATTGTCCAGTTACCTGGTCTGAATTTGGTGGAGTAGATGGCATTTCTTCTCCTTGAAATTGTTGTTGTGAGATGGTAGAATTTTGTGTTGAGATCCATAGAGTTGAGCCAGGTGATTTATGATTTTTTACGCCACAATGTTTCTTCATTTTCTCTTTGTTTGTGTAGTCTACACTACAAGGCTCTTTCTTTTTCTTGATTGTAACGTGTCATTTGGCATATTTGAATTTCTAGCAACTCTCTTTCTAGATCTTGTATATTCTTTTGGATATGCCCAAAGTGTGTTTTATTCCATTGTTTGAGTGCTTCTTTGGTTGCTTTGATTTCTTGTAGAGAATATAGGTAGGATTGCGTTGATAGCTTGTGTCCCAAGCTTCTTTTATTATTTGATGGCTAAGTGATTCTCTAATCCATAATTCTTTAAATTTGAAAGATGTGGCTTGACAATGGTTTGTCATGGCGTGCATCAATAGTGGATGATGATCTGATGCTGATGATGCTAAGTGTTGCAGCTTTGCATTTGAGAAGAACAATCTCCATTCTTAATTAGCTATTACTCGGTCTAGTCATTCTCTTATAAGGGCTTTCCCATATCTGTTATTTGACCATGTAAATTTTGGAATTGTGAAGCGAATGTCAATAAGGCCATTTCTGTTTATCAGAGCTTTAAGACCTTTGCTTTGGTTGATGTTAGTTGGGCGCCCACCTTGCTTCTCAGGCTAATCAATAAGATCATTAAAATCACCCATACAAATCCAAGGGCCCTAAACTGCTTGGTATATTGAGTCCAGATGTTTCCAAAAGTTCTATTTGTAGTTCCATTGGGTTGGTGCATACACATAAGTAATTAACCATGTTTGATGAGGAGGATCCGAGTCTACTAAAACTGAAATTGCATTCATATTAATTTTTACAGGTTCCAATTCTACACCCATACGCCACAAAAGTAAGAGACCCCTTTTTTACAAGCTGTTGGAAAATGAACAAAATGGTGGAAACCTAAACTATTTACAATAGATATGGTGCATTCATCCGTCACCAAGGTTTCCGACAAAAAGATTACGTCCGGATTATAGGTCTTAATATTTGCTCTTAAGTTTCTGATTGCCTTGGGTCGGGCTAGTCCTCGACAATTCCAAGCCTGTGTCTTCATTTTGTTGGGGGAGGCATTTTGGAGCTTGTCTCATTAGCTTGCTTGGACTTTCTAGGATGAGTCAGTGATGGTTTGTCATAAGGGGATATTCTAGCTTTTCCTTTGAATTTTTTTTCTTTCCCCTTGAAGCTTGATTGCATTTCCAACAGCGTGAGAGCTAGTGTTAACTCTTCCATTTGCAGAACATTGGCTGATAATTCATCTATTGTTTGCTTCTCTATTTTTATCAAGTGTTGTGATTTTCTCTTGGAGGGTTGTGCAGAGTTTGCATTCATTGGTCTTTTGGATGGAAGGTGGCTTGAGTGGCGAGTAAAGGGCTGAGCAGGTGAATCGGTACTTGAAGGTGGTGTGGCAGTAGTGGAGTTGAGTGACGCCTGTGAGGGATTGTCTGTAATGGTTTCAAGCGTTGGTAATTGATTCGGGCAGGTGCGACATGGTGGGCTTTTGGAGGCATTGCTTTTTCTTTGAGCTCAGTTGGATGGGCAATCGTGTAGGTGGCTACAATCTAGGGTGTCTTGATATTCGGTAGCCTTTTTTTGTCTTGGGCTTTTGATATTCCGTTGGGCTCAATTTGTGTTATTGTTTGGTTGGGCTTTGTGGAGAAATGACTAGATTGTGTTGAATGGTCAGCTTGACTTTCTAGGATTTGATTTGGTGGGCTTTGTGAACAGATGTCTATGGGCCTGGTAGAGAAAATATTGTTTTCTTGCTTTTCAATGAAAAGGGGCCTCTGTGCAATTAAAATGGGGACTGAGATATGGGCTCACCTAGTTGGGTTGATGAGTTTGAGGCCTCGTGCTTGACCATCTGTGTTATAGCTCTGCATAGCCGAATAAATTTGTCTGCACTTTGCCTTCCAGGGTGTGTGTGTTCTAGCTGACAGAGAAATGATATGTTGTGTGACTCTTACAAGCTTCTGCATCTTCATTGTTATTCCTTTTGCTGATTTTTCTTCTGATTCCGCTGAGAAGAGTGATAGTTGGCTGCGGGTTGGAGTAAATTGATTAGAGGTTGCAGGTGGGTCTACAATGGAAATATTTATTTTTACTGGTGAAGAATTGAATGTTGTTGTTTCACTGTAGCTGCACAGTGATGGAGTGTTGGGAGAGCTCAAATGAAGCTTTCTCTATGTTGCTGGGCTATTGGCATTGGTGGGAAAAACTGCAAGAGTTCTGGGTTTTTCTCTATAAATGGATTTCATTCTCCTCGGGTGAGTATTTATTGGTTGACAAATGCTATCTAATAGCCACTGTGTTGCTACATATTTGAGAGTTGGACTTCTCGAATTTATTTTCCTTTGTTGTTTTTGCTGTTATAGCTACTGTGATGGTCCGAATATTCTGCATTTATATCGTGGCATCCTTCTGTTTGTTGAAATGCTTGGGAGAAGTTTTCATTGTTGTATTTGGCTCTTAGCCAGGGCCTGTAGTTAAGCTTTTCTAGGATTGTTTTCAGATAGTTGTAGAATATTTGGGAATGACCTAGCCTTCCACATGCATATCAAAAATCGAATAGGCGTTCATAATTTATGGAAATGCATATTTGATGATTCCCATACCTTAGCATTACAAAACCTTGCTATAAAGGATTAGTGACATCTATTTCAGTTTTCATCTTGATGAATTTTCTATATGCTATCTGGTAGACTGGATCTTCTTCCACTTTAATCAAGTTGCCTTAGGCTTTCCCAATATTTGTTGCATTTCTCAGTGTCATATGATCGAGGGGGAGTCCATGTATCTACACATTGAACATTGCTTGCTTCAAGTTGATTTCTTGTAGTGTTGCTCCTAGGGGCCACGGTTTGAGGATGAGAAGGTGTCCTTTGAAGTTCCATGGAGCTTGATTTAGGACTCTTAGCTTGTCATGTGGGGTTCATAATGTTAATATGAACATGTTCGTTTCAAGATCCTTTATTAGAAATTTTTGGATGAAATTCCATGTTGCTTTCATACTAGAGTCAATTGAAAATTTGTTGAAAGGCCTATCTGCAACCAAACTTCCTACTAGAACTATGTCTGATATGGTTTTTGCTGATTCAGGTGCAAGTTCTACATTTAAGTCTTGTCAAGAGAGAGCTTCAGTTTGTGTGATGAGTGAGTTCATATCCATTTGTTGCTTCCCCAGTTGGTGTTATTTCCTGTGTTTGGTTCTCTGGTTTCGGTTTGTGATGGAAGGTTTGTTATTTTTGTTGGTTGGAAGGGAAGCACTATAGTGTGTAGAGGGACTCTAGTGAGAGAGTTGCATTTTTTTTAATAACATCGTTTTGTTGTCATTAGCTTCGGTTTCTTGTTTTTGTTGTTTGATAAATGTTTGGCCCACCAATAAAGTTTAAAAAATCAAACTTAAGAATTGATGTGTTTTGATATGATATATCATATTGTAAAGATATTTTTACTATAAAGTAGATTTGACATCTCATTTATTATAAACATTTAAACATATTTGATTTCATACAAGCTTTTTCTTGCTCATTTAATTTAATTTAAATCTTAAATGAAATTTTCTCTAAAGACCCTTTAATTTCTACTTACTAACTTAAATTTTCGAAATAATCGAGGGGTCCTTTTAGGCCACCCACGAGGGTCCACGCTTTGTGGGTGGCCACGTACCTTTTCTTTTCCTAATAAATCAATTTAATTGGGCAACCTCTCAAGATCATATGAGGTTATTCAATGACTTCTACAAAGGTCATCATTATAAATCTCTTTAAACTTATTTGGATACGAGGATTTATTCATCAAATGCTCAATTTATGTCTTTAAATGTTATCTTATCTAATTTATTGTCAGAAACCCAAATTTGCAATATACTTCTTCATTTCATTCATTAGAGAAATGGCTACACGATTTGAGTAAAAAAAAAAATAAAAAGGACAAAAATGACAAAATAAAATAAGATAAAATTAAAAAGCCAATAATTCAAACAACAAAAGTCATCACATTTTTCCATGATCAACTCTTATGACTTACTATGTAGTTGCCATAAGTGGTTGATGAGGTATGACCGGAGATTAGTCCTGTATCGGTTTTATTTTTCTCAAAATTGGTCAAAGTCGATTCGGTTCCGGTTTTCCTTTTTCTAATACCGGACCGGACCAGTTCATATATATATATATATTAATTTTTTATATTGTATAAAATATTTTTTATATGATTTTTTATATAATATATAATTTTTATATATAATTATATATAAAATAATTTTATATTATTTGATAAATTACTAATTAATATAATATTAAATTTTAAAATCCTATGTCACTATAGCCTATTGTATTAATAGTTATACTAATACTATATCACTATATTATATATTATAATATATCACTATAGTCTTTAATGTAATTATAATATATATTATAATATACTACAATATATTATCACTATATTATTATATATTATAATATACTATATTATATATACTATATAATTTACTGGAAAACCAAACCAAATCGGACCGAAACTAGTAAATTTGGAAGTATCGGTCTAGGGGTGTAACTGGTGCGATATCGGTTTTTCAAATTTTAAAACCGGTATATACCGATTCGGTTCTAAAATATGTCCAAAATTGGACCAAACCGGATCAGTTACACCCTGGAGTTGACAATAGGTTTTTCTATCATAATACTACGATAAAGCATTGAATGAATTCACTAAACTTAGTTGCAGGTAGGGGTGTAAAAAAATTGGAAAACTAGTTGAACCGACCAAACCAGTGTGCTTAACCAGTCCGGTTCGGTACCAGTTCGATATCTGTTTTCATATTTTTAAAACGGGTTTGATCCGAACAGGACCTGTATATATATATAATAATTTTTTTATATTATATTATATTATATGCTAAATTGCTAATTAATAAATTATGAGATTTTAATATTATTATTCATGTCTATTAATTTCATAATATAAAATTAATATAACATTTGATATAACATACAAATTTTAATCTTATAACATAAAATTAATATAACATGAAATTTAATCTTAAGCATGAATATTAATATTAAGTTATTAATATAATCTTACTTTTGATACATGAATGTTTCTTGGGGAAAGAGAAGTTCCTTTGAGGAGAGCAAGTGTGGCCCCCCATTCCTCATGAAGGTCTAGGCGAGGATATATGGTGCCAACAATGCTAGCTAATGGTCAACAACCAAGAGGGAATTGAACTTGGCGTATAATTTTTCAGAGGGAATTACACGTGTAAGATATTTACTTATGTAATCGCAGCAAAACATTAAGCAAAATACGTTGTGGTAACAACGCTAACTTTAAGTACCAGAATATTAATTTCACAACAAAAAGGGCTTCTTGCCTTTCATTAAATCTTGAGATATTATTACATCATCCAAATATATATGAAGCTTGTCGCCTTATGGCAGCATACCAAATACAAGTAGCCGCCATACCTAATACTGTACATTCTAATGGAAGGTATTAGGTAACTACGACGGGTACTAGCCTTCGTACACAAGACTTGGGAGGGTGTGACTCCACTTCCTCGAGCGTCACGTCGAGCTCTGGACCTACAACAAAATCTATGGTCCTAAGAATGAAACCATATGCAGGTTATGCAACTATGATATGACTACTAATGAGAGATAATGCTACCCAAGATGCAATGAACACTTTCATAAAAACTAGACGGACACGTATATGCATGGAGAGGAGTCACCCTCACTCTTAATGCTACACGCATCCTCAAACATAGCGAGGAATCACCCTCTCAAATAATACATGTACACACATAGCCATGGCAAGGAATCATCCTCAAGGGACGTTGCCCTTTCCTCTTATACAAAATACATAAAACACATTAGTATTAATATGGCAAGGAATACATTCTTCCACCACACAGGTCCTCATCACATAGATATTCGTCACACAAACTTGTACCACACAGGTGCTCATCATATAGAGATTTGTCACACAAACTTCTCACACAAAAAGGTTTGTTGCACTAGGGATGCTTCTATCCAACCAACCAACTCGAAGACACCATCACGTGATATGTTGGGGATCCTACATCTCAACTATCGGGTGAGGCAAAAAACGAAACCATTCTACCCCAATCCCCATGAGGCATTCTCCTTCTCATATGAATCATGTGAAAATGTTTCACAAAATGGTTCGGGGAATTCTCCGTCCCATCTCAAAATATAGGCATAAACATAATGATTGAAATATTTATTCATACTTATAGAATGGGGGAGAGAAGTTATAGAGATAACTAACCTTCCTTTCTACGTCAAAAATCCTCTTGTCGCGACATTGCGCCTTGTTTTGTGATATGAACCCGCGGGAACGGAATCCCTAGAACCCACAATCAATTTGAAAACTCTCCAAAAAAGTCAAAATCAAGTCAATGGATGGAGAACCTAAACCCGATGAGAACCCGTTTCAAAAACCTAGATTATATTAAAATATAGACCCGTTGAAGAACATGTCTCAAGAACCCAGATTACAAAGGAGGAACACCACAAAGATTGTGATTTACCTTTGATAAGTTCAAAAGTTCAATTAAGAACAAGAGGAGTAAAACTCAACTCACAATGAATAAATTTATCAAATTTCATAAACTGATTAAAATGTGGCTACTAGAGTATTTAAAGCAAAACCTAATGAAACTCTAGCCAAAATAAACCCCCATCTTCCAAAAGTGCCCCTGGATGAACAGTGCCACGGCTACAGTGCGGCGCTATAGTAACTCGGCTACAGTAACCCTAACCCTAGTTCAATAAAATAATAACTTTCCCAACATGCCCTTGCATAAGCCCCCTTAAGTGCTTCCTATAATAAACTCAATTATTCTAAACTAATAAAATAAGTTCTTTAAATGAATTAAATAAGTTGAAACCTTTCAAGAGCCCAAAGCCTTTAAGTCTTGTCGTTGCCCTCTTCCATAACTGATCAAATGAATCAAAACTGGATCTTCATCCTTCAAGCCCCATATTGAATGTTGGGCTCTTGCTAAACTCGTCCCAAGTGGATTGCATCAATTATTGCATTGTCTCCTTGATCTTCTTGGCCCATCTGGAAGTTGCAAATGATCTTTAAGACTACGCCCATCTTGGTTCTCATCATTCTCCCTCTCCTCAAAAGGATTCGACCTCGAATCTCCACCTGGATCAAAGGGAAAATGGTTAGCAACATTGAAAATAGTAGAAACAAGATAGTAGTTACATGGAAGATCCATTAGATATGCATTTTCATTAATTTGTTCAAGAATTTGGAAAAGACCATCAAAGCTACTCCTGTCATCAACAGGTAAATGTGTTAAATCTAAAGGAGTAAATGGATTAAGTCTATAAACAATGTCAAATGGTTGAAATTTAGTAGTAGCATGAACACTCCAATTATATGTAAACTCAAAGAATGGTAAACAATACTCCCGCAAATGTTCATGAAGCACATCTAAAGTCTTCCTCGAGCCAAAATGACCACTCCAATATGCAAACTCAATGAATGGCAAATGATACTCCCGGAAACGTCCATGTAACAATTCAATGAATGGCAAATGATACTTCCACAAACGTTCATAAAATAAACCTAAATCTTTCCTTACACCAAAATGACCACTCAAATTATATGCAAACTCAATGAATGGCAAGTAATACTTTCACAAATGTTCATGCAACACGTTAATGAATGACAAATGATGCTTCCATAAACGTTCATGTGATACGTCAATGAATGGAAAATGGTACTCCCACAAACGTTCATGCAACACATCAATGAATGAAAAATGATACTTCCACAAACGTCCATGCAACACGTCATTGAATGGCAAATCATAGTCCCAAAAATATTCATGCAACACAACAAAAGTTTTCCTTACACCAAGGTCACCCAACAAACCACCATATCCATCACATACAAGCAACTTACGCATAAAACTAGTAGGCACACAAAATATATTCTCTCTAAACAAGTACCAATCTAGTTTATAGAACTTACCAAATGATGCTTTCTCACATGTTCCATACACACTAGCAAAGTCATCATCATTAGCATGCAATTCCTTATCATATTCAAGTCTCAACAATTTTGCATCTAAAATGAAGACAAGGACATACCTTCTTGCTAAAAAGCTTCAACCACAAAATTTTCCATACCTTGTGTGTTTTTTAATACATGAGAAAAAGTCTCAATACAGTCCTCCCACTTAGCATGCATTCTAGTCAACAACTTACCTTGTCCCTTCAAGTGTGTCAAGGACTCATGTTTTTCAAATAAAGGTTGGTTAGGAATTGTCGCACCTGACACAAAATCAATGTAGTGCTCTATATCCCAAATAGGTGGCAATCCACTAAACACACCGCTAGGAATCATGATCTTATATCCCTGCAACAAAGAAACAACAACATTAGACAAAAAGTCGTTAAATTCATTAGTATAAAAGCTTGCCTTAGCATAAAAACTCACTTTTGTCTTTCTATTTTTCTCTGCAACCTCTCTTTCTTTTTCCTTTTGTGGCTCCACTCTTTTTTCTTGACTCTTAACCATCTCTATTTTTTCTTTTTCTCTCTCTCTTTCTTTTGATGTTTCGGCCTCATTCTCTTTTTTCCTCTCACTCTCTTTGTTTTTTTCACTCTCTGTTTTTCTTTCAGTCTCCTCTTTTTTTGAACTCTCGGCTTCACAATTATTTTTCAACTCATTCTCTCTTTTTCTTGAGGTTTCAGCCTCACCCAAATCATTTCCCTTAGGTGGTTCGGTCTTCCCCTTTGTTACAACTTGATCATTTTTGTCCCACTTTGGTTTCCAAGGAGTACTAGAAACCAAAGTATACCTTGATGTACCCTTTCCTTTTAGCCGCCTCTCCACCTTCATAGCCATGTGCACCATATCCTCTACCTCCACATAATGTTGCAACTCAACTACATTGGCTATCTCCCTATTCAAACCACTCAAAAATCTTGTCATCGTGGCCTCCTGATCCTCCACTACATTAGCCCTAATCATAGCCACCTCCATCTCCTTATGGTAATCCTCTACACTCCTAGACCCCTATGTAAGATTTTGTAGTTTTTGGTAGAGGTCTCTATAGTA
>QEOY01003226.1:59761-81070 GCA_003123805.1 Juglans sigillata
AGAATCAATGGAACGACACTCCAAGCAATTGACAAACTTAGAGATGCAGGAAACCCTAGAATTTTGAAACCCTAGGTGATGCAAATTTCAACCAAACCCAAAACACTAAGAATTTCGGTTTGTTTCAATTTTTTTTTTTTTGGCAACCCTAGAACAATGAAGCCCTAGAATTAAATTTAAAAATGCAACAAATTAAAAGATAGAATCAGACCTGATTGGAAACCTTGCTCTTGATACCAATCAATTTGAAAACTCCCCAAGAAAGCCAAAATCAAGTCAATGGATGGAGAACCTAGACCCGATGAGAACCCGTTTCAAGAACCTAGATTATATTAAAATCTAGACCCGTTGAAGAACACGTCTCAAGAATCCAGATTACAAAGGAGGAACGCCACAAAGGTTGTGATTTACCTTTGATAAGTTCAAAAGTTCAATTAAGAACAAGAGGAGTAAAACTCAACTCACAATGAATAAATTTATCAAATTTCATAAATTGATTAAAATGTGGCTACTAGAGTATTTAAAGCAAAACCTAATGAAACTCTAGCCAAAATAAACCCCCATCTTCCAAAAGTGCCCCTGGATGAATAGTGTCGTGGCTACAGTGCGGCACTAGAGTAACTTGGCTACAGTAACCTTAACCCTAATTCAATAAAATAATAACTTTCCCAACATGCCCTTGCATAGGCCCCCTTAAGTGCTTCCTATAATAAACTCAATTATTCTAAACTAATAAAATAAGTTCTTTAAATGAATTAAATAAGTTGAAACATTTCAAGAGCCCAAAGCCTTTAAGTCTTGTCGTTGCCCTCTTCCATAGCTGATCAAATGAATCAAAACTGGATCTTCATCCTTCAAGCCCCATCTTGAATGTTGGGCTCTTACTAAACTCGTCCCAAGTGGATTGCATCAATTATTGCATTGTCTCCTTGATCTTCTTGGCCCATCTGGAAGTTGCAAATGATCTTTAAGACTACGCCCATCTTGGTTCCCATCATTCTGCATAGCAATTGATTTCACAAGAGCTTTGGTGAATAAAGTTCCAAAAGTGAGATATTGTCTCATGTCCAGGTGCTTTAAATAGGGTGGGATTGTCATATGTCATTTCTTACTCTGGAGCTGCGGTAAGGATTTTTTTTAATCCTTCTCTCTCATGTCTGTCATGCAGCAAGACGACAAAGACAGATTGTCAAATGTGGGTCTCAAATGTGGTAGTCGTACTACTGTATTTAGTCGACTTGACCCATCAACTCTTTACCTTTCATTATCGAATCACATCCGATGTGACCCTTCAGATGTAGTGTGGATTTTTGCATGTAGTGCTTCCACTTTTCTGAGCACTTCCATGTAATTCTGGAAAGCTCCCTCACTTACCCAGTGTAACAGCCCCCAAAATTTCAATGAATGAATTTCTTTAGACTTTAGGAAAATCGTGAAAAATCCCAAAAAAGTCTCACAACTTGGTCAGTTTCTTTCCCACTTCGATAACATAAATGCAATTTTATTTATTTGAGATACTTAGAAGTAGGAG
Source organism: Juglans sigillata (assembly GCA_003123805.1). Classification (NCBI taxonomy): domain Eukaryota; kingdom Viridiplantae; phylum Streptophyta; class Magnoliopsida; order Fagales; family Juglandaceae; genus Juglans; species Juglans sigillata. The sequence goes on from QEOY01003226.1 coordinate 61,293, forward strand.
ATTGAGAAACTGTTTGTGCCAGTAGTCTTAGATGAATATTTAGGATTTTTTGGTGCAATAATACATTTTTTATTTTTTAGTGTAGTTGTTCGAAAATGCCATGTAATTTAAACAAGGCACTTAGGAGTCAAAATTTGCAAAACAAATTGCACTATTAGGTTTGTAGGATTATTTAGGATTTTATGGGGTAAAATGTTTACTTTTTTCGAAATGAATAGCAACATCTGTGATTGAGCCATGTGGCACTAAAGTTAACCTATTTTCAAATCACAGTGTGGATGGTCCAAATGAATCTAGAGAAATTTTATTTGGAGACTTGGCAAGATCTTAACCAAACTTGATGAATAGTTTAGAACACCTAGCACCAAGAGGAACCGTGAGATGGAAATGTGAAGAAAATGAAGGAAAGTCAAGCATTGTGATCACTGATCATGCCACTTAGGCTAAACACTATTCCATTCAACCATTCAGTTTTGTGCCAAACCAAATAGGATTTCAACCCTAGTGAAACCCCAAACCATCGTGATCCAATTGAAACTTCAAAACCTTAGTGAAAGCTGAAACCATTTAAGGTCTCCTCAAATCCCAAATGGTTACCTCAAACCCTAAATGGTTACCCCAAATCTTAAATGTTGATCAGTTTTAGTTTAGTTTTTAACCACTAAAGTGCAAGAGCAAAGTGGGTGATTGATTTTGTTTGGCCCAGGGACTGGGCATAAATACCATAAGGAAATCACTTACAAATGCTATTAACCACTACAATTCATGTCATTGCACCTTCATTTATTCTTTTATACATTAGTGATTTCATTGGGCCCCACTCCAATTGGATTTGGATTGGTTGGAAATCGAAACCCCAAACATAACCCTCTTGAAACCCTAAATTAGGCCTAATCGGTTTAGGTTCACCGAAAAACTCCACCCAAGCAAGGCTTCTTGAGGAAGTTTTCCCCATTGCCCTTGGTGTACTTTTACTACCCTTGTCAGCCCAAATAGTAGCTGATGAAAGGTCAATCAGCCACCTCAACACCACCCATCACACTGCAACTTCCATGGTTGAAAACCATGTGTTGTTGCCCACCGTTTTGCCCATATTTTTTGTTGACAAAACAACCATCAAATATGGTCATCTGCACATCCTCTCTCACCCCCTCTATTCCTATATAAGTCATCCATGCCAACATGTGTTACTTGGTTGTGAAGTTAGTCGATTGTGTTGGGTGATGTTTTGTGATTTTTATGATTTTTTATTTGATTGTTCAAGCATGTTATTTCTTAGGATTGACTTATGAACATGTTAAGGGCTCATTTGTTTTCAGAGATGAGATGAGATGAGATGAGATTAAAGTTAAAAAGTTGAATAAAATATTGTTAGAATATATTTTTTAATATTATTGTTGTTTTGAAATTTGAAAAAGTTGAATTGTTTATTTTATTTTGTGTGGGAATTTGAGAAAATTGTAATGATGAGGTGAGATGAGATGAGATGAGATAAGATGTTTTTGAAAAACAATAAGAGTATATTTGTGGATTTTTGGAGTTCTTGGAGTTGATTTGAAAAGTGTAAGTATATTTATGGACTTTCGGAGTTCTTGGAGTTGATTTAAAAGTGTGAACATCAAGGATTGTTCTATTGTGTCAAAACTTAGCATTTTGGAATATTTATTGGTGTTGATGTCGTGTTTCGCAACCCAATTAGTGTCACGGCAGCCAAAATCACACCACCTACAACTAAGAGGAAAAAGGGGCTAGGTGACTTCCGGGGTCAATCCGATGCCAAAGTCAATGAAGAATCCTCATCGGATGGGAAAAGCTTAGAGAACTAGAGAAAATGGTAAAGGGGTTCAAAGCGCCTTCCTGTGGGAGGAATGGCTGTTATTTATACCTGGTTTAGGGACCCGACTACTGAAGGAGATCGTGGTGTGTAAGGTCGTACTTGAGTCAGGTCTGCTACCACTCCTTGCCGTGTCAGCGTATCAGGTCACGACTCAAACTGTCGAGGGAGATCATGGCATGTCAGGTTGTGCTTGAGTCAAACCTGTTGCCACCATCCTACTGTGGTAGGGTGTCAAGTCATGGTCATGCCGTCCTATGGCACCTCTAGTAGCAAGTCATTGCGTGATAGGTTCCCTTACACGTATTGAATGTGACATCTCTCGGGCTGGCGTGCCCACGATTAGACATGCCCAGTCGCCTGCGTCCATCAGCAGTAGTCGATACTATACCTTATCGCAAGGCTCGGTAGGTTATCGAGTCCCAAGGTGATCACTACCCTGTGGTGGGAATGTGATTTCTAAAACCTTTCTAGATGGGCCTGCAGTCATTGGCTTGGTACGCGATTTCCAGGTCTGGGGTTCTGGTCTGCTTTGCATTTTTGCCTAAGGGCTTGGGGTCTCCACAGCTTGACTTCTTTGGGCCTAGGCCCCTCTCTTCGAGGGCCCCTCCTCATAGTACCTCACAAATTCCTATCACAGAAATGTGGTGGGAATTCAAAATAGCTCCCACTAATGGTGCCGCCCATCAGTCCCTCGATGTCACCTGTTCGGCTCCTATCAATTCTAGTTCCTGAGGTGACTTGTCCCGGTTACCGTTTCATCTTCCATCATTAATGAGATGTCTGTCATTTGAGTTTTTGAGGCCATCAGTTCGACTCCCATCAATTTGGATTCCCTTGGCCATTAATGAGCCATCCGTTCCTTCTCCCGACAATTTATTGGACATGCCGATTGTCCTTCTCTCCACGTCCTGGGGCCTCATTGGTCCGTGCCCCCCACATGCCTGACACACAACTGCGATCTGAGGTGTCGCCTCGACTTTTGGGATCCATGTGGCTTTCGATGGCGTCATCACTGTCCGGGTCGCTTTATTTCACGTGCTCCCTCCAACCTTCCGTATAAAGCCTACTTCTCCCTCTTCCTCCATTTCTTCCCTCTATCTCTCCCAACTTTCCTTCCTTTCGTTTCTTCAAGCTCCTGCCATTTCTCCCCACTCCTGCTCTTGTCGTCGTGCCTTACTCTCCCTCCCAGGCCTTTTGTTCTTGCTCTGCCACTGTCTTCCTTTCCTTTACGTGTACTGCATCCGTAGTTTTTCTTCCCCTTACTTCTCACAACCATTATGGCACCCAAGGCCGATTCTATCGAGCCATACTTCGCGAGGAAACGCTAGATTTTGTCAGTCTATGGCACGGACCTCAGGGCGTTTCATGCCAAATACAAAATTCCCCTCGTCCGTCGTCTTGGAGATACCTCGAGGGGTGAGCACGTGGTGAATCCCAATGGTACGACATCGTGGGTGGCCATTTTCCCATTGATGTTTGCCAATGGTCTTCACCTCCCGTTCTATTGTCCTGTCTGCAAGGTTCTCAATTACCTTGGGCTGGCCCCAACACAGTTCCATCCCAATGCATGGTGACTCCTGGTGTCCAGATGTGTCATCTTCCGGATGGCCCTTAGTGTGATTGCTAAGGAGTATCCCGACTTGATGGCTCGAGAGTTCTTGTCGGTGTACTACATCAATCATCAGCCGGGGAGTATATGCAGTTTCTAGGCCCGGAGTCTTGGCCAAAAGATTGCTTCGCTTGAGCAGCCCCACTCCAGCATTAAGGAGTGGTCCTGGAAGTATTTCTTTTTTTTGGGCTCGGACTGGGAATACCTTAAGGGAGGCAACTTACAAGGAGTATCCCATCTAGGCAGTCTGGTGGTTCCTCCCTTCCACGGAGAGTCTCACACTAAACAGTAAGGAGGAGGTCTGTCTAGAGATGGTGTTGGCTTGGGTAAGGGCCCATCCTGATGAGTCGTTGACCATCAGGCCCTCTCTGACGGGAACATTTGGGACTTCTTGTCCGTGCCCGATCGCTCATACGTGATCGATAGGAACTTCTTGGGCTAGGTTTCCTCCCCCCGGGGTCAGAAGCACGCCTCAAGCTCTTCTGGTGGCAAGGCAAAACTGCCAAAGGCACATCACGATCCACCTCAGGAGAGACCAAGTGGTGAGGCCAAGGGTTCCTCTTCTTCCTGTGGTAATGCCAGGGAGCCGTGCCTAGGCGGCTCAGGGCCAGAACTCCTGTGGACAAGGGCAGTAGCAATTCGTGCTCCCGGAGATTTCGGTCCCATCAACAGGGGGAGCACGATGTTCTTGAGCGGTTCACGTTCCACCGTCGGGCCCTCTTCTTTGTTGACGGGCCCCAGGCCTACCTCTGCTAGGTCTTTGCTTGACCCGTTGTTCCCTTCTGAGGAAGCGTTGGATGAGTACGACCTCCAGACGCCTTTCTTCTGTTCCTTCGCGTGCGCACCCCTTCACGAGCCTGGCACATTTGAGCCATTCACATCTTTTGAAGACACTTTAGGGGAGGAGACAGCCCGAGAGGTTCCCCAGATAACCCAGAAGGTGAAGCACCGGGAAGGAGAGCAAAGTCCCTATGGGAGCCGAGAAGAAGAGTAAAGTACCTCCGGAGCCAAAGGAGAAAGGGGGGAGAGGAAGAAGGAGGGAATCCCAACTTCAACTTCCAAGTTGATTTCGAAGAAGAAGAAGAAGAAGAGGAAGGAGAAGGGGAAAGGGAGGCAACAGAAGAAGGGGAGAAGGGGAGAAGGGGAAAAGGGGAAAAGGCAATCCCTACTGCCACATTCGGGAACCTCGAGATAGCCACCGGGCCGTTTCCCCCCCACCTTCCTTCGTCGAGATGAGTAGGGCTAGCCATGAGGGAGGTTCCCAGGATCCCCCCTTCGTCATTGAGTTAAGCGATGACAACGACTCTAAGGCCCTTTCCCTAGTTTCACCTGGACCATCCAAGCGAGAGAGTTAGGGGCACTTCCAAACTTTTCCTGGCAGCTGGCACTCACCGGCTCCTCCTCTTCCACTGGGGTCAAAAGGAGCCAGGCACCAGCCTCGAACCTTGATAGAACCCGGGCTATAGCCACCGAGCAGGCGGCCTAGATGTTGCGTCCCTTCTTCGACCAGGTAGGCCTTTTCTTCCCTCTTGTTTACTTTGTTGAACTTTTTTGGTCCAGTACTTTGACGTTTCTAATTGTTCCTTTCATTGCAGGCTGTGGATTAGTTGACCATGACGATTGGGGAGGAGCTCAGGGAGTTGGAGGAGGCCAATTGAGAGCTCGAGACGTTGGGCTGCTTCGAGTACTTCAAGATGAAGCAGGTGACCCAGATAATCAAGGACCTCAAGACCAAGCCAAAGACCTGATCAATGAGGCAGTGTACATGAGGGACTAGAACCAACTCTTGGAGACGGTCGCCACAAGGTGTAAGCAAAAGAAGAAGGTTTTGAAGGGCTTACTACACAATGTTGAGAAAAATATCCACCAGTGGTCGTCCGTGAACCAACGCGGTGAAGAGGCTCGTGTTGCAGCTGAGTAGAACTTGGTCACCCGAGAAGCAGAGTTGGAGTCTGCTCGAGAGAAATTGAAGGAGTCTGAGCAGGGTCGGGCCTTGATCGTTGGATAGCACTTGAAGCTATTGTTTGGGCAGTTCAAACTTACCCAGGAGGCCCAGCAGCTAAGGGAGCAACTGCGGCGGGCTAAGGAACGCATTGGAGAGCTCTCTCGCATGGGGACCCAGAGGAACATTGACCTCCTAGCCCGCGAGATCGAGATTGCCGACCTGAAGTCTCAGTTGGATGATGTTATGTAGTGTTCCAGGGAGATCAGATCTCAGATCGTGAAGGCAAAAGCCATCTAGGACGCGGCCTGGTCTTATGGCTACTGTGAAGGTCTTGAACGAATGCATGAACACCTGCTCCAGAACCCCGAGTTGGACCTACAGACTTTGGACTTGGCCTCCCTTCCCCCGAACGCCCAAGCACAAGCTTATGTTAAGAACTTTGGCAGGCTAGGGTATCCTTTGTACGTCCCGGGTGCTCCTCCGCCTCCTCCTCCCAGTGATGGGCTCGGACTCTCCCTTTTTTTTTCGTTTGTAGGACCTTTGTATAGCATTTTTTGGTTTCCTTTTTTGTAAGAGTTGTATACATCTGATGAAATGAAATGGAAATCTCTTTATCATGACTGCTTGTGTCCCATTTATTGTTTGTTCTCTTGACTTTTGAATTTATGGCGAATCTCGTGGCTCTACCCCGCGAGGCCTTGACGAGGGCTCGGGATTTGACGTCCAGCCCAGGCCCCCTGGCGAGTCTAGGGACTCAACTTTGAGGCAAGCCTATGGACTTGACTTTGTTGGACGGGGGGTCTGCGAGTCTAGAGACTTGGCCTTACCATGCAGTGAGTCTAAGGACTCGACTTCTTAGGTAACGAGTCAGGCCTTGACGAGGGCTCTGGATCCGGGATCTGGTGCCTGGCATGGACCTCGCGGCAAGTCTAGGGACTCGACTTTGTTGGACGGGGAGTTGGCAGGTCAAGAGATTTGGCCTTACCCCACAACAAGTTTTGGGACTCGACTTCGAGGCGAGTCTAGGCACTCGGCTTTGTTGAACGAAGGGTTAGCGAGTCTAGGGACTTGGCCTTACCTCGTAGTGAGTCTAGGGACTTGACTTCTTACGTCGCGAGTTTGACCTTGACGAGGCCTCGAGATCTGGTGCACGGCCTAGACCTCGCGGTGGGTCTAGGGACTGCTTTGTTGGACGGGGGATCGGTAGGTCAAGAGACTTGGCCTTACCCTCCAGTGAGTCTAGGAACTCGACTTTGAGGCGAGTCTGGGGACTCGACTTTGTTGGATGGGGGTCTACGAGTCTAGAGACTTGGCCTTACCCCACAACTAGTCTAGGGCTCGACTTTTTTGGTCGCGAGTCAGGCCTTGACGAGGGCTCGAGATCTAGTGCCCGGCCTAGACCTCGAGGTGAGTCTAGGGACTCGACTTTGTTGGACGAGGGGTCGTCAGGTCAAGAGACATGGCCTTACCCCACAAAGAGTCTAGGGACTCGACTTTGTTAGTTCCAAGTTAGACAACAAAGAATGTGAGATAAACATCCGAGCGTTGCCATTCATCGCACAAGTTTACAATGTTCATACAAAGTAATGCCTTATGCCCTTATACATAGTACTTCTTCAGATGTTTGGCATTCTAGGAGTGGGGGAGCTCGTGTCCCTGACTGTCCTTGAGGCGGTAGGAGCCGGGTCGATTGCTTGCAGTCACCACATACTGGCCTTCCCATCACGGTCCCAATTTTCCTTCTTCTTGGGTGGTTACTCCAGTTTATCGTAACACCAAGTTGCCCACTTTGAAGGAGCGCGGCTTGACTCATCTGTTGAAATATTGCTTTGCCTTTCGCTTGTTACTTGCCATTCGCGTAGCCGCCTCTTCCCCTTTTTTCTTCCAACATGTCCAATTGCTTGGCTATTCTCTCGTTATTGGCATCTGGGTCGAAGTGCTGAATGCTAAAAGTGGGCATTCCGACCTCTATGGGGATTACTGCCTCTCTCCCGTATGTGAGGGCGAAAGGTGTCTCCCCGGTGGGGGTTCAGACAGTCGTTCGGTATGCCCATAGTACGCTCGGGAGTTCTTCAGCCCATGCTCCTTTGTGTATCCCAAGCTTCTTCTTAAGGGTGGAGAGGAGGCTCTTGTTGGTTGCCTTGGCTTGGTCATTAGCTTGCAGGCGTCCCGGGGAGGAGTACTTCAACTTGATTTCAAGCTCTGCGCACCACTCCCGGTAATGTGTCAAAGGCATTGTTCTATCCAGGTTCAAGGCTGGTGCATGGCTCCCTTTGACCCTAGCAGAAGAGGAGGAGCCGGTGAGTGCAAGCTGACAGGAAAAGTTTAGAAGCACCCCCCAAATCTCATTGCACAATCCAGATGCAACTGGGGATAGGGCCTCAGTTGTCTCGGCGAAGGAAGGTTGGGGTGGGGGGGGGAGGGGGGGAACGGCCTTCGGGTGGGAGAGGTGGATCTGGTGGCTGTCTTGGGGTTCCTGGACACGGCAGTAGGGATATCTCCCTGGCCTCCTTTGCCTCCCTTTCCCTTTCTCCATGTGTTTGGTGCTCCTCTTTTTCCTCCTTCGCGGCTGTGACTTCCCCTTTGCCCAGCCGCCTTCCGATCTGCTTGTTCCATCTCGGTTCATCGTGGAGCCGCCAGGGCTTCAAGGGTGTCTTCGGCGTTGATGAACCCGCCTGCCAGGTCCATGAATGCCCTCAACGTTGTTGGAGTCCTCCGTGCTATTTTAGCCATAAATGGGTTCCTAGTCTAGATCCCGCCCAGGAAGGCTGCCTAGGTGATCTTATTATCTTGCTCGTCCGTTGTCGAGCGTTCTTGATTGAACCGAGAGAGATACGAGTTTAGTCTCCCTCTGTCACGCTACGTTACTATGAGGAGGTAAGCAGCCGGGTGCATCCTTTTACGGCTTACCATGAACTGTGTCATGAAGTGGCGAGCCAGCTTGTTGAACCTATCTACTGCCCCAAGTGACAGAGATCCGAACCACGTCCGGGTAGGTCCTTTCAACATCAACGGAAAGGCTCGGCAGGCGATTTCACTCGGGAAGCTGTGCAAGGTCATGTGGGCCTTGAACGTCTCCCGGTGCTCCAATGGATCTTCGGTCTCCCCGTACACCTCCATCTGAGGGACTTTGAATTTGGGTGGAAGAGGTACCACCATGACTCCTGTATTGTATCGTAGGTTGGTGCTAGCGAGGTGCATCTTGCGTCTCTCCTCCTCCACTGTGGAGTTCATAGGGCTTCGTTGTGAAACCACGTGCTCGGTGTCGTTATGTTCTCCTCCCCCACCAACTCCTCGTTGGTCCGCTTGAGTGCTGCATTTTCTTGGAGAAGCGCTCATGTTTCCTCCACTAGCTTCCTTATCTTCTCCTTCATGCTTGCGAGTCTCGCCTCCATGCCTTCATCTTGGTTCTCTTCCCCTCTGAAGTTTGGGACCGTCACTACAAGAAATCAAACCTTTTCCAGCACTCAAAATCGTCACAAATACCCTTACGAATCGCTGCATTTGATAATTTTCGGTAATTTATAAATCGTTGCAAGTTCCCCGAAATCCTAAAGCCATTTTTTATCAATTTCAGCGATAGGCAAAAATCGTTACAAAAAACTACTATTTTCGACTATTTTATTATGTCCCAAATGTCTCAAAAATTGACGGAAATGACCTTTTCGTTTACCTTCAAAATCAATGAGAAAAACTATTTCCAGCGGTTTTATCATAAAAAAAGGTTAATAAATCGCAGCAACTAACTCGTTACTTTTCCCAGAGATTTTAAATTATCGTTGAAATTGTGTTTTTCCAGCTAGTAAGTTTCGTCGTAAATAATTATTTGCGGCGATATTTAATCGCCGCAAATCTGTTTCTGAGAAAAAAAATATTTCTGGCGAATTGAACTCGTCGGAAAAGGTGTTTCATAAAATAAAATAAAAATGCACAAAACAAAATACAGAAAAATATTATACACATCCAAGTTTTGCAGGCTTCACAATTTTACCTTACACTATGGATTGCACTAATATTCTTTTTACATGCTCAAAAGAGATCCAAAGTATGAGCTACTAATATGACCAAAATTGGCATCAACTGTGTTTTACAATATACAGTTTCTAACCAACTAGAGAAAGCATTCTGCTTGATAGTTGTTCTCTCAAATACACATTTACTTAGTATTTACCCTAATCCCCTTGTGTGATCCTGCTTTTAGAATCAGAATGCTCTACAATGTAAATGTGTGAATCGAAACAATACATCCACAATGAACTTACTGCAAAGGAAGACTAATAATTAGAACATTTCTAATAGCTAATATTTTGTGCAAATTTGTGTGCCTAGAGAGGAAAGCCACAATGACCATAACCAGAGGAAAAACATCTCTTATAAGTTAATATATGTCTTTCTTCTTCATGGTATCCATACTTTAGCTGTTGATTGATTGTCTTGTACATAAATCCTTTTTTAAGATATATTGTTATTATATAACACAAAAAAATTGAAGTTCTTAGAAAAAAACTCCTTTTTTACTCTTCAGCTCTTGACAAATGTTGAAATTAGAATACTACTACCCAATCAAATATGGAAAGCTCACAAATGAGAACCACTTTAAAATACAGTGATATGTTTTTGTTCATTGTTATAAAAGGATCCGTGTCACAAAACCAAATAAAAGGAAGCAATTTTAATGAAATTATCATTTTGCCTAAGCAATACCGTTGTGACATATCTACATCAACGATTTGGAATAAATCTAGATGGCAGCCACCAAATAAAGGACTAGAGAACAGAAAATTACTCGTAAAAATAGTAAGGTGCCTTTTCTTTACTTCCAGCACTTCCAACAAAATAACAGCCCAGGAGTTTTGCAAATTGTGCTTCTCTCTTGGCAAGTCCTTTGGAGTTTATCCTTTATGAATAATTTTGATAGCAACAGTATGGTTTTTGCATCTGAAGAGAACCCAATAACCAATATCTAGACAGTGAGCAGGTACTTGTCACTTAACCATACACACTTGCAATTTATTGATTTCTGAGTGATTACTAAACCACAATTCAATGCAAGTGTAACCACTCCCTTCAAAATAAGGAATTGAAAATACCAAAACAAATTGAACTGTTAACAGCACCTTCTAAACATTACCAAGATAATAGAAATCTATATTGTGATTACTTAAAATCCACTGATTACCTAAAGGTGCATATGTAGTAAATGATAGAAAATAAGAGAGAAATGATTCATTTCACAAAACCTATGCAAGTATTTTGCAGATCTAAATTATATATCTCTGAAAGAAGAACAAAGTTGCCAAGCCTGAGGAAAGGCATTGCCCAGAGGTCAAATTCTCCAGACCAAATAACTACGAAGAATCCAATTCAAGAAAAGCTTTAAACTTACTTTCCCTCATACACTTAAGCATGAGCTCCCTCTCCATTTGAGCAATCCCTTCCAGTTGGGTCTGTCTTTAGCCATTATTACTACAGCCCAAAAGCATATATGAACAAAACCTTCTATTTCCATATTTCAAAATTCTCTAATTCGTAGCAAAACTAAATTTACTTACTTAAACCCAAACTTGGTTATATGCAACACTTAATCCAAACCAAATCCGAGTCTTTCAGCCTCTTATTTTCATTACCAAACAAAGCTTAGGAATCAAAAGTAAAATCTTATAAAAGTTCCAATTTTTTAAATTTAATTTTCTCAGAAACCAAACAAAGACAATACCTTTTTTATGACATAATCTAACTGCGGAAAAGATAGAAGCTTTGGGCACCACAAGCCTCTGTTTTGGAAATCTCTAGATTCTGAAATACAATGGGTTGCGGTTTCTGCGGTGCTGTGGAGGAAGGCGGCGCACGATGGGTATAGGAGCTTGAGCAATATCCATGAAGGGGAGAGCAGATCGACGGTGAGAGAGAGGGAGAGCTTCAGTGGAGGGGCTGGGGACCGTTGGGGGGGTAGCTACGCCGGTAGCTGGAGGTGGTGCGGCGGCTGTGGACACGGCGGCACTAAGAATCCGAGAGAGAAGAGAGAGGGAGGGAGATTTGCAGGAGAGAGAGAAGGAACGAGGGAGGGCTTGGCTGGGTTGGCCGGCGACGGTGGAGGTGGACGGTGGGTCGACGGTAGCGTGAAATGGCTGCTACGTGGAGGCATGAAGAGTGGGGATCGGGGGAGAAGAGGGACTGGGGAGAGACGGGAGGGGGGGAGGAGACTGCTTGAGGGAATTAAAGGAACAAGGGAAAAATGCGGGGGTTTTAAACTTTATTTGTTTTTCTGGTGCTTTTAATCCGCCGCTAATAAGTATAAATTGGGCAAATGACTTTTATGGAAATAATATTCGCTATAAAAAGCATATATTGCAGTGATTCTAAAATTTGACAGAAATAAGAAGCCGCTACAGTTACAATATTTTATTGTGATGAAAAAAATCGCCACAAAAAAAGAAAACAGTAATTCTCCCTCAGGATTTTCCACTTTTTGCGATGGAATTATGCAATAGCATAGAAATCGCCACAAATAATGACCTTTTGCGACAATTTTTTTTTGCAGAGATCTTAAAATCGCTGGAAATAACCTATTTTCTTGTAGTACGTGTTGCTGCCGGCATGTGAAGGACACGTTGTTTATGGAAAATATCCCACAAACGGCACCACTGTTGATGTCATGTTTCACAGCCCGAGTAGTGCCACGGCAGCCAAGCTCACACCACCTACAACTAAGAGGAAGAAAAGGCTCCGGTGACTTCTAGGGTCACTTTGATGCCAAAGTCAGTGAAGAATCCTCGTTTGATGGGAGAATCTTAGAGAACTAGAAAAAATGGTAAAAGGGTTCAGAGCGCCTTCCCGTGGGTGGGATGGCTGTTATTTATACCTGGTTTGGGCACCAAAGAGCTGAGGGAGATCGTGGTGTGTCAGGCCATACCTAAGTCAGGTTTGCTACCACTCTCTGTCGTGTCGGTGTATCAAGTCACGGCTCATACTACTATGAGAGATCGTGGCATGTCAGGTCGTGCTTGGGTCAAACATGTTGCCACCATCTTGCTATGGCTGGGTGTCAGGTCGTGGTCGTGTCATCCTATAGCACTTCTGGTGGCACATCGTTGCGTGCTGGGTTCCCTGACATGCATTGAATGTGGTGTGTCTAGGGCCTGGCATACCCACGATTGGACATGCACAACCGCCTGTGGGATTCTGGGTGCCCAAGCTTTGTGTCGATACCTTTCTGGATGGGCCTGTGGTCGTGGGCTCGGTACACGATTTCCAAGTCTGGGCATGTGGCCTGCTCTGGGTTTTCGCTTGAGGGGCCTAGGGTCTGCACAGCTTGACCTCTTTGGGCCTAGGCCCTTCTGTTGGAGGGGCCACCCTCACACTTGGTATAAGAAATTTGTGATTATTTGTGGATTGTGTGTTTTATTGTCTTAACATGATCTTTAAAACATAGGATGTGATTTTCAAGTGTTACATAATTCGGTCTTGGCATGAAATTTGAAGTTGAAAGAATTACAACAAAAATCAAGGATTTTAGCCCTAGTATGATTAAGCATAGTTCTTATAGTTGTGATATGTTTTAAATTTTTATGACATATATTTAGATTTAGGACAATTTTAGTGAATTTTAGAGTTAGGATGCAAAATCTTTAATTTAAGGGTAAAATATTCATTTTCCCACAAGTGGAGGGGTAAATTGGTAATTTTGTCATAAGCCAATGATTTTATGTTTATAAATATTTTTAGTCAAAAGTTTCTAACCCCTTAGAAATATCACCTTTCGGTTCATGTTATTTCAGGCTACTTTTTTGTTATGTTACAGTCACTATAACTTGACCTCTAACTTACTTTCAAGATACTTGTGTATGTATGATGGTAAGAAACCATCATTCATGTTTGTTATGCTTATATACATGTTGTGTTAGGCCATGCCATGTTTTCATTTCAAGTACATACTTATCTGTCATGCATATGTCTTGTAATTGCATATTTAACTGTTACACGCCATGTTATGCCATGTTAGTAGTCACACGTACATGTCACATCACATGTCACCTGTCAATTAGTTTCACATCACGTTATATCGCATGTATAGAGTGTGTCACGAAAAATATTATTTTCAAGTCATTCAAGTCTTTTATGTTTATCATGACCCTAAGTTCTAAGATAAAATATTGTCTTAGTAGAACTTCATTGTTCACGCTGGAATATTTAAGCTGGTGTGAAATTTTCTGAGTTGACAAAGTACTGTCAACAGGCTTTGAATGTGGTCTAAGTAACTGGTCGTCAGAATGGAGCCAGGCACCAAGGCCGATGTTGCCAACCATCGTTCATGTTCATGTTATACGTACTCAAGTAGGTATGGATACCTGTTTATGGGATCCGTACATTACGTACTCACAACTGGTACAAATACTTGTGGTGTTATGCCAATAATAATGGTATTGGCAGAGGCACACGGTTCAACGTGACCTGTGTAGCATTCACATGTTTTGTGTTAATTAACCAATTTATTTATGGAACAAGATTCCAAGTTCATATTCAATTAAGTCCATTTCTTAATATTTAAATGTTTTAATAACAAAAATTAAATGATCCTAAACTTCATTCTTTCTTGTATTTATCATTATTATTCCAAAGTTACAATTTTAATGTTTTTAATATTAGTTAACTGGAAGTTTGAAAGGACTACAATGCAAGGAATTATTCAAAACAAAATAAGTGGACCTAGGCCCGTAAATAAGTCAAGTTCAAACAAGTAGCGAATGACCAAACTCTGTTCATTTAATTTGTATTCAAACATGAGTCGAGCAAAACCTTATTATCAAATTATAATTTATATTCATAAGCAGTTCATTCATTTTTCAAATGAGATCAAACGTGTTCATTAGTTATTTAATTTTGACAAAATTAAATTTTGTTATATTTTTTATGTGTAAACATACATCATATGAGAAACTAGGGTTGAAAACTTTTCGGTCGGGACCAGAAAATCAAACCGGACCAAATTCACTTCTACTTAGTCTCGGTCCATGGTGTCTCTAAAATTCAATTTTCGAATCCGGTCTTGGGGTTTGATTTTTTTGGATTGGACTGGATCAAAACCGACTGAATCACTTATATATAAATTTTTTAAGTATTTTTTTATATATATAATATATTATTTTATATTGTAGCTGTATAAGTTAATTATATAATTTTCTCTAATCTATCACTATGGATCATATGAAATATAAAATAATATATACTATCAACTAACTAATATATTATACAATAAGTCATATGATTATATATGTTATTATATGTAGATACATACTTTACTTAAATACTAAGTTAGTAACTATTCACATCATAAATATAATTAGAATTTTTTTTTAATGAGTTAGTTACATAATTCACATTAAAGACCTCATTTAATTTTGATTTTACTAATTTAATTAATTTATTTACCAAAAAAAGAGAAGTGGAAAAAAATGTTCACTTTATTCTTTCTTCGACTGATCAATTATTAAAGTGGACCTCAGGACGTCTTTGGAGAAAGAGAGAGGTGTCACTTTCCTTGTAACCAATGGAGGCAAATTACTTGGTGACCAAATAATTTAAAGTCTTTGGCGAATCTAAAGTCTTTCAAGCTTTTGTTTCAATTTATTTGATTGGTGATGAACACGTACGTAAGGCATATATGGCATTGTCCCATTTTCTAAAAGAGTTACAAATCAAATTCTGCCCACAATATATACAAGGAAGGAATCAAACGTAGAGATAACAATAAAACAAGTGCCACTCGAGTTAAATCAGATTATTAATTAGAGGCTTAACTTACATAAAATGGTTGTGTTTGGATATTGAAATGATCTCAGATGATTTGAGTTGATATTTGAATAATAGTGTTTTATGGGTCTCATTGAGATGTATTTAAATGTAAATAGATTGAAATATGTCTTGAATGTATGAAGTAGATTGAGATGAGTTTAATTTTTTTTATGAAAAGTTGAAAAAATAGTGAATCCTATCAATGATTAGTTTGAGATAAATTGAGATGAGTTAAGTTGATAACAACAACCAAACACACCAACCTAAGCTATACATTGCTAGCTTTAGTGGGCGGATCTTTCTATGCAGACAAAATACTTTTAGGTGTGGTTTGAATAATAAGATGAGATAATATAGTTTTAGATGAAAGTTGAATAAAATATTATTAGAATATTATTTTTTAATATTATTATTATTTTAGGACTTGAAAAAGTTGAATTGTATATTATATTTTGTATGAAAATTTAGAAAAATTATAATAATGAGACGAGATGAGATACTTTTCCTATCCAAACGGAGTCGATGTGTGGTGCTGAGTCATAGTGATAGATGTCGGACTATATATATGAAACACGTACGTCAGGCATATATGCCAAATAATTTAAAGTCTTTGGCGAATCTAAAGTCTTCCAAGCTTTTGTTTCAATTTATTTGATTGGTGATGAACACGTACGTCAGGCATATATGGCATTGTCCCAATTTCTAAACATAAAAAGTAAGTGTCACAGTGATTGGCGTCGCCAAGGTGGTTCAATTATATATGTGTAATTTGTGTACTCCTAGAGATAACAATAAAACAAGTGCCACTTGAGTTAAATGCACCAATCAAACGTACGTAGAAATCTCTTAGATTATTAATTAGAGGCTTAACTTACATAAAATAGTTTGAATGTATGAAATAGGTTAAGATGAATTTAACTTTTTTATGAGAATTTGAAAAAATAATATATCCTATCAATGATTAGCTTGAGATGAGTTGAGTTGATTTTAACAATCAAACACACCAGTTGGAACCTAAGCTACATATATTGCTAGTAGTGGGCGGATCTTTCTATGCAGACACAATACATTTAAAGTGTAGTTTGAATAGTGAGATGAAATGAGATAGTTTTAGATAAAAGTTAAAAATTGAATAAAATATTATTAAAATATTATTTTTTAATATTATTATTGTTTTAAGATATAAAAAAAATGAATTGTTTATTATATTTTATATAAAAATTTAAAAAATTAATAATAATGAAATGAAATAAAATAAAATAATGAAATGAAATACTGAAACTCTTTTATTTATTTAAAATTTTTTTTGATACCTTAAATTTTGCATGTACGTTTATTATTATTGTACTGCATGTACGAACATTTCGATCAATGAGGCATACATGCTATCATCGTTAATTAACTTTAATTATAATTACTACTATAATTAATGAAATAATAGAGTGGTATGACTATGCCAAAGGACTAAAAAAAGAAGAGCAAATGTCGTTTTTTATAATAATGCCTTTTTTCGAAGGCTTAGGCAGGAAGTTCCTTCCCCCGGATCGAAGCAAATAGAATTTTCCACGTCTTTTCCCGTCACCCAGCACGAGCCTCCGGTATGTTCTCGTAGCTGCCTGTATATAACATGGCGTTGCAGCTGGCATCATTCTCTGCAACCCAGTTATTTGTCAAAGTTCATTGACTTGTAAACTTCAAACTTTCAGGGATCAGAAGACTTGCACTTCCCAAGAGCTTTCCTTTGCAAGTCTTTGCTCAAAATGGACGCATGAATTCTGAGATCATGAAGCAAACTGTCTGCCTTGAAGCATGCAATCAACTTCATGAGATTGGTGCACTGAGACATAATCTTCAAGAAAGGGGTAAAATTTATTGTATTGTGGGTGCTTTTTTCTTCAAGCATTGACTGTTATCCATTTTATGCTTGCAATGTCATATGTAAGACAGGAAGAATTCTGTGCCCCTTGTGTTTTTTCAGCCCCGTACGTCGTTTTCTTATATATCCTTTTGATGATTGCCGCTTATACTCTTATTTGTAACTATTAAATCTACAGGGAACGAACCTTATATTGAAATGCAACCCAGTTATTTCCCACCTGAACCGGTCGGTCATGTTCCAAAGAATTCGAATATATATCATTGCTACTTAATGGAGCTGGAGCAGAAATTTGATATTCCACTTCATGATATTGTGCTTGTCCTGAGAAACAAGCTAGAATCTGAACTTGAAAGCTTGCATTTTGACTTGGATGTTGACAGGGGTAGTTTGCCAGTGAACTTTAAATATGTAGGAGTGCTTAATCTCAGCAAAGATCAGGTCACTTCTCTCTCTCTCTCTGTTTTTTTTCACTTTACTTTGTTAGTTTAAGTGGTATATTAAATAATAAAGCATTTTTTTTGCAGGTCCATTTGTGTACAAGGTTTCAGGAAACTCTTTTAAGAGTTCTGAGATTGAAAATTTTAAACGAGCGTATGGATGGAGATATTTTGGGAGCTGAGACTGATTATCTTTTGCTCCCAGCCACTGGAAAGCATCAGAGACCTGTGATCATTGATTGGCATTGCGTTAATTCTGTGCTATTTTCGTGTAAGAAGAATGGTGAATTTCACTTGAATTGTGCTTTACCCAAGGATTCTGCTCGTATTGTACAAACCGAAGATGGTCCTGTATGCACTTGCCTGCTTCAGAATTCTTTGGTGTACATCCATCACACTGATCAGTTCTATTGCACAACTGGGATTTTGGGATTGAATGCAAACTCACGTATGCAGCACCTTCGTGGCAAAATGACCATTACTTACAAGGAGTACTATGAAAAAAAGTACGTAACTATTATAGACTGTCGAATGTAAATCTACTGTTGTAATTGTGGAATGCTAATTGTAATTAATCCAAAATTTTCTAAACACAGGCATGAAATCGAGCTGTGTTTTGAGCACGAATCATTGGTTAGTGGGATACCCATTTTTAGGGTGAAAAATTACCTTGAAAGATGCAGAAATCATAAAGAGAAAGGTTTGAAGTTCTTCTTATATGTTGGATTCTCATCCTTTCTTTTGACTCAAGCACTAAATAATCACGATTCTCTTGGGTAGGCTTTCAGTTTAAGTGCTAGTCTTATTGGCTCTACCCTCTGTTTGGCATATGGTTTGTATAAAAAGGAATAATCCAGCCTCGTTTATTTCTTTTAAGAAAGAAATTTAAAATTTTGCCTTTTTTTATTCCACAACTCTTCTGTGCTACAAAATTATTTCTATTTTCTATTGTTGGCTTTGGACTTATCTGATTCATTTTGATTAGACCAAAAGAAATTATCCCAGCTGGTCATCTTGGTTGACTCCTTTCCTGCTTTAGTAAATGTTCATCTTGGTTTACTCCTCAAGTCCAGGTTGCATTATGATATTTTGATAAGGGTGGAAGTGACAATGCATAGGATACCCAAGAGGATATTTTCTTGAATAAGCTCTATAACATTATTAGACCTATGATGCTTCTTTATTAGTAATGGCTACATGTTTTATCTTTTCAGAATCAAGAATGCTGTCGGTTGAATTGCCGCCGGAGCTTTGTTCTATAGTTATGTCGCCGATATCAATCAATACATTTTATTCTTTCTCATTTGTTCCTTCAATCTTGCACCGGGTTGAGTCTTTGCTTATAGCTGCCAACTTAAAAAAGATGCATTCGGATCATTGCACACAAAATGATGTTATCCCAATTTCCAAGGTGCGTTATCCTTCGGCAGCCATGGTTCTCAGGATTGAACTTTGCCGCTTCAGTGGTGCTAAGATATACCCTGGTAAGGGTATCAGATTTGTCCGGTCTGATTCTCAGGTTTTCCCCTTTGCCAATTCAAAATGCAAGAGGTATTTCCACAACCGCTTGAAGCCATCGAAGCTTACATGGACAGCCATGTACAGGAAACAACATAAGAAGGACATTGCTGCTGAGGCTGTGAAGAAGAAGCGTCGTGCTGCCAAGAAGCCTTATTCCAGGTCTATTGTTGGTGCCACCTTGGAAGTCATACAAAAGAAACGAGCAGAGAAGCCAGAAGTCAGAGATGCTGCACGCGAAGCTGCTCTCCGTGAGATCAAAGAGAGGATTAAGAAAACCAAGGATGAGAAGGCGGCGAAGAAAGCAGAAGTGACGGCCAAGACGCAGAAGACACAAAACAAGGGTAATGTTACCAAGGGGGCTGCACCGAAGGGCCCCAGGTTAGGAGGTGGTGGTGGAAAGCGTTGAACTCCTTTTACATCTTATTTCTCTATGTGGCAGTATGAAAACCATTAGAAGTGTCCATCTTTCTGAATTTTATGTATGGAGTGTTTTGCTTTGTTGCAAAGCTTCTTTTGGAATTCTTCACATTACATTTTGTTGGAAGAAGTGCGGCTTTCTATCGTTTTTACATTTAGAAATTGGCTTAGCATCAGTTTTTGACTTAGATTTTAGCCTTGTTTGTGAGCCCGCTTGGTGATTCGTGTTTTGGTGATACCTATTTGCTAGCAGCAGGTCTAGTTGGCAAAAAAAGAAAAAAGAAAGAAAGATCTATCAAGATCAACCCGAGGGTGTGTAACGCCCCGGTCCCGCATAGGTC
>QEOY01003229.1:6812-39209 GCA_003123805.1 Juglans sigillata
TTCTTGTATTTTGTGCTTGATTATGCTTTGTATGCGCATGTGTCTAACGCATTCAGGAACGTATTTGAATTCGTATAAGCGAATTCTTCGGCTGTGAAATATAATTTGGCTATATATCTATACAGGTGCGGCCGAGGAATCACCCCCTGTTGCTGTTGTCTGGGGTTGGGACCAATGCTATTGGATATGATCTCTCTCCTGAGGTTAGTCTATTTTTTACTATTCATTTTAATCTTGGAAGGATTTTTAGGTTGGCTCTTGGTTTTTTGAAAAGCAAAAAAGTATTTATGATTTTGAGCTTAAGAAGTTCCATCACCAGGTTGTAAGCCTAAATTACCTACCTGTTTCTATAATCTTTTATTTTATTTCTTCAAATATTCAGATGTACACTCAATTTATCACACACAATATGAATGTATGTAGGAGCAGCATGCTCCTTTTCTTAGTTTTGTATTTCACTCAGAACTGAAGCAGCTTCTATATTTATTGGATAGCTTGACGGTTTTCATATTTTGACTTTTCTTTAGGACTTCCGTATTAGGGATTTATGGTCTTAAATGACTATAAATCATTGATATCTAATCTCTCCATTACCACAGTCTGACGTCTTAATGGTGATGTATGTAAATTGTTTGCAGTCCTCTTTTGCACGCTACATGTCTGGCCAAGGATTTGATACATGGATTCTTGAAGTTCGCGGTGCTGGGCTGAGCATGCGTGGAATGGACTTTGGGGAAATTAAGCAGCCTCTCAATGCCATGAGAGATTCCTCGGTTAAGCATGGAGTGGATGTTCTTCCTTCAGAAAGACATTCTACCCATGACTTTGGTGCTTTTGCTGATTCTGACATCACTTTTGTCAATGGGAAAAGTAAAAGGACTGTCTCTAAATCAAATGACGTGAATTTAGTTACCAAATTTAGGGAAACTTTCTTGCGTTTATCAGAGAAACTTTCAGATTTTTTAAATGAAGGTTAGTTAACAAAGTTTATATTAACTGATCCAATCAAAGTTTAGAATTTTTTAGTCTATCCTCATTATATGGACTTTATGATGGGATTGGACTAAGCTTGCATATTCTATAGAAGCAGGACAAAACTCTGGTGTTGCCAACCAATTTAGGGACTTGAGTCAATGGCTTGCAAATGTCATTGAAGAAAGTCAAGTGCCAGTTCCGACACAGTTTTTGGACTTCCAAGAGCGTTTTTCTACAACATTGGATGAATTACAGATGCAACTGGACTTGATTGGAAACTACGATTGGGACTTTGATCACTACTTGGAAGAGGATGTGCCTGCTGTGGTGAGGTGACATTCCTTCAATGCAAATAATTCAGATCTTAGCATTTGCTTATAGGATAATTTCAGATCATTGTCTACCTTGAAATCTCATTTTTCTATCACCATTATACCTTATATTTATAAATAAAACTCGTTGAATGAGTGTCTGAATTTTTAGTTCTTGTCATCTTAGATGGAGTACATAAAGAATCATTGCAAACCAAAGGATGGAAGGTTACTTGCAATTGGTCACTCAATGGGGGGTATCTTGCTTTATGCGATGCTGTCTCGATGCTGTAAGTTGACAACTAAACTTGTCATTTTGGTCTGACGTTAGTTACCTACCTTGATTGCATGACTTTTATCTTTTTTGAAAATTTTATTTAGTCTCTATCAATTCTGGCTTCAACTTCTGTACTTTTTTCTCATCTTGCTCTCTCTCTCTCTCTCTCTCTCATGCACACAGTCACTATATATAAGAGTACCCTTGCGCTTATATCTGCTTAGTTTTGAAAGACAGCCATTGTTTTGTGTGATGCTAAGAGTCACAAGTGCAAGTCTGCCGGTATTTGCACGAGTCTGATTCAGGAAGAGCTTATTTCTGTTTAGTCTTAGAGTAATTATACATACAACTGTGAAATGCGTAAATGCCGTATAATCGTTTTGAAAAAGAGTGGAGTCCATTATTAAAAAATTAATTTTTTTCATGTGGGTCTCATGTTTTATTCACTTTTTTCAAAGCGATTATGTGGCGGTTGCACAATTCATGGTTGCAAATATCTTTTCTCTTAGTTTTATTGAAATTTTTCTTACTTAAATAACATCGTTAGTTGACAGCATTTATTAGTTGCTTATGTACTTACATGTTTCTGGTGTGAGTTTGTTTCTTTCATCTAGCGACTTTTTTGCAGTGTCAGATCTTTAAAATTAAGTTATACGTGTCAACTCAGGTTTTGTTGAGAGACATGTCAGCTCATAATTTTTTTTTTGTTTAAATAAAATATAAATATTTTCAAATTTGGTTCTTCGGTGGCATACTGTTTCCTGACTATATTTTCTCTTGTATGTTAAAATGTGTTGTTTCATAAAAGGCTCTGAAGGAAGGAATTCTGGGTTGGCATCAGTTGCTACTTTGGCTTCTTCACTTGACTACACGTCTTCAAAATCATCACTCAAATTACTTTTGCCTCTGGCAAGTGATATGACAGGCTATTTGTTTTAAATACCTTGTTACTGTTTTGGTTGGAGTAATAGATCAATGTAAACCAAATACCACGAGAAGCTGATATTGGTTCGCTGTGTTACACAGGCAGACCCTGCAGAGGCTCTAAAAGTTCCTGTCATTCCAATTGGGGGATTGCTCTCTGCTGCCCATCCTCTTGCTTCTCGTCCTCCTTATGTTTTGTCTTGGTTAAATCCTCAAATTTCAGCTCAGGATATGATGGATCCAAAGTTGTTTGAAAAACTTGTTTTGAACAACTTTTGTAAGTACAGTTTTGTATCTTCTACTTACAAATTGCATAACTGCTCCACATCAAAGTGCATTTTGAAATTTACTATGAATTTTCAGCACTTTTAAACTCTCCCCTTTTTTTAAGGAAAAAAAAAAAGAAGAAAATTGCACACTATACCATCAAAACTGGTAAGCTACCGAGTTTTATCAATTTGAACCCATGCTTAAGATCTAAACGTTAACATTGATAAAAAGAGCATGCATCACAATCTTAATGGTCAGATCTTAACCAAGGATGCCATTTGCTAGAATTTGGTATTTTAGCGTGCAACGTGAATGCCTTTTTTTTTCAATAAAGTTTTTGCAAAGTTTGGTAATTTATGGTGCATATTTCAAAATGATGGTAGGATGCAGGTGCAAACTGTAATTTCTCCTTTGATATTTAATGTTTTCCTAGTTAGAAATGCTGCTATGCTGAAATGTGATATTCGGCTGTTACATTGCCATGACATTATTACATGATTCATGCTATTAATTGCCAAAAGAATATTTAAACGATTGGTGAGGCATCTTCTTGTGAGACGAGTTTAGGTAGGTACTGTTGTTATAGTTCTTTCTAGGTAACAGCCATGATGTTATGCTCTATCATGGGCATAAAATGTCCGAAATGCAATTCTTGCAGTCAATTGAACATGATTGTTGGCATGATCCTTTCTCCTTTCTATGCCTGAGGGGAAATTGGTTTAACCCATGGGAGGGAAGGGCTCCATGAAGGGAGACGTCTAACCTGCCACTCTTAACTTTCTGAACAAAGATATTTTTTCGTTGCAAAGAATACTTCAACTTTTTGAGTATTTTCTGTTTGTTTGGTCCACATGATGGGCTGTCCCTGAGAATCGCACCCAAAACCAGGAAGCTGTCCGTTCTCTTGATCCACACTGTAAGCTGACAAACTTTTCTTCATTTCTCCATAAAATCTTTGTGGAGAGGACATAGCAGGAACTTATAATTTCTCTATATCATAGCCCTTTTTGCTGTTCATGCACAATGAGTTTGTGCACGATTCTTTGAAGGACTATTTTAGCTTAAATTTGGCATAATGAAGTTACTAATTTCTCCTTGCACCACTTTCAGTATCATCTCTGCATCAACGTTGCCTGTGCTATTTCTTTCCCTCCCTAATATGGGACCGTTGGTTGATTGACAATCTGATGTAATTTTCAGGTACAGTACCTGCCAAAGTTCTCTTGCAGCTGACAACAGCCTTCCAAAAGGGTGGTTTACGTGACAGGAGTGGAACTTTCTTCTACAAGGATCATTTACACAAAACCAATGTCCCTATTTTAGCACTTGCAGGAGACCAAGATCTAATTTGTCCACCCGAAGCTGTCTATGGTAGAATTTAGTTCATATATTGGCTCCTATAAGGGGCTGCCAGTTTTCAATTAATTTCCTTTCCCTTTTTTGGTTTTTATTTTCTCTTCTTTTATCTGTGTCCTTATAATAACTCATACAAATGAAACAGAGACTGTGAAGATGATTTCTGAAGATTTGGTTGCTTACAAAGTTTTTGGAGAACCTGGGGGTCCACATTATGCTCACTATGATCTAGTGGGAGGTCGTTTGGTATGTAACCTATTTACATTCTAGGTTGATAAATACTCGTGTTTAATGGAAATTATAAGAATTATTGTATGAGATGGGGTTTGATCAGTTAATTTATTTGTGTTCCCCCCCGCCTCCCCGCCCCCCCCCGGGCCATCCTTTCCTTTTCTGATGCAGGTAGCCGATCAAGTATATCCGTGCATTATTGAATTTCTCAGTCGCCATGACACGATTTGATTTCCTCATTTTGTTTTCTCTACTTGAGATTTGGTTCCATTCTTTTGTCCATATAGAAGTGAAACTGAAAGAAGATTTCCAAAGAGAGAGGCCCCTTCAGAGTTATAGAGGAAGATCGAGTCTGTGTATGTTGTTGTATCTAATCTCATTATGTACCTTGTTGTAAAGTAAATATCATACGACAATTGAAAAGATATAATTCAAATAAAATAAGATCTCAGTTCTACAAGAATTTTATTATACCTTTCTCTTTACAAGAGAAAAAACAATGTGAAAGAGGGTGTTGCATTTGCAACGTTCATCTGTAGTTCTCTTCTCTTTACAGATTCTTTTTTATTTTATTTTCCTTGATGATTCTGAAATGGAATGGCATGGCATGCTCAAATTTGCAAAGTGACATTCAGCTGAAATTTTGAAAGAAGTGAATCGAGTGATGAATTTATATCATAAACTGTCCTAAATATCTTATGTATTATATATAATGTAAATATCATCCAGGAGAGCTTTTAAGTAGGAGCTGGGTCGGTTTGGATACACAGATAAAACACAAACCATCGCATCTAAATTGTACGGTTTGTTTTATTTAAATGTAAAGTTTTTAACTCATCTATATATCTCTACATTGTATATTGATTTCAGACAAACTTTTGATCCTTCTGACAACACACAAACTATTCTAATTATTTTTAATATTTTAAAAATATAGTTATTGTAGTGGGACCCGCCACTTTATCAAATTCCTAAAAATTTAAAATTATTTAAAATTTCATCTCATCTCATTTCATTTGAATTGCATAACTAAACGAGGCCATGTGGGGGAGATAGACTCAAAGCGGCAACCTTGAGTATTGGCATTAGACTAACCAAATGCCAATGCATCTTCATACTTCGGCTAGGCATGAGTAAAATCTTTTATATTGGACTAACCAAACCACTAAAACTCAGCATATGAACTACAGTAAATTAAGCTCCCAAATCATCTTTGGCTAGATACTATTCACTCAACAAAATAATATTTTAATCATTTCCATCAGCCGTTATATTATCTAATTATTTTAAAGTCTATAGTATCCATTTCAATTTTGATAAATAGTATGTTATTTTCTACCTTATTCTATTTCATTAATAATAATTACATTATGAAATTAAAATTAAATTATTAATTGATATATGAAATATATTTACAATATATTACAATTTTTTTTGTGAAATATTATTAAAATATATAATATTATATTATTATTTTAACTTTGATGGCTAGTCCAATATAAATTCACCGAGCCAAAGGTTAATGATATTGTTAAAACTTGAAATTCTAGACAAAATTTAAACTTAACTAGGCCATTGAGCAAGAAGTCAAGGAACTTGTAGACCATGTGAGGAGATGGACAATACAGGCTCGGGATGATGCGATAAAGGATTTTTTCATTAAAAAAGGAAGACAATTTATTATCTTTTTATAAGACTATATGCAAGCTTAGGGCATGGCCTGTCACGCCAAAGGCCTGCACAAATACTTTTCCTTTCTAGTTTGAAGCTGGCATGCCTGAACGAACCATAATCACACACACCAATCACCATCCTCAAAATGCATTGATTTTCTTAGAAAGCTTTCATATATTATCCTTTTAGATAATAAGAGTATGTCAAATGATTCGTGAATAGTATCAAGAATAATAGTAAATATTTTATAAATAGTAGTACAGTAGTCTGAGAATATCTGAGAACAGTAGTAAACCACTGGTTACATTCAATGACCTGGAAACAGAACTCACCAGAATATCTAACAAATTGAATATATTCCAAGAAAAGAACAATCCGTAATGTATGATATTACCAGTGCCCTTTTCATTCAAAATAATTTCAATTAACATGGATCTGCCAGATTGCCACAGAGGCCATTTTTATCAACACAAGCAAAGATGGGCCTGAAGCTTCACACCAAAGAATCATTTCTTACCCATGTATTGGATGAAATGAAATCTATACATAGAGTAAAGGGGTAAAAGAAAAGCAGTGTCCAAAAAAGACCAGCAGTGAAGAAACCCCAAAAAGCCTGCCACCAATCTTAGCATCAAGCAAGCACTTCAGCCTTGCAGACAGGGCAAGCTTTTTTCTGTGTGAGCCACTGTTTTATACATTGTATATGGTAGCTGTGTCCACAATCCAGTTTGCCCATCTCATCATCTGCTTCATATTCCTCCTGTATGCACAAATAAGAGTTAGAGCCTGGTCGTAAAAAGTGCTTAAATAGCTTCAAAAGTTCTTTTATGATAAAAAAAAAAAAAAGTTGTTTGATTGTTATAAAAAACTTTTTAATCTCAAAAAAGTTAAAAAGTATGTTTCAGATAAAGCATTTTTAATGTTTTTCCTCAAACGTGCTTTTCCAGGTAATGTGGAACGTAGTTCGAATTTTAAAGAAGACTGTCAATGGAAGAAAATACTCATACAACTTTTAAATAATAATTACAGCTTTGCCCTTTGCCCTATGAATATTGAGTGTAATTGTATTACTATTTCACTTATGCATCGTTGAAGGGATTTTTTTTTCATTTTACTTCCTGAAAATCCTATTAGACTATTTTCATTGTTATTTGATTATAAGATTTGATTTCTAACAAGGATATGCTCACAATCTTTGAAAAATCAAATGACATTTTATGTCATTTCTACCTCAAAAAACACTTTATATTGTTTTCAAACAAATGTAACATGTTTGAAAGTGCTCAAGACATATGGTTACCAAACGGTAAATATCTTTTTAATAATAGAGCTTATTACTCAAGCTCTACAACTAAAAGCCCTAAAACTAAAAGCTATATTACCCACCACAATACCAAACATGCACTTAGGAAATTGATAGGAAAACGGACGGATTCACAGGGAAAAAAAGGGAATGCTCACATTTAAGTTGCTGCTCGTTGCACTGTTCATTATGAACGGTAACTCAAATGTGAGCATTCCGTTGTTTTTCCAATGAATCCTCTGTAGCCCACTCTAAGATTTAAGGCAGATTCGACGGAGGACAAGGAGTTTGCAAGCATCAGGCAAAAAGTTGCTACAACTAACCTGGCAAATGCAGCACTTCCTCTCTGCTTGCTTAGACAAATGTGGTGACAGATCATTTGCAAGTGAGAGTTTAATTTTCCTGAGGCAACGTCCTATTTCTTCTTCTTTCAACCCAGTGCTCACATGACCAATTCTCTCACCAAGCTCGAGCAATTCCTGCTTGCCATATATAAACAAGGGAATTATCAGATAATGCACAAGATGATGTTACATATATAAATAACATAAGGAGATCTAAGAATACGGGTGAAGACTATACATTGAAGATGCAGGCTATGGGTAAAAACAACAAACCTCATATGACATATTATCTACATCGAGTCTCCAATCTCTATATCGATCATGTGCATCTAATCTTCCCCCCATTAGTAGACTATTCTGGAGCATCATAATCTGCATCAGCCAGCAAATTCAAATGCAGCTTAAATACAACATGATCTTGGCTAAAATTTAATACATCTTTTGTTTTTTGGATAAGTACAGTATAATTACATCTAACGTGAAGCCTTCCTTTATAAATTTGTTACTTCACCAAAATGTATGAAGACATTAATTTATATCACTATTCCAAAGAGTGACAACTTATGTAAATCCATTGTGGACTGCCCTTATCTGTAAGATACATTGGTATAAATAGATACTTAAAAAAGCATGATATATAGATGCCATAATAAGATCCACGAGATTAGGATTGCTTATAAACCAATCCATTTATAATCTTCAACCAAAAACTAACATTCATCATTATATTCAACAGAAGGACCGGTTATAGCATCCAAACTATTTCTAACAAATGATATTTAATAATGTCTGTTACTTTCAGTTTCAGCATCACATTAAAAGACTGCTGATGAAGCTCCAAAATCATACTTTAAGGAGAACATATCCTTAACCTGATTCTATTTGGTAAAGTTGTTCATCAACAATTTTAAACAAACACAACAAATATCCACAGATTATGGTAACAATTATGTACTTCTCCCAGACCATTTTAAATGACCCCAGAATGACATAATCCACTATAAAAGATATATTGCTCACTAAAATTTATCATTTTCCTTGACTTCTAATAGTATGCTTCTACAACATCTTGTCATATGCAAAACCCCTTCCACTTTGAAAGCCATAACCCAACAGACATCTGGGGCTGCAAATTTGTTTATTGAACAGAAATATATTGAAATGAAGTCCATTATTTCTCATGAAGGACAAAAGAACCTAGACATGAAACCTACTTATGAAGCAAAATTTATCCATCTTTTAATTCTTTTTTTTTTTTATCGGTATCTTTTAATTCTAAGGACAAGTAATGGTTAATGTAAATGATGTATACATAAATTAAATCCAAAATAAATAATGAATGAATGGGTATATTAAAACTTTAGCATCTCAATCTGCTTACAGAATTTCAAGGAGTCAAGCTCTCTACAGTAATAGGACATACTACCTTTTAACAAAACAAGATGGTTCTGCTTCATGTTTGGTATTGGGTTAGAGATAAATTTCTACTTTCTGTAAAAACTACTGAAAAATAAAATATACATGTACTAACATCAGATGCTAGATGTAGCAAGGTGTATCATAAATTGTAGATAATTCCTTGATTAAAAAACAATAATACTTATTAAAAGCCAGCAATGCAATATGTTATCACATTTTAGCTCTAAATATTTAACGTATGCCAATAACCAATGTAGTGGAAAGAGCAATATAATGAATTAATATATATCCGTAAAAAATCCTTCTGTTTATCACTTTTCCAGCGACATTACCATTTAAAAAACCACCCTAAGACCCAAGTGTCTACTGAAGACAAAAACAAAAAAGTCAACTCAACATTAAGGATATTAATAAATTTATTTTAAATATGAGATACATTAAGAAAATAATTTAAATTCATTCAGAAAGCAAATTGGTTTAATTTTTTCAATATGTTATTCAAATATAGACTATAGTAGAGAAAGATTCCAATAATACAATAGTATCATCTGTTTATCAAGACCATTCTGTCACTTGTGATACTAGTATATTATAATAGCTCTCATTCTCTCTCTCTCTCTGTCTGTCTGTCTGTCTGGCTGTCTCTCTCTCAAAAGTATAAAAAACCACGTGTGTTTAGAATCAATTCCTACACAAAGCTTGAATACAATCTATACCATAACCAAGTTCACTGTAACAATTTTTAGCGTTGACTTTAGAAAATAGAGGGAAAAAAGGGGATAAGTAGGTGACCTAACCCCTCAAGCCTTATCTCTTTCTTTCTCCAAATTATTTATATTATCATCATCCTGTATGGGGATCATAAAGGTCCACATTACCAATAGTTCGAATATATAATATAGGAAGATCAATCATCAACTCAGACTCTTAGAATTATTTGTAAGCACATGCATTTTTTTGTGTAAATGACCTCATGTTCTTCCACCCCTTTATTCCCCCCCCCCCCCCCCCCTCCCTCCCCCTCCCCCTCCCTTTTTTTTTTTCTTTTTTTTTTTTTTTTTTTTTGGCCATGGGAGAGGGTGGGATGACCCTTGTTTCGTTTCCTATAAATAACTTCGAAATAACAGTCAAAATTCCACCAGCAACAACTGAAACAGTAAGGCAAGAAATACATATACAGAACACAGAGAGCATGAACAAACCTCAGCAAGACCATCAGGAGAAGGGTGACGAGCATGGCGGTAATACCTAGTTCCATATACCTCCAATCGGGGGAGTGTAGAGATGTAGTCAGGGTCAGAATCCAGAAATGATATAGGATCAGGGATCACTGCTCGCCTTGATAAATAGGAACGCTGCCAAGATAGATGAAGAGCCGATCAAGCAAAATCAAAACAAAACCAATATTGAGCAAACTTAAAAGAAACCAATCTGATAAAAAAGTGAGAATATATACACATTAATGAATCAACTTATGTATAAAGGAAGAGAATGCGCTCCTCTAACTGAACCACCTGTTAGAATTTCGTATAGGAGTCTACTAAGGTGGCGACCTCACAATGCAGGATCCACAGTGATAACATCATTAAATAATACAATTAGCAGCACCATGGAAGTTTATGCACTCACGCATTGATACAAAAGTACAAACCACAAACTAAATAAATTAACATAGTGACTAGTTCCACAAGGCACGCAGCAGCAATTAAATATGGGGCAAGGCAAGAATTTTTTATATTTTGGATAAGCAGGGAAAGGAAAGAATTAAATACTCACAAACTAAAAAAAATCACAAAAGTTCCATAAACCAAAGCAGAGAAGTTTTCATGCACATAAGTAATACACACCAGAAAATATTAAAAAATTCAAAATGAATAAAAACAAGTTCCCCATTGAAAATTTGAAAAAATCCTTGAGAAAATTTCAAGAAAGCCTCACTGAAATGCTTCACTAACAAATAGGCGGCCGTAGAATTTATTTCCAAACCAAAATAGTCGTTAAGCATCGAAACCTTTATGAGAAGAACGAGGATGGCATTAACGAATGGAACGACGCATTCCATCTTGACAACAAAGTAAAACTATTAAAAAATAGGAAAGCCATTAGAAAATTCTGGAATCCACTGCAAAGCAGCTCTCCAAGCTGTTTATTGTAAGTCTTGTGTACACATTCCTCTATTTTCTCTCCAGTCATTCCATTTTTTCGGTCTTTTCCTTTCTTTTCTTCTCTTAGATAAGTGAGTTTGGCTCCAACTCACAAAGATCTTATTTTTGCTCCATTAATTTAAGTGTATTTTCTTCTTTAAATAGAGAACCAAACAGAAAGCAAAACTTGTGCATACAGACAACCCAATTAACATATCAAGAAAATGTTTGAACCGCATAATAATGAAGACCACCATTTACGCAGCATACCCAGATAGAGCACCCAACAAATAGCCATTTCTACGTACAAAATCAACTCAAGAAAATGACTCAAATCCAGTACCCACCCAGAAAAGATAAAGAAAAGGATAAGGAATCACAAAAATGCATGTACCCATAAAAGAAATGCATGTACTGTAATATTAGGTAATTTCAGCATCGACACCCACAAGTAACAATAGAAGAGAGAGAAGAAAATCAATGAAGATATTTGAAAAAGAAAAAAAAAACTAGTACCTCCCTATGAGTCATCTTCTCCCCATCAATCTTGCCTCTCCCAGAGGAAGCATTCCTCCTTGCCACCGCGCAATCCTCCGCCGAAAACCCAATTCCGGGTCCACACCAAACATCTTGAGCATCCATACAATTTATAGAATTAGACCCATCAAACACACCTCCCTGATGGCTCTTATTACTGTCCTTGTCCTTACTTTTGTTCCTCTTCTTCTTCCTGCTCTTCTTACCCTCCCAGTCCGCGGAGCCCCGAATCACCGCTGGAATCGACACCTGATGAGACGCCGAGGCTTTGCACCCCATGCCCCTAAACGTTACTGAGGAAAAGTTCTTCTTTTTCTTGCTGTTGCTATTGGAGGTGGCTGTGGTTTCGCTTNCCACCATTTACGCAGCATACCCAGATAGAGCACCCAACAAATAGCCATTTCTACGTACAAAATCAACTCAAGAAAATGACTCAAATCCAGTACCCACCCAGAAAAGATAAAGAAAAGGATAAGGAATCACAAAAATGCATGTACCCATAAAAGAAATGCATGTACTGTAATATTAGGTAATTTCAGCATCGACACCCACAAGTAACAATAGAAGAGAGAGAAGAAAATCAATGAAGATATTTGAAAAAGAAAAAAAAAACTAGTACCTCCCTATGAGTCATCTTCTCCCCATCAATCTTGCCTCTCCCAGAGGAAGCATTCCTCCTTGCCACCGCGCAATCCTCCGCCGAAAACCCAATTCCGGGTCCACACCAAACATCTTGAGCATCCATACAATTTATAGAATTAGACCCATCAAACACACCTCCCTGATGGCTCTTATTACTGTCCTTGTCCTTACTTTTGTTCCTCTTCTTCTTCCTGCTCTTCTTACCCTCCCAGTCCGCGGAGCCCCGAATCACCGCTGGAATCGACACCTGATGAGACGCCGAGGCTTTGCACCCCATGCCCCTAAACGTTACTGAGGAAAAGTTCTTCTTTTTCTTGCTGTTGCTATTGGAGGTGGCTGTGGTTTCGCTTGTGGTGGCGGCGGAGGTGGAGAGGAGGAGGGAGGAGATGGTAGATTTGGAGCCAGTGGATTGGATAATGGAAGGGATTTGCGAGTCTTGAATGGGAGGATCCATCTCCGAAATGGAATGGTGGAATTGACTTCTGGGCCTCCTCCATTTCATTTGCTCTGCCCCTGATGAGGCCTCTGCAATAACAGGCATGATTTCTACACAGATGCTGAGAGTGAAAGAGAAAGAAAGTTTGCGTTTTTCTGGATCAATGGGAAGGAGAAGTTGAGAGAGTAATAGGAATAATGGCCTATGGAACGTGAGAAATCAATTTCTTCAGAGAAGAGAGGGAGACGGGAGAGACATGAATTATTGCAGGGAATAGAATAGATTTTGTGGGCTAGTTTATTTTTTCTTTTTCCTCTTTAAAGATTTGAAACAGTAGAGGAAGTGTCTTTTCTAGTTTTTTCTATTTTTTTTTTCTTCTCTTTTTGGTGTTTTATGGGGTTTGTTAGGTGGGCCTGCATTGTCTTCTTTGCTGGAATCGTCAATCATGGGTAGATGCCATCATCAATCCAACAGTGGAGTCTCAGAGAGAAGCTCTCTGCAATTTGTGAATAATTTTAGCTTTTGCTTTCTTTTTCTTTTCTTTTGCTTTTCAAGCTAACTAAAAAGGTTGATGCTTACCACTCACTTATAACAAGGAGGTAATTAATCTATTCTTCTCTCCCCTATCTGCGCAGCCATTCGAGGCGTATGAACGGTCTGCGAATTGGAGGAATATTAATTGTTTTGTAAAATGCATTTATAGCAAGCAAATTTTAGAAAAGAAATCTGAAAATGAGAAACGTTACTGGTAAAATTCTTTTATTACAAAGGGAATACAAACTAAACAAAGCTCCTTTTCTCCCTCTCTTTTTATAATAATGCTACTAGAGCATCTAAGGGTTCGTTTGTTTTCAGAGATGAGATGAGTTGAAAATAAAGTTAAAAAAGTTGAATAAAATATTATTAGAATATATTTTTTAATATTATTGTTGTTTTGGGATTTGAAAAAGTTGAATTGTTTATTTTATTTTATGTGAGGATTTGTGAAAGTTGTAATGATGAGGTGAGATGAGGTGAGATGAGATGAGATGAGATGAGATGTTTTTGGAAAACAAACAAGGCAAGACTTACCATTTATATAATCCTCTTGACGTAATACCAATATGTGATGTCATGTAGTTTGTTAAAATTTTTTAAATAAAATAAAAATATAAACACAAAAAGGATGGAGAAACCTAGAATTTCATTTTTTATCTTTTTGTATTTTTGGATGCCCTTTTAATTTTAATATATTTTTATGATTCTTTTTTAATAAACCATGTGACACTACATAGTGCTTCCACGCTAAAAGAACCATCTGAGTAGTAAGTTTCAGATGGCCAAACCTCTCCTAAACCTCTCACTCTATAAACCTCTCCTCCCCTCCTCTCTCCCTACCATTCTAGGGCGTAAAAGTCATGGATATAAAACTTTGATATGTTTTTTCTTTTTTAAGATGGAAAATAGCTTATTTATGGTTTTTGACCACCTCTCTAAACTACAGGTGACATAATATTGTATTCTCAAAACGCTTATCTACAAGAAACAATAAGCATTGTCGCAAAATGGTAGGCGGGTGGGTCTCAAGTGTAACCCAAAGTGGCGAGTGGGTCCCATCCACCGCCCACCTCCACATCTCCAACTGGAAAGCGCGTTGCTCCATCTGATTTATAGACTTCTGATCTTCAAGATTTGATCATCCACACTCCTCCATAACCGGCTCGTGAGCCCCTTTATTCAAAAAGGACAGAGGAACCTGAATCCAATAAGCTGCCACGAGTACTCATAGGGCTATCCTTTTATTCCTCTGAAATTGAGCTTATTGCTATCCTTATAGACTTCTCATCTCTAAGGATAGCAATAAGCTCAATCTTAGAGGAATCATTAATTGCAATTTCCTTTTTCTGGTTGCCATGAGTACTTCTCCTTGGCTATTTCGAAGAATCAACACCACACCTGCACATCCTTGATTATGGAACATAGCCCCATCCGCATTAAGTTTGACAATATTATGTCACTTTCTTAGGTATTTTTGTTTTTGGAATCAGAGTTATAAAAGTATGATTGAGAGAGGTAGGGAATTGAACTTCATTCAAAGCATGCAACATAGCATTGATGACTGATTTTCCTAGAATGTGCCAATATTGTTGAAAGAATATAGGCGCCATTCCATATGGTCTAGGTGCCTTAGTAGGGTTCATTTGGTGCAGAGCTTCCTCCACTTTAGTCTCTGTAAATGTCTTTGTGAGTTCCTCATTCATTTCCCTTGTGATTCTTCCATTTAGAGCATACAAGAAATCCATATTTCCTCTCTATGTGTTTGTAGTAAACAACTCTTGAAAATATTACAAAATGAGGTTATCTCTTTCATCTCCTTCTCTCCACATTCCTTCTCCATTCTTTGAGTCTCACTATCTAATTCTTTTTTCTCCTTTGAGAGGCTTTGCAATGAAAGAATTTTGTATTTTGGTCTCCAGCCTTTAACCACAGAGCCTTAGATTTTTGCCTCCATAAAATTTCATCCATTTCTAGCCAACAGTGCAAATCATCTTAAGCTTGTTGGTGATCTTCTTTGCTCAAATGTGTGTGATCTCCATTTTGTATTTTTTGCAGGCGAGCTCTAGCTTGCTGTATCTTAATCTGGACATTCCCAAAAGACAGTTTATTCCATTTTGTAAGATTTTTACTACACAGAGATTTACATCATTACATCCCCCATAACACTCTGTCCAATGTTGCTATTCCAGGAATTTTCAATAACCTTTTCACAATCTTCTGCTTCAATCCACATAGCTTCAAACCTGAAAGGTTTGATACCCTTTCTTTTTGTAATGTTGCCTTCTATCTGCATAATGATAGGTAAATGGTATGAGTGGGCATCTAAACCATGAACCACCTTAACATAGGGAAACATATGACTCCACATAGTGCTTGGTAGTTATCTATCCAACCTTTCACATATATTGCTAACCCTCTCTCTATTATTCCACCATGTAAATTTGGGCCCAACATAACCCATGTCAAGTAATTCACAATCATTCACAGCTTGTTTAAACTCCTCCATTTGTCTTTTAGTTCCTGCTCTACCCCAATACTTTTTTTTTTATTTTTTTATTTCTGTTCAGAATTTCATTGAAATCTCCAAACACAAGCCAAGCATGATTTCCATCTCTTTTTATTGATCTGAGCAGCTCCCAAGTTTAATTCCTTCTAGTTGTATCAGGTTGCCCATATATCCCTGTCAGCTGTTAGTCCCTCCTATCTCTTCCTTCCTCAGTTACCATAGCATCAATATGGCTTTTAGAAAAACAATGGATAGTTAAATGCACCTCATTTTTCCACATTAAAGAGAGTCCTCCGCTACGTCCCTCACTATCAATAACCAAGCAGCAATCAAATCTTAACTGAAATTTTAACTTTTCCATATTCCTCACTGTCAACTTAGTCTCTTGTAAAAATAACACTTCGGGAACTTCCTTCTTGACAAGATNAGCTGCTAGTCCCTCCTATCTCTTCCTTCCTCAGTTACCATAGCATCAATATGGCTTTTAGAAAAACTAGGATAATTAAATGCACCTCATTTTTCCACATTAAATAGAGTCTTCCGCTACGTCCCTCACTATCAATAACCAAGCAGCAATCAAATCTTAACTGAAATTTTAACTTTTCCATATTCCTCACTGTCAACTTAGTCTCTTGTAAAAATAACACTTCGGGAACTTCCTTCTTGACAAGATCACGAAGGGTTTGAATTCCTCATGGGTTTCCAAGCCCACGAGAATTCTAGCTAATGATCTTTTTTGCCTTCGGTGGGGCTGACTTTTAGCCTCTACCGACATCTCAATTTTGTTTTCTCCCTCAGTAGCTGCCACCCTTCGTTAGTTATTATTATTATTATTTAGTTAATATTTTTAGTTATAATTATTTATTATTTTAGAATAGCAATTTGTAAGTGTTGTGAAATTAATGAGAAGTAGCAAGAGAAGAGAAATATTGGAATCTAAACTTAGTTTTTCAAGAATTCAATGTCACTCACTTCTAATTTCTTGTGTTGTACAAATGATTGTCAAGACACTCTTTTATAAACATAAGAGAATAAGAAATATCAAAGCCGTAATGATCTTTAACACCCTATTTGGCCAAATAGTCTTAATCATGTGAAAAGCCCTAATTTCCCGTGGTGGGTCCATGCCGTGGCTTTGTGCTCTATAGCCTAAAAAGAATAATTATTAGCTTAGGTAGAAATTATTCCACTTTAGAGGAGGAAAATCTTCATTGATAATGGTTTTATTTTTATTTTATATGCCATCTGAGTAATAGTAATAAACAAATAAATAATATCCCATGAATTAAGCAAATTAATAGCATGTAAAATGAATAAATAAATAATAATAAAATTCAAACCCATGTGAAGTTGTTATTATGTCACATACATTGGTGAGATTGATATATATATATATATATATATATATATAAAAGAAAAAAAAAAAAAAAGAGGCTTATTATTGTCCATTCAGTAACCTTAGAAAGCAAGGCTGCAACTTTCATTATTCTTTTCCAAATTTGCAGCAAGTGATGACAAAATGCCAGCTTTGTTAGTCAACCAGAAGACTAACACACAAGAAAAATGTACTCAAAACCATAAGAAAAATGCCAGCTTTGTTGAATTTTCTGTTCTGATGATCAATAGCAAAAAGGTACCCAAAATCATAAGAAAAATGCTAGTTTGCTGTCTAGGTTTGTTCTCTGGGTTTGATCGCTATTCATTTTAATTTGTTTAAAATATTTTAATAACTTACTACTAGTGAATTTATGTATTTTTTAAAAATATTTTTTAAAAAAAGTGAGACCGCATAATAAGTAAAATCTCGTTTATTTTTACAGATGAGATAAAATAAGATGTATTTTTTTACTGTTATTTTTGTTTTAAAATTTAAAAAAATTAAATTATTTATTTTATTTTATGTGAGAATTTAATAAAATTATAATGATTAGATGAGATACGTTAAAAAAAATTACGAAAATAAAATAATCAAAACCATAAAGAAGTAATTTGTTTTACTGTTTTTTGGCAGGATGTTGATGGACCTTTGGAGTTGGACTACTCAATAAATGGCATAGAAAAATTGCTTATTATTTGTATTGTCAAAAAAAAAAAAATAAAGGTGCAAAATTAATTGGGTGGCTGCTGAGTGGAAGATAGATATCTCTGCATTCAGAAAGAACAATCCAAAAGGCCGAAAAAGAAAGAAGGTATTTCTGCAATTTTGTATGGACTTATTGCTCACAGAAAATCTGTGGACCATTGGATCATGTCAGTTTCAGCACAAGGGCATGATGTTCATGTACTATGGCATGATGTAAATGGTTCAAATATCATGAAACCTAATTATAACTCTAATTATCAGAAAGTACTTCCAATACATTAAGTTTTAACTTCTAAGTCAAGAGATTATTACTATCAAACATGTGATTGACAATCAAATTTACCTAATTTTCTTGACACAAGATTTTATATATTGTGTATGTGGACACTTGATGTATACTTAATTCATCATTTTCTAAAGAACTAAATCTAATAATTTAAAGAAATATATATTGTGTTGGGTTATGCTTAACAAGTTTGCAGGCTCAAGAATAATTTCAGTAAAAATCATTCTAGTTGTAAATTTATATGCATCGTCCACACGGCTGAGCGACAAAATTTTATTTGTAAGAGAAGTTTAAAGTTAAATTCTCTTACAAATCAAATCTTACAATAATAATGAGCTTCTGTCAGTTTTCTTTTTCCTTTCTCAAAACTCAATCTAAATTGTAAATTTATATGCATCGTCCACATGACTAAGACGACAAATTTGGTTTGTAAAAAAAATTTAAAATTAAATTATCTTATAAATCAAATCTTATAATATTAATAAACTTCTTTCAGTTTTATTTTTCCTTTCTCAAAACTCAATATTCTAAAGAAGATTCTTAAAATTCTCAAATATTTTTAACACTTTTCATATCCAAACAAGGCTTAGTTAGTTATCTTGTTGTTTATAAGGCATTATCTCAGTCAAAATTGTTCTAATCCAATAAACTATAATCCTCATAAGATCTTTTTGACAAGTCTTCATATATATGAGAAGGGAAGTTTGGCATTGACTTTGACAAGATTTCTATTGGTAACATTGGGCAAGATTCTCCCATTTAGGTTTGCTGGAATTCAACGGTCCAAGGCAGTGGCCCATAACAATATTCTTTGAATAATGTTTGAGAAATTAGAATATGTAGTTGCTCGACATTTTTTCTTTACTAACTTTTGGACCTAATGACATCACGCGAGGATGTTGTATGACTAATTATTATTATCATTGTCATCCTCGTCGTTTTTATTTATTATTATAAATCCTTCATGTGACATGAAATCTCACAAAGTCAGTCTTTTAGGGAGTAAAATGTAAAGAGTATTGCTACCATACCGCCCTCAATTATACCGTTCATTTAAAAAATAAAAAAAAAACAAAACAAAACTGAAACCTTAGATTCATTCTATCCCTTTTATGTTTGTGTTTTTAATTTATTTATTTTTTTAATAAATCGCGTGGCACCAAATGCCACATCAATGAAACAAAATGAGCAATATAACTAAGACAACAACATTGTAGCATTTATCAAATGAAATAGCATTAAAGTTGTGTATTAGGTAGGTAATTGAGGATGATTCCTAGTTCAGATTAAAACCTAAGAGAATCGACACTATCTTATTTGGTTACATAGATGAGATAAAATAAAAAAAGAATTATTTATTATATTTTATGTAAGAGTTTAAAAAAATTGTAATGATAAGATGATAAGATGAAATGATATGAAATGGTTTGGTCTGTGTAATGAAATGGCCTTATTATTGGACCACGTGCATATATGTTTGGTTTTTAATTTTTTCAAAAATTGAATTTAAAGATTTTTCAATTTCAACCAAACATTTCTAATTTTTTAAAATTTTTTCTTCAAATCATTTTCCTTAATTTTCTTGAAAATAGTCAAAAACAAAATAATTCATAAAAACCTAAAACATAATTTTATAAAAATTATATTCAAACAATTTTCAAATCTGCTTACTTTTACAAACTCTACTATGAATTGTGGCCATACACTAACGTCCTTTGGACCATATAGCATAAGGCCTGGTCTATCCTTGTATCTCTACTATGATACAGTAGTGGAGTGGGCAAGTACCGCATAACCATTTTTAAAAGAAATTGGGTCCACTATTAAAAAATTAGTTTTTCTTTTCATGTTAGTCCTGCATTTACTCATATTTTTCAAAAGAATTGTGCGGCGCTAGCACACTTCACGACCGCAAATATCATTTCTCAAACATAATTATTTGGATTGTGATGAATAGACGTATTGCTAGTTGTGTCCTAAGAAGAAACAAAAATAATATTTGCAGTCCTATAGCATACAAGCTCAATGTACTCGTTTTGGAAAAATGGGATAAATTTAAGATCCACATAAAAAAATTATTATTTTTTTTTATAAAAAATGATATTTGTAATTCTAGGGTATGCAAGCCCTAGTATTACTATTTTTTTAATAGTAGACTCTATTTTTTTTCAAGAAAAATATATGATACTTATATGTTCTGGGACTGTATTTAGCATTATTTAAAAAAAAATTGTTTCTTTTGATATATTACTTAATACCCCGTTTTTGTTTCCAAAATGATTGATTATATACGGGCTTGTTGTGGCTAAAAGATAGGGATTTTATAGGAAATTCTTCATTTTTTTTTTTACATTGATTATGATACTCTCAAGAATAAGCAGACACGCTTGAAAACTTTACTGGATGAAGGACGAGAATGACACTAGTACAAATGGCTAAGGCATATAAGGGGATGAAACAGAGATTCTTGGATTGTGGGTACGTACATGATTTCTCTAAATTTATCCAGGAAGTTCTTGACTTTCCTCCAAAGTTTTTGTATGGATGATTCCTGCATGCAGATGATATGGAATCTTTTTTTTTACCTAATCATAATCATATGGTATATGTTACTGTATTCATAAGAAAACTTTTTTTTCTATAAGACTTCAATAATTTTTAGAATTTCCATGCATGTGGGCTTCGGCTTCATAGAAGCAATATATGTAAAGAGCGTATGTAAATAGGATTTACACCAAAGTTGTTTGAAGGGAATCTCGTTTTCTTATTTAACACAAAATAAAATAGAATGTTTTCAACGCCTTGTGCAAACATGCTGAAAAATGGGTGGGTTCCAACTCTGACGAAGTCAGAATGGCCAACTCCGACCTTTGACTTCGACTAGGGTCAGAGGCCAAGTTGAGCTCCGACTCCAATTGGAGCTCTAGAGTCAGAGTTGGAAGTTGGAGCCCAACTCAGAGTTAGGTTATTTTTTTTTTCAAGTTTTCTTCCCACTTTCCCAACATTCAAATAACATCCAAACAATATCCAATATCATTCAAACAAAGATTAAGAAATTTCATACTTAGATCCGATCTATCTCCTTCGTTTTCTTGGCCTAATGAAACCCATCTCACCTCAGCCAACATATCCGATCAATNTAGGCTAATCAAGTCTCAGCTATTTATATTGTAATATTAAATTAGTATGTCTATTGGAGTCAGAGTCGGAGTTGAACAAATAGTCTAGAATCTTGTTCAACTCCAAACTCCGACTTCGACTCCATCGAAATCGGAGTTGGAGGGGTGTGTGGCCGGAGTCGGAGTCGTCAAAGCTTTTGCCCACTCCTACTGAAGATCACCAAAGTCCAAAGTAGTTTAGAAGACTGATATGTGCATTGGTTAACGTAAGTTTTGGCTTCAGCAGAAGCAGAGTATTGATTACTCTGAGATTTTTTCTCATGTGGTGAAGATCACAACCATCAGGTTAGTGCTGGTTATGGTTGCTACTAAAAATTTATTTCTTGAGCAGTTAGATGTGAAGATAACTTTTCTTCATGGAGACCTTGAAGAAGACATCTACATGCACCAACCTAAGGGGTTTGTAGTATAAGGAAATGAAGGTTCAGTTTGCAGACTGAAGAAGAGCTTGTATAGCCTGAAGCAAGCTCCTATAAGTGGTATAAAAAGTTTGATAGTTTTATGTGCAGTGCAGGGTACATTAGATGTCAGGCAGATCACTGTTGCTATGTAAGGCATTTTGACAATTCTTACATTACTTTGTTGTTGTATGTGGATGACATGCTTATTGCAAGGGCTAGTATTGATGAGATCAATAATCTGAAGAAGCTGATGTGAGAGCACTTTGCAATGAAGGATTTGGGAGCTGCAAAACGCAGTTTGAACACTATCAGATCTGCATCAAGTATCCTCTCTCCAAAGTCCAAAGGACAGCTTAAGGCAACTTTCGAACACATTACCATTTCTTCGTTTGGTAGCTACGACCACAAACTATTGTAAAGGCTCCATGATTAAGTTACACATTTGTGTAAAA
The DNA here is from genome assembly GCA_003123805.1 of Juglans sigillata. Classification (NCBI taxonomy): domain Eukaryota; kingdom Viridiplantae; phylum Streptophyta; class Magnoliopsida; order Fagales; family Juglandaceae; genus Juglans; species Juglans sigillata. The sequence goes on from QEOY01003229.1 coordinate 29,100, forward strand.
GTGGCCGACACGAAGGATTGGGATGCTCTCGAATTAAACGATGTACAAACATAAATTTCATACAAGCGAACTCTCCTTGATGAGATCAAACACTTTCAATGTAATTCTATAAATTAAGCCACACAATGCATCAACTTAAATAGATCAGATCAAGTTCATACCTGTGATGACCCCCGCATCTTGAGTCTCCAGAGCTTCATCATCAACTTCACCGGATGTCAGAGTGTACACCCTCGCCTACACTGCTTGCCTCTGATTCGGCCTCATCAACTTCACCGGGTGTCAGAGTGTACACCCGCTTGACTGCATTTGAAACAATGGGTCTCACCCTAATAAGAGTCACCTTCATGAGATCTATTGCATCTACCACATACTGGGGTCAAGCCCCCATACACACCAGTAGGTGCCTACAGTCACGCCCCTGCCCTTGACACGAATTTCTAAGGCAACTGTGAACTGTTTCCCTCTTATGCGAAACTTCAACTCTTCTGGCCCATCAGAGAGCCCACTCCATTACCATACTCTTGGTCCTCTATCGAGGCCACTTCAACTAGCCCTTGAGAAATTTTTTCATTTGCAGACAGGTGACTTGTCTACAAATTTGCTAGCGTAATCCCTCCTAGAATCGTTCGGCCAGCATCTCTTCAGTTGCTATTAGATGCGTAGCAAACCTACCAAGTTCTTAGCTGTCTATCGCTTCACCGAGTTCGGATACTGCTGCAATAGATCCAAGTTCCCTCTCAAGGTGTTCCCGCTTAGTTTCCCACCATATTGTTGTTTCTCCGTGAAATAGGCAGCTTGTATACAACACTTTTTGGTTTTTTGTGCGCCCACAAATCTAAAAGGTCTACTCAAGATCCTAGATCCATCTTCCTTCCCTGAGTGGATCTTCATTAGCAGAGAATCCAGGGGTCCTATACGCCAGAAAACATTCATAAGTACACCCTCCTTGCTTTTCTTAAGGTTGGTGTTGAAAATTCTGTTGGAGGAATTCCATCATGCGATTCAACGCCCTTGCCATGGCATAATTTCCATCACCATGAGGTAGTTCATCCTCAAGAGCTTGACCAAAAGAGTTGTCATGTGGAAACTTGGGTCACACCATCCTTTGCCTGCCAAAACACAATCCATTACTCTATTCCTTAACTCAAACAAAAGGATTTTTGATAATTAAAGTCTAAATTTTTGATACTACACCTAGGTGACTTGTGGTTTTACTCAGAGTCGAACCGCTTGATACCACTTGTGGCGCCCTCAACCCCCACATGTGATTTGACGAGAGTCACACAACCCAAGCACTAAGTGGAAGCAAGTGTGCGTGCAAGCATGCAATATAAAAGTGTGCAGTTTATAAATGTCGCGGGTAAAAGGAAAAAGTAAAATAAAATAAAATAAGGGCAAGTCTGAACTGCTACTAGTACCAGAAATTCAAATTACAACTCCAGCAAAATAATCCATAATCATTATAGTCATCTGACTAACATAAAAGAAAGCAACATCACAACAACAACATAAGGGAGAAGTCCCCATGTCTTCACTCCTCAAGTGGGGCGAATCATCCAAACTCATGGACGTCCTCTACATCAAAGTCTATGGTTCCACGGAATGGAACCGCAGGTAGGGACACCACAGTGAGATTTCGCAATCTCAACAAGTAAAACTGATAGAATGATACTAAAAAATACAAACACAGAAAAAGTGGACATTTCACAGTATTTGGGAAAAATGAGATTTACCAAAATTGCATGAAGCCAACATCCTTCTCAACAATTTACAGAAAAAGCCACACATGCCAAAAAAATCCACATTTCCATCCATTTAATCACTATATGCACCATGGCCTCCCCTAGGGACCACCCGCACACCCTGGCACCATTCGTTACACTATGGGTAACGACCATGCATGTGACTTTATGACGAGTGATGCCCATCACATACGTGACCTGGATCCTCTAGCCTCAGCCACTAGAGAGGCCACAAAGTCGGCACGAGAGCATTACCGTCTTGTCCAAGTTCATTGTCGCCCAACGACAATCCAGAGGCCGTCACTCAATTTTCTACACTTCCGAGTGATCATAGAAGCTCCATCAAGATATTGCCCTATTTCGGCTTGGGATCGTGACACGCAGACACCCACGTCTCATTAGTCTTTTGACACAAAAAATACAATTTCTAAATTTTACAGCAAAGACATATAGTAGAGCACAGTTAATATGATAAAGAGAATTAATGACAATTAGAAATTCAGATGCGTGTATAGACAGTTATTGGATGAAATGGAAATAAATACATCAACCAATAGCAGAACAACACACAGATTCACAAATCACAACTACATGCGATTTCTAGCACTTCTCCTGGCCCTCGGCCAACAATTACTCCAAAGGGCCCTTGGCCATTTAGCCAATCACAATAGACTAAAGTAATCAAAGGGTTATTCTAGGGTTTTGCCTACCATATGAAAGAGCTAATGTCTAGATGAGGCGGAGCACGACGATGGCAGTGGCGGCGCGCAGTGGTAGAGATTAATATGAGCAGATTAAAGGGGCTAACGACTAGGTTATTTTTAAGGGGTGGTAGATCTGACGTGACAAAGGGTAGAGGAAGGGAAGGTGGAGGGTGGCAGTAGGCAGCAGCTCCGAACTCTAAAGTGGAGATTTAGGCACGGGTTGGGTGGAATTTTAGAGGGAAAAAGGTTGAACAGAGGGGGAAGGGTCGGATGATCACTGCGATGCTGGTGGCCCTTGCGTCGATTGGTGGTGAGGGACGGTGGGAGGAACACAAGCGGTGCACACGTGGCATGCAACAGTTGGTATGCAACGACGACGAGCAACTGCCATAGCTAAACCTTCACGAGTTGACAGATGAGGAGAGCTGCGGGTTGAGCAAAAGAAATGGTTGTGGCAGACGGTTACTACCCGACGAACATGTGGAGCTGAGGTGGTGGTGGTCGAGGGAGGCATTGCAGCTCATGGGTTGCNAAAACCCACTTGAGCTTACCAAAGGAAAAAAATCAAACACACATGGGCTTCGCATTTCTTCAATATAAGGATTGGCACTCCAGAGTGACCATTAGTATTTAGAATACTATCCATCACTTTTACGACCATACTAGAAAAGTAGGATAAATGCTTATTTATTACTTAAAATGATTTAAAGACAATGTGACTTGAAGTGATGTGTTTTCTATGTGCTCTGTACTCATGGGATTGGATTGAAGATTCCTCATACCATTCCTGAGTGGCACATTGCCACAAGTTTCATATGGGAAGAGGGATTCCCCATGATGAACGGGGTGGGGTGTTTCTTTATTGGCTTCAAATGATATAGCGAACAGGCAGAGTCCCCGCGTTGACTGGGTGGACTGTCCTTGTGATGTTCTGGTGGAGTTGTTGCATGTGTTAATGAGAGAGATAGAGATAGAGAGATAGAGAGAGAGAGAGAGAGAGATTCGCTGTCTCAAATGGGTGGAGTGATTCTTTGTTGGTGTTCACGTATTGGCCAAGTGGAGAGATTCCCCGTGTTGAATGGTTGGAGAGATTTCTTGCACTTGGTGATATTTATGAATGTATATGTTTTGCTCAGAAGGTAATTCCTCGCCATACTTACGAATATATGAGTTTTACTCGGAGGGTGATTTCTCGTTATACTTAGGAATATATGTATGTTTTACTTAAGTGTGATTTCCGATCATGTTTAGGAATACATATGTTTGGGCTTAGAGGATAATTCCTCGTCATGCTTACAATATGTGTGTTCTTAATCATATTTACATGAAATGGTGCATGCATATTAATTATCATCATCTTTCACTTTTAGTATTGTCATGAGTTTTAACAACGAAGGTTTCATTGAAATCTTATTGTGCTGGTCCCACTTGTGGTTTCGTTCTTTGAAGCCATAGACCTTGATGCAGATGCAGCTCTTGCGGTTGAAAGACCAGCCCAACCTAAAGCATAACCATGGAGGTTTATCTTTGTTTAGTTGTATAGTATGTAACTTAAGTTGTTCATTGTAGTTGGGCGATGAGTACTTTGTGGGTCATTATATTTTGATGTAAGCGTTGATCTTATGATGGTGTGTTATTATATTTGGCATGAAGTGATAGTGATATTTTTTTTTATAGTGATATTTGTATATTATTACTTTTAATGATTATTGTTATACTTCTCCGGTACTACTAGATTTGTCTCCAACTAATCGTCTTTACAAGTTTTGCTGCAAATTTGACTATCTACATATGCTGGATGCACGGGCGCATAATCCTTATCGGTACTAAAATGGATACAACAGACCGACTAGCGTTTCGGATACTGTAATTCCTCGCCAAAGAACTACTGAGTGCCAAGGCCGCCACAAGATCTAATCAACTACTCAAAGAACTAATGAACTAAACTAACCAATATATGTTAAGTATAGCATTTTTGTAAAAACTTTAAATTTCAACTTCATTTACATCTTCAATCTGACTAATTTTCAATAATTAGAGTAGAAATTAGTAGAATTTGGAGCCAAAATCAGAGTTCAAATTTTTAAAAGTAAGACTCAGTTGGAGGTCGTTTGTTTGGACTTCTTACTACTGACTCCAGCTCTCATATATATATATATAATATGTGTATATATATATAACGCAATAATAGAAATAATGTTTTTTTCCTAGTTGATCGTTGTAGTTTTTAGTACGTATAAACAAGTCTCGTGCTAATTTGGAAGTTTGGAAAAAGTCTTTGAATTCGATATAAAAAAAGATAAAATGAAAAAATGTCTTGATTTTTGTGTTCCTTAATTTGCTTTATGTGTTCCATGATTTTATAGTTTTTGTTCCCTCATTTTTTTAAGTAGAATTATACTTATTTGTAAACTTTGTTGCATAGATTTATGATTACAATTACGATTTATTAAATTTTATGTTCTATTTGATATGCATCTTGAAATTAGAATTGTCATATAAAAAATACAACAACACTTTCAATGGGACATATGTGCCCTGTGCGTAGACTCCTACCTAGTATATAATATAAATGTGTATATTGAGAGTTTAAGCCTTTTTTTTTTAATGGGACCTCCGAACTCTATTTATAAACCCTCACTTTTTGTAGAGAAATACTGTGGTTACATCAAGGCCTGTAAAACTCAAATAACAAAACACAAATCAACAAAGATAAATGGTAAGAATAGACCCAAGCAAAGGATAAACCAACACCATCAAACCATTCTCAAGTAAGGCAAGCTAGCCTTGTCAGTTCTTAGAAGACCTATCAGGAGCTGTGGAACCATGTTGGAGTTAAACCAAGTTTGATTCCTTCCTTCGGAGCCCATACACGAGAGGCAATCAACTACAAAGTTTCCTTCCCTATATATATGCTTAACTAAAACTTGCATACCCTGCAGTAAACCGACTATTTTCTCACAAAAGTCCTCTAGGTATAACCACACTCGGCATTTGTTCATATGGATCCATTTAGCAACAATCAACGAGTCCAACTCAATTTCTTGGCAAAAGATCCCCAGATTTTTCGACATTTCAAGGCCATAGAGAAGACTTACCAGTTTAGAGTAGTTGTTTGATCCTTGGCCGAGATCCGCAGCAAATGCACCCACCATCTCACTTTTGTCATTTTGAATAACTCCCCCTGCACCGACTCTTCTCGGATTTCCTCTGCTGCTACCATCAACATTTAATTTGTACCATCCTCTTGCAAGGTATTTCTAGCAAACTACTTGAGGGATTTGTTTCTTCACAGGTTTTATAGGGATGTGTAGCTTACCAAGGATATCTGCATCACGCCTCTTCAAATTTTTTCCAACTTTAAGTTTCTGCCACACCTTTGATATCCAATCTTTAATTGAATTCCAGGTAGGTTCCACCGGTTCTTTCTTCCCCTCCATACGCACCTTGTTAGAAACTGTTAAGAACAAAAAGTGAAGATAGGAAACTGATATGAGAAGAAAACTGATTCTCATTGATTGCTTTTGATTACACAAGGGTCACATATATATACATTACAAAGAAAAGTAGAAAAGTAAAAAGAAGCTACTGAAATTCAACTTTTGATTATGAACACAACATCAATCCAGAACTTTTGTGGACAGTATGGTAGAGGCAGCTTTATGCATCATGTCCCTCATGCTTCTTTGTGTGCAACCATGCATTTCCTTAGCTGAAGTTCTTCTTTTCTGTGCCATCACCTTTGTTGCTACTGCTGCCTTTCTCTTTCCATGTACTGCAGCATATTTTATCAGCTTTATGCATGTCTTGAGTGCTGCAATGTATTACAGGCATGCTTTGGTTGCTGTCCTCGTGTAGAACCAGATTGCATTTTACTTTATTACATTGTATTCTGTAAGACTCCCCCTCGAGATGGACATAGATGTTAAAAATTTCCATCTTGAATAGTAGGAACTGAAATGTAGAAGTTGGTAAGGCCTTAGTGAAAATATCTACCAGCTGAAATTTTGAGGACACATGCATAGGTGTGGTAATACTAGCAATTCTCTAACAAAATGGCAATCTAGTTCTATATGCTTGGTCCTTTCATGAAAAATTGGATTCTTTGTAATGTGGATGGCTGGTTGGTTATCACATAAGAGGGAAGCAGATTGTGCATGGTCAACATTAAATTCCTTTAGCAAACCGAGAAGCCACATGATCTCACAACTTGTAGATGCTAGTGCCCTATATTGAGCCTCAGCTGAAGATCTAGAAACTGTTGCTTGCTTATTAGATTTCCAGCTTATTAGTGAATCTCTAATGAATATACAAAACCCTATGACAGATCTTCTTGTCTCGGGGCAGGCAGCCCAATCTGAATCACTATAGACCCTTAGATGTAAAGCTGATTTGGATGACAAAAAAATGCCTTGACCTATGGATCCCTTAAGGTACTTGAGAATCCTATAGGCTGAGTGCATATGAGATTGGGAGGGTCTATCCATGAATTGGCTTAGAACACTTACATCATAGGTGATGTCGGGTCTAGTGATGGTTAAGTAAATTAACCTTCCAATGAGTCTTCTATAAGCTGTGGGATCTTGGAAGATTTCTTCTATGGTGTGACTCAATTTATTGTTCAGTTCAACAGGTGTTGAAACTGTCTTTGTGCCAAGTAGACTTGAATCTTCTAATATCGCAAGGGTGTACTTCATTTGACAAAGGTTAATTCCAAGTGAGGACCTAGCAACTTCCAATCCTAGGAAATACTTGAGGGGTCCAAGGTCCTTAATTTTGAACTTGCTGTGAAGGTAAGATTTGAGTGAATCAACTTCTCTTTGAGAGTCACTTCCAACTATGATGTCATCCACATAGACTAAGAGTGCTATAAATCCATTGGGACTGACCTCAGTGAACAAAGAATAGTCAGATTTTGATTGATGAAATCCAATGGCAGTGAGTGAATTTGAAATTTTTGAGAACTATTGCCTAGATGCTTGCTTAAGTCCATAAAGAGACTTATTTAACTTGCATACCAAGTTCTCCCCCTCAATCTGCTCACTCTTGATGTGATAGCCTGGAGGTAATTGCATATAGATGTCCTCATTAAGGTCTCTATGAAGGAAGACATTTTGAACATCCATTTGAGTGAGAGACCAGTTTTTAATGGCTGCTATGGCAAGGAAAACCCGAACTGTGGTGAGCTTGGCAACTGGACTGAAGGTCTCTTGGAAGTCAAAGCCTTCTTTTTGTGTTTAATCTTTGGCCACAAGTCTGGTTTTGTGCCTTTCAAAAGATCCATCTGATTTCAGCTTGGTCTTGTAAACATATCTACAACCAATTGCAGTTTTGTTGGGGGGTAAGGTGGTGACAGTCCATGTGTTGTTTTCTTCTAGAGCATGAAGTTTAGCTTTCATGGCATCTTGCCAATGCTTAAACCTGACAGCTTCATTATAGGACTAAGGTTCATGAAGTAATGAAAGGGAAACACAAAATGACTTGTGAGAGGGAGAGAGATTTTTGTAAGTTATGTAATCAAGAAAGGGGTGATTTGTGGAGGAGGAAAGGAAGGGTTGAGATGCTACAAGCTGGCAATGATATTGATGAAGATAAGCAGGTTGGTTCCTATTTCTAGTGGACCTTCGAAGAGGGAAAGGGTCAGGATGAGGTGAGGGGGCAGGTGAAGGAAGTGTGGGAGCAGTAGGGGAGGGAAGAATGAAGGGGTCAGCTGGTGAAGAAGGTTCTTCATCAACTGGTGAAGAAATTTCTGATGAAGAAGGTTCTTCATCATTGTGTGATTGAGTGAGGGTTTGAGAAGTTTGGGGAAAGGTGAAGATGTCATCTGGTGGTGCAGGAGGAAGGACAAGGTTATTAGGGAAGGAAGACATGTCATTGTTTGAAAGGGAACCAGATTTGAAAGGGAAAATGGATTCATTAAAAATGACATGTCGAGAGATAAAGGTAGAGTGAGATTCAATGTCATACAACTTATAACCTTTGACATTAGCAGGATATCTTAAGAAAATGCAACGTTTAGCTCTATGTTCAAATTTGGTTCTATTTTGTTTAAGAGTGCTAGCATAAGAGAGACAGTCAAAGACCTTAAGGTGAGAATATGAAGGTGGTGATGAGAAAAGCATCTCATATGGGGATTTTTTGGAGAGGAGAGGTGTGGGGATTCTGTTAATAATATAGGCTGCTGTTAAGATAGCATTTCCCCAAAATTGAATTGGCAATGATGCTTGAAAGAGAAGGGCTCGGGAAAAATTCAAGAGATGTTAGTGTTTTCTCTCAATAACACCATTTTGTTGAGGAGTATACACACATGATGTTTGATGAATGATGCCATATTTTTTGTAAAAATTAGTCATTGCAAATTCAAGTCCATTGTTAATTCTGATTTGCTTAATGTTTTTGTTGAATTGGGTTTGTATGAGATGGAAGAGCGATTTCACGAGAGATCTTGTGTATGATTTTAGTCTTATTAGGAAAACCCAAATAACTCTAGAATAATCATCCACAATTGTTAAAAAATAATGAAATCTTTGTAGGGAAGCATGAGAGTATGGACCCCATATATCACACTGGATTAAATCAAATAAAAGAAATGAACTACTTGGAACACTTGGAATGAAAGTTGTTTCTGTTTAGCCAAATGACAAATTGTACAATGAGATTTTTCTTTGGACTTTACATTAGGTACATTAGAATGAATTGAATTCATTCTTTAAGAGGATAAATGTCCTAATCTACAGTGCCATAAGTCAAAATCTTGATGTACAACAACTTAGTTGGCTCGAGTTAGACTAGATGGGCTTGAAGGTGGAATATTGGTGTTGTCTGGTGGTGAAGACAATAGGTAATAAAGACCAGAATGGACTTTAGGAAGTCCAATCGTCATCCATGAAGAGAGGACCTGAATGAAACAAAGATTGTTTAAGAAAAATAGACAAGTGTCTTGCCTTTGAGTAAGCTTACTGACTAAGATGAGATTGAAAGCAAATGAGGGAACACATAGGACATCAGTGAGAAGGAGAGAATCTGAAAGTTTAACAGTGCCTATGTGTGTGACTTGAGCTTTTGTATCATTTGGAAGTTGTACAAAAGCTTGATTACAGCGGGAAGATTTCAAAAATGAGGTGGAACACACCATGTGATCAGTGGCTCCTGTGTCCATGATCTATGGTGTGTTATGAAAGGTATCATGCTGATCTAGTGAAAAAGCAATGAGTTTATCATGACTTGTGACATTGAAAAGAAATGGGCTATAGTGATGATCACCTGCTAGATTGGAGTGGGATGTTGTTGGAGGGGCAGGTTCTGAGATAATTGGTGAAGGATGCACAGGTGGTGGCAGGAGTGGTTTATTGTGTCCTGAGGTCAGCTGAGGGAATTGAGCATTGATAAGATCCACGAGGTGTTGTGCTTGTGCTTGAGAAAGGTTTAGCTGAGATGTACTTGATGAAGGAGATGCATGGCCAGCTGCAACAGTTTGATCAAGAGCAACCTGGTTTGTAGAGTAGCAGGTTTTCCAAAACCATTTCCAAACTTAGATTTGGTAAATTTGATAGTGGGTGGAAATCCTATTAGTTTGTAGCATTTCTCATTTGTGTGTCCCATTTTCCCACAATGTCCACAAACCAAATCTGTTTTCTCCTTTTTCTTTGAGAAATTTTGAT
>QEOY01003229.1:46424-65583 GCA_003123805.1 Juglans sigillata
TTTTTTTTTTTTTTTTTTATCTAATTGGTATGCATCTTAAAATTTATATTGTCACATAAAAAATACAACAATACTTTCAACAAGACATACGTGCCTTGCACGTAGACTCCTAGCTAGTATATAATATAAGAGTAATGCTATACGCCATATTTTCATCCTATTTTGATCAGACTAAGTAGTATGTGGCACAATCATCACCATTAGATGATAAAGAAGTATGCAATAAATGATCATTTAATAGTTATAAATGTAACACATTTTATTTAGTGGGATGAAAGNTTGCTTTTGTTGGGGAATACGTTTAGATAAAAGAAACATATATAGAACTCAACTATGATTCGGTTTTTAATTTTCCAAAAGAAAACACAGTAAGCATACAATAATTCCTACAAAATCATATTCCAGTACTTGTAGTCCTTGAAAGAAAAAGGAACTCACGCATTATTGAAGAGGTATGCTTTTCCCCGACGGCAATGAAAAGCCTGACCAAAAGACAAGGTGAAAATCAGACCGAAAAGAGTTTATCATGCTGCTAAGCATTCCCAATATAAATACTGGGCAAGTGACATCCGTATTTAGAAAAGACATGCAATTGAAAGGATCAAATGGACTGCAAGTTGTTCCCCTAAGAGGCTCAATTGATATTTATCCTTTCAACAAGTAAGAACATTCATCAAATATGATGATATGAAGTGTTGCAATCTCAGAACATGCAGAGTATAGTAGAAAACACTCCCCGAAAATTCGATGTCAGAGCTGAAATTACAAGACATCCAGAAAAGTAAAGAGTTAACCTGACTGCCAAAGTTTCTTAAGCTGAAGTTCAGCCCCGTGTTGTAATTAGTTATAAACAGATATAAACTTATACCATGTTATTCATGTAGGGGACAAATAGACTCAAAAATTGTCCTCCAAAGCATGAAACAGCTTCTATTTGTAGTAAATACTAAATAGAGTCATAGACAACAATAAATGTCTTTTTGTAGCATGTTATACTCCATGGAGCCACGGGAACAACTTGACTATCTGATGCACCATTCAATCCAGGTTCAAGTANCAATATCGAACTTTAATTTCTACTCCGTTTTGATACCAAATACCCGAAATGGATTCAGAATTAGCTCTTTTTAAGCATTTTCCACAATGACTATGTTATATTTTTTGACATCATGATTCCTTTAACCACACTAAACTAGCAAAACTATGATAAAATAAAATTTCAAAAGGCTTGTTACCATTTCGATTAGTTATAAACAATAATGTCTCTAGAAAATCTTGAAACACCCTAATTAAGCTATGGGCACTTAGATTTAGCATCTTGCATGTGCAAGTTTTTCCTTTTGTGTAAAAAGAATTAGATGATTGCCAAATAGTCGAGAACTTTATTTACATATTGTGCTTATATATGAAGTAAAACATCCTATAGAGTGAGATAAATTAGCATACTCAAAAAGGAAAAGAATCAAAATACAGACTAAAATTAAATTCATTGGATGAGTAACTAAAGCAAGAAAAGAAAGACTTAAGATATTGCATTTGACTCGGATTATCGATCACCTATATCCAATGAGAGAGCAACTGGAACTCTTGTACACTATAAACTACATTGAAACAATGCTCAAGAAAACCCAATATGTTTGACACTTTATGTGATATATGTATTTATTATACATGGTAATCCACTTTGTCTGGCTACAATTCATCTCCAATCATTCTTTCTCACTCTGTGCTGCTTATATATATAGCCTCTTAAAAACCACCTCAATTAAATACTGGCATAAATGATACTCTTCAAAATGGGACACTTTAAATACTTTTGGCAAGCAAATAGTATTGTACTGGGAAAATGAAGTAGGAGATTGATTTGTATTGACTAAAGCATTCTTTAGTGATCCTTGATATGGATAAATGCAAATATATCAAGTTAAAGAGCATCATATATGGCAGAATTTAGTTGGAGTAATGGTTTCGAAGAGGCTATATGGGCTATACAAATCCTTAAAAACTTCATGCAAACAACATGTCTTGAGTAAGAGGATAGAGATAAACTTTAGTCAGGCAATGGATTACCAAAAATATTATATGGAGAATGAATCCCGACCGCCTTATAGTTTTCTGGTAATCCACTAGTTTTCTTATTAGAGCTTCAAGTACTCTAATCTTGGTTATGGGCGAGGCTCAGAATCAAATATAGTATATGAAATCTTTCCTTTCATATACTGATCTATAGGCTTGGAACTATCCTTAAGAAAATCTATTATGTATTAACACTTCATGATATGTATACATTATATGTTGATGAATAATCTCATATTGCCTGTGGATAAAGTCTTGGGCATGTTTATAAGCAATGAACAATCCTCTCTTGTAAAACCGGTTTTATGAGATGAGTTAGGCCCATGAATTTCTTCATGGTATCAGAGCCCGTCACAGGACGAATGGGGGCCCACACTACTTACCCTGTGACAAGGATCAGAAAAATACTGCCCTGCACGTGAGGGAGGGTGTTGAGGAATAATCCCACATTACTTGTGGATAAGGTTTTGGAAATCATTTCTTGTAGAACCGGTTTTATGAGATGAGTTAGACCCATGAATTTCTTCATTATATACATATGTATGTATGTTTAGAGTGTGGAATACATCATATTGTAAAACTCTTCTAGAAAGGCACTTGAAGTTTAATTACAAATTCTTTTTCAAAATTGGTTACTCAAAATACATTTAGTATGTCAAATAGTATATATGGTAAGAAAATGACATAGTAAATTGATTTATATGTAATAACACATTAATTAGCTAGGGCGCTCATTAATATGGATATTGTACAATTCATAAAATTTAAGATATCATTATGGCTTGATTTAATAGGGGTCAATGATAGAGGCTATATATATGGGTGTACCAACCCTCCAAGTTCATAGAAACAATATGAATTGAGTAAGAGAATGGAGATAAACTTTAGTCGGATGGTGGATTATCAAAAATGTTATATGGAGAATTATGAATCCTCTTTATAGTTTTCTGGTAATTCACTGATTCGATTAAAGTATTGTATTCCAGAAATATATATATCTAGAAGATCGAGTTCCAATTATCGACTTGAGCAGAGTTATAAGTGGATATATACTTGATATAGTGCTATGAGATTTTCGATAATTGGATTTACAGGCGATCAATGATCCGAGTCAAATATAACATCTACATCTTTCTTTTCCTTCATTTATTTATCTTTTATTTCAGTTTTGTGTTTCTTGAGAAATTTGTTTATATCTATCTCTCACTCCATAGGATTTTTTTTCTTAATTTGATTTGCTAATTAAATTTGATGATTTTCTTTCACTTGAAATTGGAATCGACATGATCAACTTTTTGAAGAAAAATATCTATGCTGGAGCCCTAGTCTAGCTGTTTTGTTTGGTTGCAGGAAATTCTTGATTTTTTTACATTGATTCCGATACTTTGAAGATCAAGATGAAGACATGCATGCTCAAAAACCTCGGATGAACCAAAGACGTGAATGACGGAACAGATGGCTAAGGCATGATAAGGGGTTGGTATAGAGATTTTTCCATTATGTATGGATGATCCTTGAAGTTCTTGGTTTTCCTCCAAAGTTCTCGTATGGATGATCCTTGCATGTATAGTGTATTCAGAAGAAAACTTTTCTTTTGTAAGCCCTCGATAGTCTTTAAAATCTCCATTCATGTGGGCTTCAGCTGCTTAGAAACAATATAAAGGATGCATATATGTAAAATAATGCGAACAAAGATACGTTTTGACTTTCGTTTCTTTTCTTTTTGCATTTGAAGATTAATATGTGCATATATATAAGAAAAGAGATTAAAAGATATGTTGACTTATCAATACAAGCCTTTACAATGTAAATGATTTTTTACCATTCGCAGAGATTAATGCAGTCTAGATCATGTACTAAACCAGACATTTATGCCATAAATAATATATAGAAGGATATATTTTGTCATAATTTTTCTTGTACAAGCTCATATTATCATAATAATAATCGAAATGTATGAAAACGAATAAAGAAAGTCTTGCTTTATAATTTGCTCAATCTCATTACTAATATTAATTAGCATGGATGGGGTAATAAGCTGCATTAAGGGGGGTTCAAATGAAACCTTAAGGGCATGCACCCATTAACAAAAGAGAAATTCTATTTGCAGTCCTGAAGTGGAGACTGCATGTGCAGGCACATGCTTAAATGAGAGAAAACATTATTTTAGGAGGGATAATTTTGTAATTTTACAAAATTATAAAGTTAAAATAGCCTAGGCCTGCACATGCAGTCCCCAAGTGGGGACTGTACCTAGCATTGCTCTTAACAAAACTGTTTTGCAAAACACCTCTGTCCATGTTTCTCTCATTAATTGCATTTAATTTGTTCCATTATGCTTTATTTAAGGGAAGTTAATTATGTTGTGGGACGCTAATTCTCAGAATTTATATATGTGATCTTTTGTTTTTATACTCTAATTGTTTATTTATTTAGTGTCTTCCTTATTTAATTCTACTCATTCACTCAAATATCCAATTCTTGATTTTCTAATTAACCATCTTCCTTATTTACTTCTCCACATTAACACCATTAATATTCAAATCTAGGTTTTATCAGAAAGAAGTTATGGATCTTAACTTTTTTATTCAAATAGCTTCTTATATTTCTAATTCACATTCACGAAACTAATGTATTCAAGTCTATCCTAATTTAATTCACACTCCAAATAAATACATAAATTAGGGGGACTTGAATTTTGTATGGTGAGTGTTAATGTCTTAATTTGCACAACAGACTGGAAGAGAGAAAAGAATCATCATCGGCCCACGAGATGATTCAAGCTTCGATACGGTGTTCTTCGCGTTCATCCATAAAATAAGTAATAAATAAGCTAAACAAAAATAAATATAGAGGGACACATGGAATTACATTGTTCGGCATAATGCCTATGCCTAGGTGTTGTATGGGGAGTGAAATACACTATAATGGGTGATTTTACAATCTCTCATGGCCTCACATATCACTCAATACAATGGAGAAATTTAGGGAGATCCTTTGGAGCCGCTATGTGTCGTACTGGAGTTTGACGTATGGAGCTTCTGTAGAGATATTTTGTGAAGAGAGCTTGGGTAATCTCCTCATTATATATATGCCTATTTCCTTGGAGTGATTGAGTCTAACTTGCCTTGTGAAGTCTTTTCCTTTTAGAAGTCTGGGTCTCTTTCTTTTTAGGAGTTAAGTCAACTTGTCTTATTTCTTCTTGGTTTTATCTCTTAACTTGATTTTCGGCTTTATGTCTAGGCTAAATTATAGGTTGCTTATTTGACCCCTATAGATGCCTGCGATTCTTAAAGGTGATTTACTGGACAGGAAAAGTCTTTAAAATCTTCAAGCCAATAATCTGCAAAATAAATTTTAAAAATTGTTCACTGGTTTCCTATTTGGTCCCTACTTTTCTATTTGTTTTGTACTAAGTAGTTAAGAGCTCTGCTTGGAGAGATAGTCGCGAGATGTACTCGACCGCATTAGGTGAGTGTGGAACTTGATTTTAAGTTTGTTTATTTGTGTAGATGTTTGCCACGAGAGATTGTTTATTGTCGGGGAAGTGTGCATATTTCCATGATTGGTTTTTTGTGTATATTTTTGTGGTTATTTTTGTGTTTGTTGGTAGTAGTGGATTTTCTACCCACTTGGTCTAAATTATTGTTGGTATTCTCGTTTTGTTGTTTGCTGGTAGTAACTTGCACTTAAGTGGTCAAGAAGCCTGTCGACTCCCTGGGTCACATTAGGCAGTTGCCGAGCCCATCCACTCATTCTCGAAGGACACCCGAGCAATGCGTTTGTGGAACTCGGTGTCTTGTTCCCGAACGTAACTTGCTGGCAGCGGATGTAGCATGAGCATAAACACTCGGCGTTTGCTGGAGAAGATGTTGTGCTTGTAATGTTGTCCATGTGAGAGAGGTGGGGCTGTCTAGAGAGATGCCCGCCTGTTAGGCGATTGGGAGGTTCAGCAGTCCTTGACCTTTCCCGCCCATTGGCTTGTCACAAGGGAGGTCAAGCAGTCTGATAATTTGTCCCGCCTGTTGACCCTCGACGAGAGATGAGTGGGGTCGGGTGGTCCTTGCCCTTTTCCTTTTTCGTGGGCATTGTGAGTCTTTGGACTCGTCATCGGTGTTTAAAGGCCACATGGTCTCTTGACCTCCATGACCTTTTTGATGGGCTCCGCGAGTCTTTTGACTTGTAATTGGTGTTTAAGGGTCGNTTGTGAGTCTTTGGACTCGTCATTGGTGTTTAAAGGCCACATGGTCTCTTGACCTCCATGACCTTTTTGATGGGCTCCGCGAGTCTTTTGACTTGTAATTGGTGTTTAAGGGTAGTGTAGTTTGTTGACCTTCATGTCCTTTTTTCTTGGCACCGTGAGTCTTTGTACTCGTCATTGGTGTTTAAGGATCGCTTGGTCTGTTGACCTCTGCGCCATTTTTTCTTAGCACTGCGAGTCCTTGTACTAGTTATTGGTGTTTAAGGGTCGCATGTTCTGTTGACTTCCGAGCCCTTTTTCTTTGTTACCGCGAGTCTTTCTACTTGTCATTAGTGTTTACGGGTCGCATGATCTGTTGACCTCTGCTCTATTTTTCCTTGGCACCTTGAGCCTTTGTACTCGTCATTGGTGTTTGAGAGATGCTAGACCGCACTGTTGTGGCGGGAGGTTGAGTTCGACCGCTCTGAGAGGTTTTCAAAAAACTAAATAGGTTAGTGTAATACAAATTACAAGTTTGAGATTTGTAAACTTGAGTAATTCTGCTAGAGTGTGGTGAAGGCTGGTAAGACACAACGCCCGTGCGTAGCCATGCTTTAGCATTGATGAAGGTTCATGATGCTCGCGATACCAAGCGGTCCATTCTGATGCAAATAGATTAAGATGCTTGCGTGACGATCGGGAGGGGCTTTGCAGCCAGTGTTATGTGTCACGCAGGCAATTTCCCACGAAATATATTTCCCAAATATGTAGCCACTAGGATTCTCGTGGAATCTCGAGGAGTTTTGGTGGGAAATTCTCGAAAAACCAAATTTGTTAGTGAAAATAAATTTAAAATAGCAAGTTTGAAAGAGACAAACCAAAGTAATTTAGTTTTTGCTTTCAATTCTTCCTTGACTGAGGTTGTTTGCAGTAACGGTCGTCCTTGTGGTAGGACTTTAGAAAATTATTTTAGAAAATGAAATGGAATTACAGTCTATTTTAAAACTTTTTCCCTTTCCTTCCTAGTAAATGAAAGATTATAAGTTTAAAACTAAAATCGTCTCTATAAATATAAGAGAGAGTTTTGCAATGAAAATCATTAAATTAAATTAAAAGGCCTTTTACAAAAACATGACTTTCATACATTACGTAAAAACCTGCGTAGGTTTTATTACACTTCCCTTGTGCCATGTTTGTCCTGATACTTCTTCCTCATTTTGCCCCTGAGAGGGGGAGGGACATACATAAAAATTAAAGCGAGTTGAATACTCAGTAAGTATTACTTCATACTATAAAACTATATTAATATAGGTTTTCATTCATGCATTCATCATTCATCTACATAATGTACATAAAACATTCATTTTATTTGAAAATATTACAAGGTGGAGTTTTTCTTAAAATGAATTTTCATTTCTTAAAACGTTCCCACATCTTTTACATTCAATCATAAGAAAACTAAAAACCATTCATTTACTCTTTTCACTTTTCTTCTGGCCAGTACATACATTTACCTTTTACAACTTAATACTTAGCATACTTTCATAAAACATCATTTCGTAAAGCATCATAAAGATAAATATTTCTTTTTCATTTCATATCATTTAGAAAACTTTAAAAGTGTATGAACATAACACTTACCTGGACTCCATGCTATTTACATTTGATACAATCCATTCATGTGCATGTGAATTGGCAACCTACGTGCATACATAACCTTAACATCATTCCCTTCCTCAAGTGCATATGTAACTAAAGTTAGAAAATACATAAACTTTTCTTCACTAGGACTTTCTTCACTCTATCATCCAAGTCCATCTTTTATGCTTTCCTTTATCAAGTTTCCTAAATTCTTAAACCCATAGGTTGGGACTCACTTGAGATCACATTTCCAAACACAGCATTCTACTCCATCTTCTTATCCTTGAAAGTGAATCACACTTTCAAGTTAAGATACACTATCACCTTCATCGCACTCTTCCTACCAAACCATCACTTCCGATGCATAACTCGGACCAACCAAATTATACAACCCAATCCTAGTCAAGATATCACTGATAGACCAACCAATATATCACCATAATACCATATTATTGTAGCGAAGCCACGAGGAGAGAAGTGGATTAGCCATATTCGAGGGTTTGAGAATGGAGCTATCGACGAAACTGAGTTTGTTTTTCGCCGATAGAGCCATGGCCATGGAACGGCACTAGGTATTGTAGTTGTCGCCAATGGGTGGCTGAGTAACAAGAATATATACCAGGACTATCATTAGGATGGAGGAAAAAGGGACTCGTAGAATCCTCAGAGACCGATTTGTGACTTGGCGCCGTAAGAGAACTTCTGATACCATGTAACGATGAAACCCTGGAGGGAGAGGAAGGGTTGAAGCCCTAGCAGAAGAAGAGTACTCTGGAAGGTCTGAAGGGAAAAATCCCGAAATATATAATGTTCACTTAGTCAATAATAGTCAGCTCATCACAAGTAAAATGGAAAAGTAAAGTATTTATACTATGTACAAATAAACACTAGTTTACATGACACGAGTATTAAGATATAAAATCTATATATATGATAGATTGTATCTACATTGATTCCTCTAAGTTTATCCTGGAAGTTCTTGGTTTTCCTACAAAGTTCTCGTATGGAAGATCCTTGTATGTACATAATCAAGATTGCTTTTAACGGGTATGAAAAAAAAAAAAAGTAGCCGTTTGTTTCTTTGGGAAAAACATGGACATTGAAGGATAGTTAAGGTTGTCTGCTTTAATTATTTTTATTGTTTTTTTTTCCGTTGACGTACAGGGTCCCATTTTATCCAATATTTATATTTGTTTATTCTTTGTGTACGAGATAGAAAAACTTTAGAGAAAGCGAGACAAGAAAAACAAACTAGTTATAGCATATATTCTTGATAGTTTTTCCAGACAGAGAAAAAATAAGGTGTTTTTTTTGTACAGCTTTGGACGTTTTTTTTTGTACAGCTTTGGACTCAATAACTTGTACAGAGTTAATTCGAGTTATACGACGATCAATTGGACTGTTGTATCCTGGAAGAATCAAGTCAAGATGAGTTTTACTGTACCGGTTAAATTGAAATTTTGTACACTGCAGATAGCTTGAATCTCTTTAAAGAAAACGAGATTTTCGTGCCTCAGTCTAAATTGATTTCGTTTAAATGTTAATTTCGTTATAATTTTTATTGTATTATTGCGTAGTACTTCACTAACATTTATGTTAATGTATTCAGAAGAAAACTTTTCTTTTGTAAGACCTCGATAATCTTTAGAATCACCACTCATGTGGGCTTCAGCTGCATAGAAACAATATAACGGATGTATGTAAAAGAATGCGAACAAAAGATGCTGAAGATCATCAAAGTTAGAAATAGTCGAGAAGATTAAGATGTGCATATTGGTTAAAGATACGTTTTGACTTTCGTTTCTTTTCTTATTGCATTTGAATAGACTTGGCTTATTGTACTAAGAAATCCGAGTCCCACCGTTGAACAAAGGAAAGAATTTGAAAACAATGGACGACATAAGTTTTAAAAATGGCTGCCTGCAACGGCCTGTGGCCTAGGAAGACAATGACATGAACAAATCCCATAAAGATAGCCAATCGATCTTAAACGATGTAGCAAATTGAAACTCATAAACGATATCGTGTTGATGCAATGTATTTGTATTTTTCTGCAATATTGTGGTATTGGTATTTGTATTTGTATTTGTATTTTGGACTCATAAACTCATAAACTTATCCCCTCCTTTTGTATTTCTCCTTATAGTTTTAATTAAACATTTGGTGAAAAAAACGCGCATTTCAACTAGGCTGTTGGTTAAGCCCTGTTTATGTTCGGATGAGGCTTTGGCCATCATGATGCATATACTCTGTTTAGACTTTGGGGTTAAGAATTGCTAGTTAAGCTTTTATTAATCACTCTAAGGGCTGGCTTGGACAAGATTTAAAATATTTCTAAATATCTATAAACAGTAGTGAAATAGTTTGTTAATAATAGTAAAATAGTTTGAATTAAGATGTTTTATTGGATTTTAGGAAAGGAAAGAGAAAAAGTTGAATAAAAATATTATAAAGTTAAAAAATTGTTTGAATATAATTTTTATTTTGAAATTTGAAAATATTTTTTTTTGTATTTTTCTAGGAATTTTGGAAAGTTATAATGATTAGACAATAATTAGATAAAAAAGTTGAAGATTTCAAATTGAAAAATTATTTTTTATACAAATGATTTTTGGAAATAAAATATCTAAAAATACAAGAGAATACTTAAAAGCACCTCGTTAGTTGTTACTCAAACAAGACCTAAGACCCAAATGCATGCATTTCTGCCTACTATACATTTGACCCTTTTGATTCTTCATAGCGTTGTTTGTCTTGTTTGTTTTTTATTTTTTGATAACCAATGAATCATTCATTCCAACTAGAAAAGTCCTTACAAGAAATTGTTTCTATCAAGCCATTCAGCTTGTGATACAATAGAAGGACAAGAACCCCACCACATTACAATATCCTCAACATTCAATGCATTCCTCGCTAATTGGTGCGCTGCTACATTACCTAGCATGTTCACATGTTGAATCTGAACGAAAACCCCTCAACATGCGTCGAATGTCGTGAAGAAGAAATGCAAGATCTGCATAAAACTCAGTTTGGGAGTTCAAAGCATTCACAAAAAAGAAGCAATCCGTCTCCAACACTAATTTTTGAACACCCAATTGAACACAAAATTGTAAACCCCTCAACATTGCACTTACCTCAATAAATTTTGGAGAAGCAACATCACCTTCTAACTTACTACAAGCAGCAATCACACAGCCTTGAGAATCCCGAAGTATCATCCCAATACCTGCCTTGTTTTGATCAAGAAAAATCACTCCATCCACATTTAATTTCAAGAAATCCGGCGGGGGAGGAGACCAACAAAGCACTTTTGTTATTTCTTTACCAAAACCATCAAAAACTTGCACATGTTTGTAAGCAGACTGCAATGAGGGGGCATGATTAACCACCACTGAACAATGATGCACCACCTGCTCATATAAAATCTAGTTCCTGCGATACCACAAAGCCCAACAAATAACAACAAAGGTTGCAAGCATTTCAGCGTGCACCACCTTTATCTTTAACATGAAGCGCCAAATTCCAAAAAGATAAATTAGGTTGTAAGTTTCTCAAAAAAGGTAAATATTGTAGGAACATATCATGAATTATAGGGCAGAAAAATAAAGCATGGGCTGCATGTTCGGGTCTCTACATATAATTAAATCGAACATAGTCGGGTGTCTAACTTAGTCTAAATCCGTCCATATCATTGGACTACGTGCATGTTCGGTTTTTTTTTTAAATAATAATAAAAATAAATAAATAAATTTTCAATTAAAATGTTTTTAAATATCAATCCAAACATTTTTACATTTTAAAAATTATTTCTTCAAATCATTTTCCTCGATTTTCATGAAAAAGATACAAATTAAAACAAAATAGTTTTCACAAAAACCTAAAACATAATTTTATTGAAATTATATTCAAACAAATTTTCAAATCTAATTCATGCTTATTTTCACAAACTCGGCTAGCTACAAATTAATATATCTTTATTTTTTTATTCAAATAACTTCTTATATTTCTAATCCACACTCACGAAATTACTAACGTATTCAAATAATTGCATATATTAGCTAGGGAGACTTGAATTTTGTAGAGGGTGATTGTAGTACTGTTAAAATAATATGAATCTACTTAATACCATTTATTTTGTCTGCCTATTTAGTATTTTTCCAGCTCAGTCCAATTTCTATTAAATGCATTCAATTTGTTTAATTACCCTTAATTCATGGTACAGTACTTAATGTTGTGAGATATTAGTTGTCAGCTTTCATTTCTCCTTTTCCCCTATTTGTTTATTTATTTATTGTCTTCTTCGTTTAATTCTCCACCATTATCTTCGATATTTCAGTTGAGTTTTTTTTTTTAAATTTTTTATTGTATTAATATATGATATATATATAATATATAGAGAGTGGTTGACACAATTATATTAAATGCTCATGTGGAGCATACATTGCCTTAAAATCTTATATGAGTAATTAAGTTACATATTATGTTTATAGCTTATTTATGTTAATGACCACATTTATTATTAATAGAGTGAACTCAACAACTATTACTATCCACATTTTAAGCTTTATTTCCTCTCTCTTAAAACTCAACTATAAATAGCGTCGTTTCTTATCAACCCTAACACATCTTGCACTATCCCCACTTCTATATATTTCTCTCATTATTTCTCGTTTCTAATCGTCGATTGTCAAATCTCTCTCTCTCTCAAATTCTGTAACAATGATTGTGAAACTAGATTGGGGATCTCCAAAATTTCACCGGTGTCCGCTCTCATCGATGTCATTCATCTGACTATTGCATTACCTTGCCCGCACGACTATGTCTTCATCGTTACGCTTTGTTTGGATCCATACTATGCTCAAGGTATATGATCTTCTACTTATCTCGACAGAAATAACATTTGATTATATTAATTATGAGTTTTGTTTTGTATTTATTCATTTTTTTATTGAAATTTTTTATTTGAGTTAAATGATTCATGAATTGGATTTCCATTTTTTTTTCTAATTTTGATTTATAGAACCAAGCCAAAGTTGGTTCGGACTGAGTTAGAGTTGGTGACATATCTAACAGTACCAAATTTTGGATGAGGCCAAATAGTTAAAAACATTATATATTTAAATGTTTTGCCCGTGAAGAAATACATCCTATAGGGTTTGAGATTGATGAAGCTTACTCGAGAACAAAAAAACAAATTAATTTCTCATAATAAAACACGAGGCTGTATGGATTAATGGATGAATAAATAAAGAAGGAAAAGAAAGATTTTAGATACTCTATTTGACTCGGATCCTGGCCTATATCCAATCTTATTGTAATTGAAATTGATCTTATAAGAATATATATTCTCTATAGGCTTGAATCTATGCTTCAAAATCCAATATGTATAACTCTGTATGGGTATAATATATATATATACACATTTAATAACACATTAATTATTAGGATTCATTAATATCAATATTATACAATTAATAAAATTTAAGATATAATTTATGACATAATTTAATAGGGGTCCTTGATAGAGGCTATATATATATATATATGGTACACAAAGTACTCTTATTAAAGGTTGTACATACAAACAACATGAATTAAGAGAATGGAGATAAACTTTAGTCGGACAATGGATTATCAAAAATGTTATATGGAGAACGGATTTTCTTTATATAGTTTTCTGGTAATCCACTTATTCGATTAAAGTGATGTATTCCACTAATATACACACACACACACACACACACACACACACACATATATATATATACACATATATAGTGACAAATAGATTGGTTTTTCTGATCTTTATGATCAAGTAGATCAGTTCTAGGTCGATAGATGATACAGTGTTATGAGAGTTTCAACAAGTACTCTTATAATTGGATATATAGGCAATCAATGATCCGAGTCAAATTTAACAACTAATTCTTTATTTTCCTTCATTTATTTATCTTTTACTTTCGATCTTGTGTTTCTTGGAAAATTTGTTTAATTTTGTGGGTAAGCTCCAGCTATCTCACACTCCATAGGGTTTTTTTTCTTCACCTGCACAACACTTGAATGGATTCTTTAACTATATATGTAGCGAACCAATTGGTTTTTTTATAGTAAATTTTATGATTTTCTTTGATCACTTGTGATTAGAATTGATATCAACTTTTTCATGCATGAAAACTCCAATGCGAGAAACTCCAATGTTGCGAGGTAGTATGGCATGATGTGAAGCATATTCCAAAGCACTGGGCTTGTTGTGGCACAGAGACGAGCTGGGATTTTGCAGGAAGTTATTCATTTTCTGATATTGATTCTGATACTCTCTCAAGAAACACGCAGACATGTTCGAAAACTTTGAATGAACCAAGGCAGAGTGGCGGACGACCAAGGCAGAAGGGGTTGGAATAGAGATTCTGGGATGAGTCCACATGCAGACATTCTCGTTTGAATGATCCCTACGTATAAGGGCTTTTGCTTAATAGATGCAATCATGTGAGCATTGGCATTGAATTATGCAAATCCAAATAAAATGGATAATTTAGTTAATAGAAGATAAAAATGGCCTGCATTGAATTATACAAATGTAAACCAAAATGACTTTCAGCTACATTAAATCATCTCTTGTGGTTATATTTGACTATTACTGTAGCTCAACCAAATTTATTAAACAATTATTTCTTTGGTATGAACGCTCTCTCTCTTCCCACTACTAAATCGCATTTTGGTCTAAAAAATGGTCCAACACCCATGCGCGTTCTTGTCCCAGAAATTTGCTGGCAAGTACTAGTTCTACCAACCACCAAAAAAAAAAAAATGTAGCTCTACGGTTCTAGCAGGTTTTTTTTTTCATGTTTATACCTTGTGCTCGTCCCAGGTGTTTTTTTTTTAGATGAAAATGTAATAGACATGTTTTTTTCGATAGTATTGTACATATGTATGAAATATTTAGAATGTATTTATTGCACTCTAGGACCCATCCACGTCTTTATCCAAGTCTCATATTGTATAATATTAATATTTTCAAATAGCTCTTAATTTAAAAAAAAAATTAATATAACAAAAAAATAGAAAAAAAAATAATATTTTATTATTATTTTGACTAATATTATATCTTTAATCTATTATTTTGACTAAACCCTAAATATTTTGACTAATGTAAGAATAAGTTTTAAGTGAAATAGCCAAATACAAAATCATGTCATATTATATAAATTTTATATTTATATTTGCATAATCCAATACTAATACTTATCTATGCTGACATATGCTAAATAGAATTTCTTATAAACATATGCAAAAACAAAAGATGCTGAAGATCATGACTAAAGTCCGAAGTTGTCCGGAAGATTGTTTTGACTTTCTTTCAAGTCTGTTTTTTTTTTTTCCTTCTCTTTTCCTATTTTATTTGAAGAGGCTTGGCTGCTGTGAGAAATTCGAGTCCCACCTATAGAAAAGAGATCTCAAGGAAGAGTTTCTTGAATTTTACATTAATATAACAAAAGAGATTAAAGATATGGTGATATATCATTACAAGCTTTTACATTGTAAATGACTTTTTATTTTTCAAATAGAGTATATATATAGATTCATATCAACATTATACAATTTGCAAAGTTTTGTCTAAACCGATGGGCACAATGTTGATGACAAAGAGGCAGCTAGGCAAGCAACGTGCGGCCAAGGTGGACGTAAAGCGAGCAACACATTGTAGAGAGTTTGGCAGATGCAGCACAAAACAGGACAATGAAGGAAGGTTCACCTAATATCAGACAAGCAAAGAATATGCACACCGTATCAACTCTACAAACTTGATGTAGAGTTGGGAGCACTCCGAGATAACACAAAGGAGCTCAGGAGTAGTAGGTGTCATACCCAATGCCCATGCTCTATTAACGGCAGAGTAGGAAAGGAAAGAATTTGAAAACAATGGACATAAGTTTTAGAAATGGCTAACTGCAAGTTAGCTAAACAAGAGAATAATTAACAAGATCGAGAGAGAGCTCAAATTCTAAGAAGAATTTCACGAATTTCACAATATATATAAGAAAATAGATTAAAGATATATATGTTGACTTATCAATACCAGCCTTTACAATGTAATTGATTTTTTACTTTTCACAGATAAAAAAGGTGGGTAAACGGTGCAGCCAACTGCATGTTCATGCACTCTAGATGTACGAAAACCAGATATTTTTTGTCATAATTTTTCTTGTACAAGCTCCATATTATCCTAATAATATTAATCGAAATCGATGAATTAAACGAATAAAGAAATTTGTCTTGCTTTGTTTGCTCAACCAGCTCATTACTAATAATAATTAGGATGGATGGGGTAATAAGCTTAACAAAACTGTTTTGTAAAACACCTCTGTCCATGTTTCTCCCATTAATTGCATTTAATTTGTTCCATTATCATGCTTTATTTAATTCTCAGAATTTATATATGACTTTTGTTTTTATACTGTTTAGATTCAGAGATAAGTTGAGATGGGTTGAGATGGTTTGAGAATAGTAGAATAAAAGTTGAATTATTTATTATATTTTTTGTAGGAATTTGAAAAAGTTATTTTGGAATTTGAAAAAGTTGAATTGTTTATTATATTTTGTGTGGGAATTTAAAAAAGTTGTAATGATGAGATAAGATAAGTTGAGGTGAATTTTGAATGCAAATGAGGCTGCCTCCTTATTTAATTCTACTCATTCACTCAAATCTAATTAACAATCTTCCTTATTTACTTCTCCACGTTAACTCCATTAATATTCAAATCTAACTTTAATTTATAAGAAAAAAGTACTTATGGATCTTAATTAACTTATATATATATATATATATATATATATTTCTAATCCACACTCACGAAACTAATGTATTCAAATTAACCTGTCCTAATTTAATCCACACGACTCCAAATAATTACATAAATTAGGGAGACAGCTTGAATTTTGTAATATTACTCTTAAAATAAAGAATAATCTTCTCCTTAATACCATATTTTTGTCTCCTTTTCCCTATTTGTTTATTTATTTATTGTCTTCTTCGTTTAATTATCCACCATTGATTTCGATATTTAATTTTAATCTTTCTTAGTTGAGATTTTGTTTTTAATCGAATTATGTGATAATATACATATCTAGAGTGATAAACACAATATTAATTAAATGCTCACGTGAGACATACATTGCCTTAAAATCTTATACGAGTAAGTTACATTTTATGTTTATGGCTCATTTATTGTTTGAACAAACTCAAATTTAATTAATTAATTAATTCTACAAGAAAAATGGGTTTTTGTGACTAATTCATTGCAACCAAAAGACTATTTACAACCAATTTTAGTTGTAAATAATCATTTCGCTGGAATTAACTGGTTACAAATAAGCAGTTTTCTTGTAGTATTCATGACTTGATGACCACATTTATTATTAGAGTAAACTCAATAACTATTACCATCCATATTTTATAAGCTTTATTTCCCTGACCCCTCTTAAGATTCAACTATAAGTTGCGTCGTTTCTTATAAACCCTAACACATATTGCACTATCCCAGCCTCTATATCTCATTTCTAATTGCCGATTATCAAATCTCTACCTCTCTCCCTCTCTCTCTCAAATTCTGTGAAAACGAACAGCACCTAAGCCTGATACAAATATACCAAAAAAGAAGATATCTATGGTCGATTCTATGAAGAGTAGATTTTCCCTAAAAATCATTGTGAAACTAGAGTGGGGATCTCCAAAATGGCACCGGTGTGGGTTCTCATCGATGTCATTCATCTGACAACTGCATTATCTTGCCCGCACTCCTTTGTCCTTTTAATCGCTACGCTTTGTTTGGATCCAAACTATGCTCAAGGTATATGATCTTCCACTTAGTCTCGTCACAAATTGCATTTGATTATATTAATTAGGAGCTTTGTTTTGTATTTATTCATTTCCTTTTCTTATTGAAATTTTTTATTTGAGTTAAATGACTTATGGATTGGATTTACCAAAATCATGTGTACCCCTTTTTTTTTTTTTTTGACAAATTTTGATTTCTAGGTCGAACTCCACTTAAATATGACCAAGTGTATAGAACCAAGCCAAAGTTGGCCCGAACTCAGAGTTAGAGTCGGAGACAAATCTAGTAGTACCAAATTTTGGAAGTGGCCAAATAGTTAAAAACATTATTTAAATGTTTTGCCGGTGAAGAAATACATCCTATAGGGTTTGAGATTGATGAAGCTTACTCTGAGAACAAAAAAACAAATTTCTCATAATAAAACACGAGGCTAAAGAGATTGGATGAATAAATAAAGGAGGAAAAGAAAGATTTTAGATACTCTATTTGACTCCAATCCTTGCCAATGTTATTGTAATTGCAACTCTTATAAGAATATATATACTCTATAGGCTTGAAACTATGCTTAAAAAATTCAATACGTATAACGTTTTATGGGTATAATACACACACACACACATTTAATAACACATTAATTAGGATTCATTAATATAGATGTTATACAATTAATCAAATTTAAAATATCATTTAAGATATCATTTATGACATAATTTAATAGGGGTCCTTGATAGAGGCTATATATATATGGGTACACACCACTACAAGAAAAATGGCCTTTTGCAGCGCTCAAAATCGTCGCAAATACCCTTTAGAATCGCTACATTTGATCATTTGTGGCGATTTATAAATCGCTGCAGGTTCGCCACAATCCTAAAGCCATTTTTGATCAATTGTGGCGATTGGAAAGAATCGTTAGAAAATCTATTATTTCCGGCGATTTTAGTCTGTCGGAAATGTTCAAAAAATTCGACAGAAAAGGCCTTCCGACTTGCCTTTAAAATCGCTGCAAGAAACTATTTACGGCGACATACATCGCCACAAAAACTTAATAAATCGCCGCAAATAATGAATTATTTTCGCAACGATTTAAAAGTATCGCCATTAGGAATTATTTCCGGCGGGTAAGTTTCGCCGCAAAAAGGTTATTGTGGCGATTTAATGCCGCCACAAATAAGTTTCTGCTAAAAAAATTATTTCCGGCGATCAAAACTCGCCGGAAAAGATGTTTCACAAAATAAAACAAAAAATGCACAAAACAGTATAAATATGCAGTCTACACATGTAATTACCTAAGACTGATCCCAAACAGATATTTGGCATTACTGTAATGTGAAATGGCTTGTTAATGACCCATCTACTTAAATTTTATGCATCTATAATGGAAAAGGAGAACAAAAGGATATAATAAAAATAATAATAATCTATC
>QEOY01003229.1:70909-97852 GCA_003123805.1 Juglans sigillata
TTTTGATCTGCTACGCTTTTCCTATTTTATTTGAAGAGGCTTGGCTGCTGTAAGAAATCCTTGTCCCACTACAAGAAACAAAGCATTTCCCGGCGCCAAAAATCACCGGGAATAACCCATAAAATCGCTGTAAATACTTTTTCCCAACGATTTTTACTGCGCTGCATGTTCGTCGCAATTGTCTACTCAATTATAAGTTACTCCAGCAAAGTTTTGAACATAGCTGACTACAGGTTGGCTAAACAATAGACTAATAAAAGAGAGCTCAAGAAAGAATAGCCAGCCATCGGATTAACAGAAGAGATATCAAGGAAGAATTTCTTGAATTTTACAATATAATAAAAGAGATCAAGGATATGTTGATTTATCATTACAAGCCTTTAAAATGTAAATGATTTTTTATTTTCAAACATAGTATATAGAGATCATGTCAACATTCTACACTTAGTAAAGTTTTTACTAAAAACGGACATTTATGGCATAAATACTATTTAGAAGGATTTTTTTGTCATAATTGTTCTTGTAAAAGCTCAATATTATCATAATAGTAAGTGAAATGGATGAAAACGAAAAACAGAAAGTTTTCCTATATTTGCAAGATCTCAATATTAGTAATAAGCACTGATCTCATTAGTTAATGTCGTGGGACGTTAATTCTCAGAATTTCTCTCTTAATTGTTTATTTATTTGCTGTCTTCATTATTTAACTCAAAGATCCAGCTCTAGATTTTCAAATAACCAACTTCCTTATTTACTTCTCCACATTAATTAACTCCAATATTGAAATCTAAGTTTTATAACAAGAAATTTGTGGATGTAATCTTGTGTATTTACTTCTTCACATTAACTCCAATATTGAAATCTAAGATTTATTACCAAAAAGTAATGTATGTAGTCTTCCTTTTTGAGATGAAAAAAAAAAAAAAAAATGTCTCCAAATTCTTTTTGGGACGGGCTTTTTGTGACGAATTTGAGACAAAATGTTTTTGTCTCTAATTCTATCTTGGGATGAAATTTTGGTTTTTTGGGACAAAATTTTTCATGCCATAAAAAACCGATTCACTTGTAGTGGGAAGAAATCCCAAAAAGATAGCCGATGGTAGGAGATTGAACTATCTGTGACATATTGTACAATGGAGCAAATTGAAAAGGTTCTGGAATTTGTTCCTTTAATGTGTTCAAAAGTACATATGTATTTATAAAAACTCAAGTCCTAAAACCAAAAAGTAAAAAGAAAAGGCATCTATTGTGTGAAATTTACTCCAAAAGAAGTATGAGATCTTGCAAAATTAAATGGTTGGCTTAGGCCATCCAGAAATCCTAGTTTTTTAAAATAATAATTCCTGATGGAATTTGTGGTGACTACGCCGAACTAAGGGAAGAAATCCCCTGATGTGGGCACAATGCCAGTGACAAAGTGGCAGTCAAGCAAGCAACGTGCGGCCAAGGTGGAGGTAAGGCAAGTAGAATGTTGTAGAGAGTCTGACATATGCGGCACAACACAGGGTGATGAAGGAAGGTTCGCTCGATACTAGGCAAGCAAAAGATTTGATGACAATACGAAAGGTGAGAAACAGGCAAGTACAAGCCCAATGCAAAGCTGGGAATACTCCGAGATAACACGGAGGGGCTCAGGAGGTAGCAGGTGCCATACCCAAGGCCAATGCTCCATCAAACGGCACAACAGGACCATGCTTGGGAAGAAGGAATACATACATATAGGCCATATAGTCTTACCTCACTCAATCTCTACTATTCTTCAAGTCCAGAGGATAAATAGATGGGCGAGATCAAAGGTTTCTCATTCAAGCAAGACAATGGTTAGAGGAGATATCAAGTTCTGTCACAACTGTAACTGGCATTCCTCCCATATAAAAGGCAATGGAGGATAGCCAACATCCAATGGCTTCACAGACGCCGAGAGCTTAGAGTCTTCATCAATCTAAGGATCGTCACTGCTTCACGACCATTAGTATTTAGAATACTATACAAGTAGGATCACTCATATGATCAATCATATTAGAAAGGTAGGATAAATTCTTATAGGTATGTTCAGGATTTGCGTATTTAACTTCTTGTCCCATTCTCTAATGAAAGTTCAAACTTTTCTCACTATATTTATTGATTACTTTAAGAAAATGATTTAAAGACGATGCAATTTAAAGTGACGTGCTTTCAACTTGCTTTGTACTCATGGGATCAGGCTGAATTTTTCCTGTACCATTCCTAAGCGGTACGCTGCCATGAGTTTCACAGGGTGGAGGGACTTTCGTGATGATCGGGGTGGCGCGTTTCTGTATTGGCTTCATATGATATCATGGGTAAACAATGATTGTGTTGATCAGGTGGAGTGTCCTTGTGATGTTTTGGTGGAGGTGTTCCTCGTGTCATAATTTTGATACTACAAACCAAAACAGCTATGTTGATACAAGGAGAATAGACTTGACCTTTGAACATAGTGATTGAGTGTATATCAAGGTGCCACCTATAAAGAGCATGAAGAGGTTTGGAAATAAGAAAAAATTGAGTTCGAGATATATTTGGCCCTACCAGATAATGGAAATGATAGGCCCAATAGCATGTAGAGTTACATTGCCAGCAGAATACTAGGAGATACATGACATGTTTCACACCTCCTCATTAAGGAGAGTTTTGAGAACCAAAAATCACAAATAGTTAGTTCAAATGAGATTTAGTTACAATCGAATCTTACGTATGAGGAAAAGAGCTACAACATTCCTAGAACACTAAGCATTTAAAGAAGTTTTATCCCTAATATTATAGATGTACTTAATAAAGTGTGATCAATAAATGTGGTTATTTTCTTAATTCGTGTGTATCACCTCAGTGAAAGGGGTGCGAAGGTCAAAAGACCCCACGACCCCCTTTAAACCACCAAAGTTGAGTCCAAAGGCTCGTGGTGGAATGGGTGCAGAGGTCAAAAGACTCCATGACCACCCTTAAACCACCAAAGTCGAGTCTAAAGCCTAGCAGTTGAATGAGCATGGAGGTCAAAAGACCCCACAACCCACCTTAAACCACTAAAGTCGAGTCCAAAGACTCGTGGTGGAATGGGCACGGAGGTCAAAAGACCTCACGATCCCCCTTAGTTTACCAAAGTTTAGTCCAAAAACTCGTGGTGGAATGGACTCAGAGGTCAAAAGACCCCACGACCCCTCTTAAACCATCAAAGTCAATACTAAAGGCTCACGGTGGAATGTGCGAGGAGGTCAAAAGACCTCACGACCCCCCTTAAACCATCAAAGTCAAGTCCAAAGACTTGCGATGGAATGGGCATGGAGGTCAAAAGACTCCACAATCCCCCCTTAAATAACCTAAGTCGAGTTTAAAGACTCACGGTGGAATGGACGTAGAGGTCAAATGACCTCATAACCCTCCTTAAACCACCAAAGTCGAGTCCAAAGACTCACGGTGGAATGGACGAGAGGTCAAAAGACACCACGACCTCCTATTAAACCACTAAAGTTGAGTCTAAAGGCTTGTAGTGGAGTGGGCATGGAAGTCAAAAGACCCCACGACCCCCTTAAATTACCAAAGTCGAATCCAAATACTCAAGATGGAATGAGCGTGGAAGTCAAAAGACTCCACAACCATCAATTACTTCCGAATAACGCGAAAAGAAGGCTAAAAAATAACCAAAGCAACAAATGGAAAAGCACAGCCAAACCATAAACAAATGATCATCTATCACAGGAAAGCCAGCTTGTCCAACACATTTTCCAAATATACCAAAATAAAATAGATAGACAAAAACAACAAATTTCTTATGAAGGGGGAGCTGCAGGAGGTCTCGATGGTGAGGGCACGGGCAGGAACATTTAAAAGTAACGTGGGCCACATGATCAGGAACTTTCAAAATCCCACACCTCAAATAGGAAAAATATCCAGCGGGGTAAGGAGGAGAATCATCCTAGGAATTCTCCATGTGCTCCCAAACAACGGGGTAAGGAGAAAACAAATCAATAAATTTTTCACGTGCTGGCATGAAGGAAATTAGCAAGGTAACTAAAAGGGTTATTTGTGCCCCAAAAGAAGTAAGCCTTTGTAATAAAAAGCCTAAGCCTGAGGCTTAATGAATCAATTCCAATAATCCAGTAAGGCTACAGGGCCAATATTCAACCAACAAGCACATGAGGGATAAGGTGATAAGGAGATAATGCCTTCACCATTACTGTGAAGGTTATATCTTATCGGATCATTTGAAATTACAAGGGATTAGCTTGGCGATTAGTTTGTTCCTAATACTCATCACCGAATTAATGTGTTTATAAATAACACCCAAAGGTAATGCATAATGGGGATTGATAGATATACTTCACTATCACTTTCCTAACTTAGGCATCAGAGATCCTCTAGGCAAACCGTGTCAATCTTCTTTGTTGCAGGCCACACGCAGGGCCGGCTAAATATATAGGTTCGGGGGCATAAGGCTAAAATTTTGATTGAGGCTTTTTTTTAAAAGTAAAATTAAATATATTAATTTTTTTTATGAAATAAATATTTTAATTTTTATATTATATTTTTATTTAAAAATAATTGCTATCGTTTTGGAAAGTAAAATTACTGATTAAGATTTTATACCACATTTTCAACTAAGAACCGACTTAATCTTTATTATAAAACTTTTGATTTAGAGATGATTTTATCAAATCTAGTTTACAAGACGTGCTTTAGACTCTTGGAGCCCTTGGGAACATGATTGTTCTCAGTTATTCTTTGATGTTCTCAAATTCTAATTTTTCTATCTCATTTCTCAAAATCCAATAAATCACTTTAAATCAAATTATTTCATTATTATTTACAGATATTATGGTATATTCTTAATATCCAAATGAGCCATATAAGTAATTATAATCATTATTGCCAATAAAGTTATATAAATAACCTGCACATTTGAAAAAAGTGGGCCCTTGCCTCTACAAAGGATTATACAAAAAAAATTTATGAACACTCGAAAATTAGATTTTACTATTTATAATTTTTACATTATATATTGAACTAATAATGACAAAAAAAAAAATCTATTATTAAAATGAGAGTACCTAAAATAATTATTATGTGGGATGCTTTCAAAACTAATAATGACGTAACATTTATTTGATACTTTTAATATTCTCATTGAGTTAATTAATTTTTTCAATTAGATACTTTTTCTATTTAAACAATTCTACTTAATTTTTTTTTGGGGCCTTCTTCCACTAGGGGTCTTAGGTAATTGCCTAACTTGCCTAATGAAAGAGCCGGCCCTGGCCACACATGTGGTTGGAGATGTGTGGAACACGTCCCGAACATGTGTTTGATTGTTTTTGTTTTTATATTAACAAAAAGGGGTTAGATCAGCACAGATATAAGGTTGAAAGCTTTAAGGTAACCGATGATAGTATTACTATGTTTATCCAATCTGTTATCTGTCATGAGGGTCCTGCGATGGGGTCCAGCGATTTTTTATTAAAGCTTTGAGAGAGAGAGAGAGCTTTCTTAGGAAGTTTGTTTTCCGTGAAAAGCTTTGGTTTTCTTGGAACTTGGCTAATTAATCTCGTGTATAGCATAAACCATACGTACAGTCGTGCCCTCAGCATAATGGAAAGCAAATTCTTCCTTAGGGATAAAGCAAAGGGACGATTATACTTCGGTAAGAACACAAGACATCATGGTCACCAGGAGGAGGGCTACCAAGTCCTCTTCATGTTCTTCTTCTTCTTCTACAGATTATAAATTGCGAGATAAAACCATAGAGTGTATCTGCAGTGCCTGCTTACTGTGTTTTTGCTGCCCTCTAGCCGTTTTGTGGGGTTGCATCAAACTCCCATGCAAAATAGTA
This sequence comes from Juglans sigillata, assembly GCA_003123805.1. Lineage (NCBI taxonomy): Eukaryota > Viridiplantae > Streptophyta > Magnoliopsida > Fagales > Juglandaceae > Juglans > Juglans sigillata. The sequence continues at coordinate 76,752 of QEOY01003229.1, forward strand.
TGGCATGCTGTGAAGCATATTCCAAAGCAATGGGCTTGTTGTGGCTCAAAGACGATGGATTTTGGAGGATATTCTTCATTTTCTGACATTGATTCTGATTATAACCAATCAAGAAATACGCAGACATCATGCTCTAACACTTTGGATGATCGATCCAAAGAAGAGAGACTCATGACACAGACAGCTAAAGGGACGTTGGAATAGAGATTCTGGGAGGGAAGAATGTACGTGCCCACAATATTATATATGATTCCTCCAAAGTTCTCCAGGAAATTAATTCCAGCAACTTTTTTCTTCTTTCAATTTTCTGATATTGCATATGCTAGCTGCCTGATTTCTCATTGTATATACATTGATGCTGGTTTTTTTGTATCGAAAAATGGATGATCCAGCCTGCTCACAATCATCTGGGATTTGTTACTATTTTTTTTTTTAATTTTTTTCTTGTAAGTTAAATTAGTGCTTCTTAAAGTTCTCTTCTACAACAACCTCAACAAACTCCAGACTGGACAATAGAAGCCACAATCAGAGATACAAGGATCATGCTTCAGAGTTTCGATAAATGAAAAGCAATCAAAATAATCGATGCGCGCATTTTATTGCACAGTGGGCAGCCTTGAACAACCTGTTCGGAAGCATCCCTTAAGAAAGTGCCTCAAGAAAGTACCCTTTATTCCTTATTAATTGTCGTAATTGTATTACTTTGTAAGACTCCTTTATTTTCTTAATGAATCCTTTCTATTTGCTGAGGAAAAAAAAAAAGGTTATCTTCTACTGCTTGAAAGATTGAAATTGGAAGGTAAAACAATAGTACTGGTAAATGTTCTGAACAGTCGAGCTTGACGTTGCAAGAAAAAACTGAAGAGGTGAAAGAATAAAACTGGTTGTCAAGAATGGGATTCGAACCCATGCCCTTTCGGACCAGTACCTGAAACTGGCGCCTTAGACCAACTCGGCCATCTTGACTTGTGTAATTCTTGCCTCATTATTTTAATATTCATTTAAAAGTTTTATGCAAATTTTTAAAAAGAAAAAAAACAAAAATTGATATTTTTTCCGTTAAACTTAAAAGTAACGTACTCCCGAGGATTTAAAATCTAGAGCTCATCGTGGGTTGGATTTGGGTTGACTTGAAAAATGCCTATAAAGCAAGTATGGGCCACCATTAACTTGAGGCCAGACAAAATCCAACATTTGCAGCATTTCATTTAAATATATATATATATATATATATATAGGGATCCAATGTTTAAGAATTTCGTAAATAGTCACTACAAGAAAATTATTTATTTTAATTATTTTTAATAAAAATAATTATTTCTTATTAAAATGAATCTGTTTTATTACAAATAATTCGTCACAAATGCTTGTCTTTCTTGTAGTAAGTATTAATATAGTTTGAGTTAAGATGTTTATTAGATTTAGAGAAATGGGAGAGAAAAAAAATTGAATAAAATATTATATAAATAAAATATTATTTTAATATTATATTTATTTTAAAGTTTGAAAATTTTGTATTAAACCACAAAAACTATAATTAGTTAATTGAAGTGCTAGTTGAATATTGGCACCGGCCACCATTATATATAGAATTTGGTGGGTGTGAAGCGTCAGCCCCAACTGAACTCATGAAGTCAGGAATTTTGCATCAGAGACAGTCACAACAGAAGGGTAATATTGGATGGATTTGAATGCCTTTTTTTTTTTTCTCAGGCACAGTAGCAAAATGTGCTTAGCTAGTTCTGAAAACCATTTTGGGGCATGAAATGATGAAACATGCATGTTTATATTTAATTAATCCCCATTAATAATTGACAATTGTCTTCAAAAGAGATGCCGGAATGGATAGAAAATACTTATATTTGATGAATAATGAATGCTACGTATAGTTGTGGAATGTACGTGTAAGTGTTGTAAAGTCGCTTTGAAAAAGGGTATGGTCCACTATTAAAAAACTAATTTTCTTTTCATTTCGGTTTCACATTTATTCACTTTTTTTAAAGTAATTACGCAACATTTATACACTTATAATTGTAACTATCGTTTTTCATATATATTTAATACATCTCCATTAGTGCAAAGGTGTTGCATTAGGAAAAGACATCCTTCTGTGTACTTGATGGAGCTTCAACTAGCTTACAATCTCTACCATTGCTATTGTTACATTTGTATAGTGCAATCATCTCTTTTTTTCATTTAGACATTATAGCATTCTTTTTCACAACCTCGGCCTTTTGGAACTGAAAAATAGGTAATTGCACATATGTTCTAGATCACAGATTATGCAAAGGCAAGCTGTTGTGCTCTTGGCTACAAGAAGTATAGAGAAGAACAAGAGTAACAACAGTGAGTGCATGGTTGAAGGCTTGAAACAGCATGCATCTCCATGAGAAACAAGCTTTGTGCAATCAGAACAACTATTACAGAGACTATATATATATATATATATAACAGCAGTTAAATAGATCAGTAATTGGCATCCTATGGCTTTTTCTCTCTTTGATCTTTCGGGGAGGCCGTTGTGTAAGAATAATGGTAGAAATATTTAAGAAACTCATCCACCACAAGCTGCACCGCATTCGGTAGCACAACCACCTCCATAATAGTACTGGGTATCAGATGCAGAAGCTTTTTCCTTCGAAACACCATCAGCACAATTAAAGATTATGATGGAGATTAGAGAAAGAGTAATTACCAAAGCTGCCCAGAAAACTAGGACAGCACCGACAGTACTGTTATTACTATTATCAGCAAGTACACGGCCTCCATCCAAGAAGTTGATAACCTCTCTTAGTTCCCTCACCATCTACTTCTTCACCTCCTTGATCTCTGGTCTGGGGTTAATGGGTTTGCTTTTAAGGAAGTGAGCATCCTTCACCACTTAGCTAGGCTTCTTATATAAGCTACAAGGTTAAGCCATTACCCATATATCCTCCATTAACAATTAAGTGGAATCCTCTTCTCTCTCTCTATCTCTCTCTCTCTCTCTCTCCAAATTCTTATTTAGAAAAAGAAAAATATAAAAACTTTAATATACAATCTGTAGTTATTTTTTTATTTTTGTCTTTTAGTAGGTGGAGTTTATGTCATTCCAAAAATGTAATGTATTGGATCACTAGTGTTGTAAGCATATATAGGGTTTATGACGTACTTCTGGTATATATTTGTCATAGAAATGAATTAGAGGGTTTTTATAATATGGATGAATATGTACAGATAGCTCGAGATGACTAGTAATGCCGTACACATAGCTCGAGATAACTAGTAATATCATAGAGAGAGTAATGCTAGTTACGAGTCTAAAATATACAAATTTAAAAGAATGTACGCACGTACATTCTTTTAAAGCTTTCTTATAATATGTCTTGAAGAAATCAAAGATTAGGGTAGTTGTTTTTAATTCTCTTCTTCTAGCTAGTGGTTAAAGCTTATCTTTATCATGTGTACGTACGTACAACATTAATATATTACTATTGGATGAATATATATCAGTACTTATACGTACAAGTTTAAATTCCAAATCTCTTTAATTCCCATCTTTCGACTCCTCCCTATATATATATCTCTTCCTTTTATATATAACTTTTATGGTCAAGAGTACTTTCTGTGATTCTCTTGAATTTCTTGCACCAGAATTGGCAGGCAAAACCACGAATTTAGACATGAAGAACAGTAGGTCAATATTGCCACTAAATAAACTATAATGGCCTCTGGGAATTAATACGCCTTTTTATATCCCACTCTTTCTTGTCATAAAATGGATATATGTGTGGGTGGAAACCTCTATTATTACATAGAAATTGTCTTTTAGATCCATTCATGAACAGCAGCCGATCATGAAATCATGAATATGATGATGGTGGTGGTGGTGGTCTTTGTTATAGGTCAGTCTATATACTGATCGACTCAGCACTTGGCAATTATATCAAAATGACCCACGTGTTTTACAACGACAATAATTCAAGACTTTAATTCCATGATCGATCTAGATCTTCATCCGGCCTGGGGGAGGCTGGAACTGGTCCGATATTAGAATCTCTAGAATAGTACGTAGTACTGTTCCATATGTCAGCTGGGATTTAATATATATATATATATATAATTATATATAGTTATTGGCAAAGTGGAGTTCTCATGAAGCCTGCAGCTTCTTTCCGACAAAGAGAACAATAATAGCAATATTAAAGTAACATTATTAGGTCCGGTTGCAAGTTTGTGGAAACCAATAAGGAATTGGTCATGTTAGACTTCATGCATGTATGCACTTTTCTTACATAAAACAAAATAAAACTTGTCGATCACATTCAGGACTAGTACTGCAATATCTTTTTATGCATCATCCGTGATGATTATAACACTTTAAATGTAAAATTCAATTCATTATTAATTTTGCAAGCTATTATCCAAAAGTTTGACTTTTAGATCAATGGTTGGGTCTTTAAAAATTAGTATCAAAGCAGAGACCATGTCACAAGTTCAAGTTACGGAGGGGACGACCTAGCTATAAACTGCCTTAGTACTATGTATAAGCATAGTGCTATGTCATTTACTACTGATAGATGATTGAATCCGTCAAAAGGGAAAGAGCTACCAACAGGTCAGCATCGATAGAGTGGGCCGCCGTGGATGTCGGATTCAGAAGCATGGTGGAATGTAGGTTTAACTAAATTAGTATCCAACAGTCTTAGAGCTTTTAAATCAATAGTTAAGTCTTTAATATACTAGGGTTCGGTTCACCGTACCCAAGATCGCCAAGAGCATAATTAAAAAAAGAAAGAAAGAAAGAAAATTGGAATTCTTCATTAGCTGTTGGAGTACTGCATGTTGGTGCTTTTGAGGTGATCCACGCATGCTGCACACAATCTTAGTGGAACAGTTGAAGATTGACCAAGCCTATGATTCCCAAGTACAAAGAAAGGACTATTATGCTATTGAATTATTATTGGAGCACCACATCAGGTGCATCCATGCTTGGTCTTTCGCTGCATATGCTCATGGTGATCAACATTTGTGCATTCGTGTGCTGCTAATTTTATGTGTACTCGTTGATGGTCGCTTCTGTGGCCTAGGAGTCTCCTGGCCCGCACAAAATCTGAGCAAAAACAGGCTCAAGATTTTACACCGAACTCTGAAGTTGAGCAGATTTTTCACTGCCCGAATATTAATGTTATGGGTGCGTGCTACTTGATTGCCCTATCTTGTGAAGTACTGTTGAAATTGCATGCCATGCATGATTCCACTTCATTCAAGACTGCACGGTTTGGATACACAAAATATCTCATCTCATCTTATTTTATCTTATCATTACAACTTTTTCAAATTCTCACACAAAATATAATAAACAATTCAACTTTTTCAAATTTTAAAATAAAAATAATACTAAAAAATTATATTCTAACAATATTATATTCAACTTTTAATAAAACATATCATCTCATTTTATCTGAACTGCGTAACAAATGAGGCCAGCCCTGTTTGGATTCAGAGATGGTTTCATCTCTTCTCATTTCATCATTTCAATTTTTTTAAATTTCTACACAAAATATAATAAACAATTCAACATTTTCAAATCCCTAAACAATAATAATATTAAAAAATAATATTATAACAATATTTTATTTAATAACTCATTTAAATCTATTTCATTTCATTTCACTATCTAAACCAGCCCTTTTCATGTTGGAGACGTATTCTAATTCTCTAATGCTTTCATATATAAAGTGAACAATCTCCATGGATTTGCTAATGATTCTCTCTGATCTTGATCTTTTCATTTGAGAGGAAAAGTAGATCTTTTCACGATCTCCATGCCTGCTCCAAGTTCAACCTGGCTGTAATGAGACATATCCGTGCCTAATTAATCACAAAAATTTCAAGCTCATAAAAGCTGGGAATATAGCTAACACAGTGTTAAAGGTCTTGAGGGTATATATATATCTTCATCCTTTCTTATTGAATTATATATAGACAAGTAATGGGATATTCCTTTCTTTTGGTTTCATCTTCCTTGTCCATAATTAACTACTGTCCTACATGTAATTACACAAAGCTTTCCATCTCCATAAGAATATATATATATATATGATGACTTCTGCTAGCTGCTGTTATAATCATTTTTCCTTTTCTTTTACATGGCCCCTGGGAATCTTGTTCAGGAACTTTGAGTCGAACGCATTGTATTTTCCTTTCACGTTTTCGATAGCTTCTTCAACAAAATTATCTACTTGGTACCGAAATTTATCGTACAGGAATGGCAGTGTTTCCATGCAAAGAAAGCCTGCAAATGAACACGACGATATGCAGCCAAGAATTAGAAGGTCACCAACTTGACAATAGGCCGGGAATTAAAGGAGACAAAGTGCTTACCAAAATAAATGAGATTCAGAAAGCTGAAATATGACCCAACGACTGATAATATATAAAGAGAGAGAATTGCCTGAAAGACCAGTAAAGGGAGACGACCTTAAATATATTTTAGTGTAGTACTAGATAGCACTGAATTAATGGAGAAGAAGTACTGCTGTGTTTAATCTTTGTACCGAAAGGAAACGTCGTAGATCTCTTTCATATGCAATGTTCAGGAGCTTTGGCAAAAACTCGTTCAACACCGTGAGCAAGGTGGAAGCTACTTCTTTGAATTCAGAGTACGACCGCAGCAAAGGATCGTGGATATTGGGAGGAATCGTCCTGAAGAAATTTAATGAGTTGAATATATACTTGAGAAAGATGCATGGGATAGAGAAAGGCTATTCGTCATACAACTCTCTCTCTCTCTCTCTTGCAAGATGAGTTGAATATGACAGATCAGTGTATGTATGAAATCAGCAAGAAATTAAGAAGTCCGTACTTACCAGTTGAAATTATCATGAATGGAGGTCCATATGAAGAAAACGAGCATGGTGGTGATGATGATGTGACAGAGGAAAGTAACCAGATTGTACTCAGCAACTTCGAAAAGAAACCATAAGACTGTCATCCCAATCAAAAGTGCAGCTGATACAATTCTAGAGGATTCGTTGCTCCACAACAACACATCTGCCACTGCAAATTGGATGTTCTAATTTAATTACGAGGGTCTTTGATCGATGGCCCATTATTGCACTCATAATTTCCAAACACAAATCATGAGTTGGAAGCTGATATTTCAACTTTGATAGACTGGAAACTAAGCTTTCCATCCCCATATTCTTTTGTACATTCTTAAATATGATCGAAGATTATGTTCTTAACTCATAAACCCAAACTAAAATGGAACAGCAATGAAATTCTGATACTTTTATGTTTCATAATCTCATCGATCCATTGTCGTCGAGATTGACTGCTTTCATGCATTTGTTAAGATATAAAATAAATAGTAAATTATACATCTTTCCATCAGTTTAAACTTGTAGGATAAGTAGTGATTACGTATGGTATCAGAGCAAAGGTCCTCAGTTCGAATCCTAACTCTACACTTTATTCCAATTAATTAAATATTTCAAGTGTTGAGCCACCTATTGTGGGGGAGTCTAGCCCACGCGTGAAGGTGAGTATTAAGATATAAAATAAATAATAAAATCTACCACTTCTTATCAACTTAAACTTTTAGAATAAGTGGTGATTACATAGTATTATTTTAATTGCTATGCATTAATAATCAACATTTTTCAAACAGATGAACATATAGATTGTGTTTTTTTATGTTTTTCTCCACAAGAAATGCATTAATATGATCAGTGAAAGAAAAATACTGTAATTTTTCAGAGGTTTTTTCATGGAACTAGAATGGATATATATAGAGACAGCACCTTTTCCTCCTCCGAGTGCTTCATGTACAGACCTTCCACCTAGAAAAAGATTTGAATGTTGTACATGTGCCATTGTTTTTCACATAAATTAGCAGTGTGTAAGCACCGTTGCTAATATTTTCTCCATTTAAGCTACCATATATATATATATGGAACCTAGGGAGGGGTTCTAAGCTTGATACTGAAGTAAAGCTGCCATAAAGCAAGGAATGGCTTGGGACTTCGCTCTCAGGGAATTACTTTCCATGCCCGCCACATCTTTTACGTACATTCTAAATTAATTCACTGATTAGTTAACCAAGCGTTTCATAACCTGTTCAAGCAATCTATTCCAAATTGTAATTAGAGAAATGCTTTAATTACAAAAATATTTCATAAAAATAATTAATAAATTAACATGGCCTGACGTGCATGGTAAGTTAAATTGTAAAGCTATTTTTATTGTAAATTAACTAGATGTAACATATCATATGAGTCATGTCAATTTGTAAGTTTAATTTTATATGATTTATTTGTGTCTGTAGCACTTCTCTTGTTAGGACAAGTGTGACACTTGACAATACTGTATTGAGAGGCTCTTTTATCTTTAGTTGATGGGCCCAACTAAGTACGGCCCATATGGGAGGCCCAATGAGTTTAAAAGGCCGCAGGCGTATAATACACTTGCCACTATGAGATCGCATCGCCTAATAGGATTAATATGGTAACCGTCGTCAATCAAAGATATCTACTCCTAAGGAAATAGCTAGATATTTCACCTCGATATGTTAATCATTTTCTCCTTAAAAGTAAATTTTGAGAATTTGATAATCGAACCCGAGATTTAGGAAAATAACTAAACTATCATTATCAACAGTAATCAACATCTATATAAAGCGCTAACATTAGCAGTCAAAGGTAACTTTCTGATCCCTCGTTGCAAGGCAATACACATATATTTCTAACTTAGGTATCGAAAGTGCACCAGGCACACTGGCCCGCCATATTTTCTTGTCACATGTTAGTAGTCGAGATCAGTTGGTAGTGAAACACATCCAAAACAGTGGCTTCATCTGTGGGATTTGTGCAGAATTCCAAGAGGCATCTCAACGTGGTTTTCACATGATTATTACAACACACTCCCACACAACCCTTGACTAGGAAACCTCTTCCAGAAATATGGAAGCACGACTTTTAGAGATGGAAAAACAGTTGAGGAAGATGATTGTGGCAATGGAGGCTCTCCAGCAAGAAAACGAGAGCGTGAGACGTAGGACTGAGCAAAAATCTAAAAATCTGACTCTAAATTCGACTCCGACAAAACGGAGTCAGAGTGAGATTTTTTTTTTTTAATTTTTCAGCAGAATTCAAAGTTGAAGGTGTTGCTGGACCGACTCCGACTCCGATCCGATCCAGCTCCTACTTTGCTTTTCAACTCCGATATTGTACATATGTTATAAAAATATATATATTTATCTATATATTTATCATATATTCTAGTATAGTTATATAGTTATATAACTAGAACTTATATAGTTAAATTCAATAATATACTAGTATGAGTTAATATTTATAAAACAATATATTTATAATATAATATAAATAGACTAATGATAGTTTAGTATATATAAACATTATAGTATTACTACCATACATAATCAAGTATAGAAATAAATTAGACACTGGTATTTAAATAAGTCTAGTATAATAAATTATAACACATATGCTAATTAACTGAAGTATAATAACATATAATTAGGCACTATAAAGTCTAGTATATAATTAAGATAGAAATAAGTTAGACATTAGTATAATAACATATAATTAGACACGAAAAACAATATGTAATACTATTGTATGATAAATATGTAATTAGACATTATAGTATAAGTCTAGTATCAAAATAAGTTAGATATTAGTATAGAAGTAAATTAGTAGTGAATGATTTAGTTTTAGTTTTAAATGTTTTGGAAATTTTGAAATTTGAAAGGTAACAATTTTTTTTTAAATAGGCTAAATATAAAGCTAAAAAAAAAGCCCAAAACTAAAAGTCCAAATCCGACTCTGACTCCGACAAGTGGGAGTCGAAGTCGGATCAAAGACTACACAAGCTGGATTCAGAGTTGGAGTTCAGATTTCAACTCCGACAAAGTCGGACTCGGAGTCAGAGTCGGATTTAGGGGAATCGGACTCCGACTAAGTCAATGCCCACCCCAAATGAGACAAAAAGACCAAAACTATAGCGAGGGTGCCACGCCAAATCACAACAAACAACCAGAGGGAGAGGCAAACAGTGCGGGTGGAATGAATACCGAGGAGGCGGAAAAGAAAAAGCTGCATGATGAGTTGCGCAGTCTTGTTGATAAATATGAGAAGATGGCCAAGAAGATAGGGGGTCATCCTCGGTCGATCAACTGCTCAACCGCATAGATTTATCCTATAGCGTGGAGGTAATGGTCGTGCTGCTCCCACGTAAATTTAAAGTCTCGCAGATAGAGTTGTACAATGGATCACGAGATCCAGTAGACCATATAGAGAATTTTAAAGCACACATGACCTTCACAGATTCTCTAGAAAGGTAGCATGTTGAGCTTTCCTATTGACATTGAAAGGCATGGTGAGAGGTTGGTTCAAAGCGTTACAACTATCAATATATTGATAGTTTCGAAGAATTGGCCAAGCAATTCCTGACACAATTCATAGCCAGCAGGTGGTGAAGACAACCCACAGCATACCTCTTGACCATTAAGCATAAAGAAGAACAAAGCCTGAAGGCATACTTCACCCCGTTCAACAAAGAGCGATTAACCACTGGTGATCAAAAGGAGAAAATTATGTTGGCAGCCCTTCTGGGGGTGTATGGCCCCAAAACCCATTCATGTGGAGTTAGCATGGAGATCTCCGTCAACATTGAGAGACTTTATGGATAAGGCTGAAGACTTTGTCAATGTCGAAGACACATTATAAGCTCTAATTGCACCACGGAAAGCGGAGATGAAAGAAGAAGTTAAGGACTCTCAGAGACTGAGCGAACGAAGAACCACAGAGTAAACTGGGTGAAACGAGTATGACAAAAGGCGAGAAAGGTGAGCGCCCCCCACGAACGCTATCCAAATTCATTCACAACATTCTGAATATGCAGTTAGAAGGAGGTTCATTGGACCAAGGAGAAGGTGACCAGGCGAGGAGAGGATGTCATTTTTGTACCAACCATCAGTTAGGCAATCACTAAATGGATGACTACTACACAATTAAAAGAAGAGTCAAAGAGTTGCAGGGAAGCGGCAAGTTGGAATGATTATCGCAGGACGTTCGAAGCCCATGAAACAAGTGCCTGGGTAGAGAACGGAGCAAGATCGAAAGGCACAACGAAGCAGGGCCCCAAAAAGATGGTGATCAATAAGGGAAGATGATCGAGATACTCCTCGCTAGAACCCAAACTACGACGAGGTGCCTATGGGCAAAATCTGCACAATAGCGTAAGGGTTTACCAGAGGAGGAACCTCTGCATCTAATAGAAAAGCGCACGCTCACAGGGTGAGATACGAGGAAGTATCATGACAGAATACCCAATCAACNGAAACAAGTGCCTGGGTAGAGAACGGAGCAAGATCGAAAGGCACAACGAAGCAGGGCCCCAAAAAGCTGGTGATCAATAAGGGAAGATGATCGAGATACTCCTCGCTAGAACCCAAACTACGACGAGGTGCCTCTGGGCAAAATCTGCACAATAGCGTAAGGGTTTACCAGAGGAGGAACCTCTGCATCTAATAGAAAAGTGCACGCTCGCAGGGTGAGATACGAGGAAGTATCATGACAGAATACCCAAGCAACCAAGGTGTAAGAGCTCAGAGAGCATCTCCTATGGGGAAGAAGATTGCCACAGGGTCTTATATCCACATGATAATGCATTGGTGGTAACATTGTTAGTCTCCAACTACACTACCGTGAAGATTTTGATCAACAATGGGAGCTCAGTAGATATTCTCTTCTGAGATGCGTTCGCTAGGATGAGCAACGATCCTAGCAGACCGTGAGCATCGTCCACACCATTGAAGGGATTCTCTGGAGATGCAGTACAACCCCTGAGTGCAATAACCCTATCGATCACAGTCGAGAAGGGGGACACACTACCACCACGATGACCGACTTTCTTTTGCACCACAAATTTTCACTCCACTATTGAAATTCTTTATTGCAATTTTTTATTTTGTATGTGTTATTCTTTTAATTATCAGTCTCTAGCGATCTCCTCGTTTAGTATCAAAAGATTTCTTACAATTTAATGCAAAATTAAAGAATGATAGATATCACTTTCCTCCTTTATGATTTTGCGCCCCCATATTTGAGGGCTACGATTGTTGGTCCATGGAATGGTCTCATTATTTAAGTCCAATCTCTCTTTTACCTTGAAGTCATTTTGATAGGAGAGCAGTGGCATTTGGCTAATATATTTAACTAATATATCAATATTTGGACCACATTGGATTAGTCAAACTAAAGTCATCCACCATATGAGTTACAGAAAATATATCCCACAAGTCATATTATATGACTTGAACGGTAGCAAAGTCATATATATTTTTTATTATTTTTCACAAGTCATATGTATAGATTGTTGGATTGTGAAAAGGAAAATACTCTAGTTACAAACAAATTATACAAAAGTAATCTCACAAACTGATTTGGCTTAATATGATTCGTCAGATTATAAAATTATTTTTATTGTAAAATAGTTAAACCTATATCAATTTGTGAAATTATTTTGTATAATTTATTTGTAAATGTAACATTACTCAATAAAAAATAAATGAAAGTGAAAAATGAAAAATAATAAAATTTTATTATTATAAAGAGTGTAATGACTAATCCAATTTATAATTCAAGTTTTCAGTGATTGGCCCAAAATTAAAAAGTGAAATATTAGCCAAAATTTGACTTTTGGGATAACTAATCGAATACTAGTGCTCTAATGCTAGATATATAAGAGTAATATTATTCTACAGTCTCTACAACACACACTACTTACGTAATATAATTTAATTTGAATGATAAATTTTAAATTTTAAATTTTAAATTTTATAAATTAAATTTTATCATTTAAATGATGTGAATGATATAATCAATATAAAAGAATGATAATAGAATAACTTTAGTTATTACGTTTGCAGGTCATACCCATTTATAAAAAGTAGATTTTGTTTTTATGGATCTTAAATTTTTGAGCAGTACATCAGGATGTAGCAGTAGCACGAGACCAGTTTTGAGAAGAACAAAAAAATATATATATTTATATTCATTCATTTTTTTTATATATTTTTTTTAAACAAACCATAACTTTATTAAAATAAATACTTTCTTAATCATTAATTAAAAAAAATTATCTGACCCATTCAGGACTCCAACATTTTTCTAAATTTTTTTATTTTTTTTTTAAGAGCAGTGCTACTCTGTCGCTCAAAATGCACTGCTCAAGCTAACCGATAAGTTAAAAACATCTTTTTGTTTTTTTCAATTATTTTATTTAGATTTTTTTATCATTTTGAAATATTTTTAAAAAACATCAATATATTAATAATGATTTTTTTAGCTATTAAATAAAAATTAAAAATTAAAAAAATTAAAATATATGAGATGTCAAAATAAATAGACAAATTAAACGAGGAAAGTAATATTCTTTTTTTTTTAACCCACAAAAACACACTGGTCATGCAGACAAGACAGGACTACAAATCATCTCTCTTTTTTAACCGTACTGGTACAAGCTGCAGACCATGTTTCCGAAAGTGATCATGCAGACAAACAAGGCAGGCAAGGATTCTAATCATGCAAACATGTACAAGGCAAGCTTTCTTCTTTGATCTTTCTTTGAAAGGAAGTACTGTAGCTGGCTTCCAAGACAGAGCACCACCCAAGGAATATCCTCTTACTGCAGTTACTCATTTCCCTGAGTAGAATAGCTGCAATTTCTCCTTCCCACCTGTAGTCCCACCAATTATGGGACTTTCACTTTGCTGTGATTGTATATAACTCTGTAACCCTTTTGTATAAACTGCACTGCAATATAAGTTTTCCTTATTTTCGAATCAATGTCATGATATTAGGTTCTGATACTTGAAAAATTAGGGATCATCATGATGTGATGGACACTCTGATGATATCTTTGGATTTCAGAATCCCTTTCCAAATTCACGAGGTTTTACTTGAAGTGGGGGTGTTAAAACCTCATGAATTTCTCAAATATTTTTCTCATTTCTTTGGCCTCAAGTTTATTTGTGATATTGTAGAAGCTTCATGAATCATCAAGTTTTGCAATGGAGGCTCTCTTGATCTCATGCATCAGCCTTAAAGAATTTATCTAAATATTTGGAGCAGAACATGAAGTTGGTGCATCCCATTATCAGCATGGCAAGAAATGGAAGTGGTCCCGGTAGGGAGTGGAAAGCGAAGTACGAGAAACACATCAACAAACAACAAAAGAAACAGCAGGACAGACAGACTGAGAGTACGTTAAATTATTGTCCTCTGCATTAAAAAATTCATCCAACCACGCTGATCCTGCGCTTATTTAATTACAAAGCCAACAACAATGGCTGTTCTTCACATCTCTTTCTACCCCCCAAGCACAACCTTCGAAGCCCAAAAAAACTCTCCAGTCCCATCNGCTGTTCCTGCGCTTATTTAATTACAAAGCCAACAACAATGGCTGCTCTTCACATCTCTTTCTACCCCCCAATCACAACCTTAGAAGCCCAAAAAAACTCTCCAGTCCCATCTCCCCGATTCTCCACCTAAATCCGACAGAGACGATGTTCTCAACTGGGCACTCTCTGTTTTTACCTGCCCTCCCTCCCATCCTCTGTTCTCAGCTGCATCCCAACAAAAACCCACAAAAAACTCGTCCCGTTTTCCAGGCTTCATCTAATCCCACCAAGAAAATGGCGGCGACAAGGACAAGCTTCGGATTCAAGAATTTGATGGATACATTCACAGTTGATGTGCACAGAGGAGAGAATAGGTTACTGAATGTTCCTTTGATTGCGCCATTCACGATTGCGTCGTCGAGGCTGGAGAGAGTTGAGAATGTGGCAATTAGAATAGAGCTGAGAAATGGGTGTGCCGGTTGGGGTGAGGCTCCGATTTTGCCTTTTGTGACCGCAGAGGATCAGAACATGGCCATGTCAAAGGCGGCGGAGGCTTGTGAATTTCTAAAGCGAAGTCCGGCGATGACCATGGGCTCTGTGTTGGCGGAGATTGGTGGGATTCTTTCTGGATATCAGTATGCGTCTGTGAGTAAGATTGAAGTTTTAGTCTTTCTTAAAAAAAAAAAAAGACTTTATATTTTCTTGTGGTTGAGTTGGTAATTGCATTTGTTGATGAAACTTTGTGTACCTATGAGCATGTTTTTTGTGGTTTTAGGGATCGGTAGAGATGAATTTATTGATGCTTGATTGATTTTATTTGGATAATAATGTTGTGTGTGTGTGTGTGTGTGTGTTTTTGACAAAGTAAAAATTAATTAAAAGTTACATTTGTTTGGATGATAAAATGTTTAGAAATATATGAGAATTTTTTAAATTGTTTGAGATTGGATTTTCGGAATGATGGAGAAAATTTTGAACAAAAATATTTTTTAAAATAATTGTATTATTAAAGATTGTGAAAGTTGATAGTTAAAGTTAAAAATTTGTTTGAATAGAGATGAAAGGTTGAAAAATTGAAATAGAAAAATTTTATGTTTGTGTAATGTTTAGAAATTAAGTTACGAAAGAAGTCGAGAAATGTTGAAGAATTTGGAAACACCTCGATTGCCAAACATGCCAATTCCAAAATAAGAAAGAGTACTACTACATTCACGAATGAATTATATAAAATAATCTTATAAATTGACATGACTTCATCTGATCTGTTATATTTATTTGACGAACTACATCAAGTCACATCAGTTTGTGAGATTGTTTTTGTATAATCTCTTATGGCTAAAGTATTTCCCAAATAGAAAATAAGCTGAAAGAGAACTTCCATATTTTCTCTACTCAAAGAGTACCCTGAAAGAGGCCGCCTTAAAGGCAAATTGTCTATAGAAGAAGGCTTGACAAGCACACAATTTGTTGGGTCTAATACAACAATTTTATTTGGTCAAGTTGGCTTCAAGAAAACAAGAACTTTGAAACCTAGCTTTCACTTGTTTTAATTTTTTTTTTTTTTAGCAACCAAATGGAAGGAAACCTGCAAGGGTCTAATACAAGAACCTTAGTCTAGTTGACTTTTTTTATTTTCAGGAATCCGAAAGAAATGAAAGCAAGAACTTTGAAATCTAGTTTCCCTTCTTTTTTTAATTTATTCTTGGCAACCTTGATGCGTACCTTCTATATGCAATTCATCCATTCTGCTTGGCTGATCAAAACAGTTGAAGTGATACAATATGCAGTTTCATGGATTTCATTATACATTCTGGGTTTATTCCCATATCATATGGGAATTGAGCTGCGGATGATGGTAGTTGTAGGCAGTATACATTCATAAATTACTCTTTCTTTTTTTCTAATTAAGCATATTATAGAATAATGAAAAGTAGCTACATAATGTTTAAAGTGGATCTTTTCCACTATCGATATACAAGAAAGAACTAGGTAGATCGATGAGTGCGAACACTGATTTCAAGATCGATAATTTTTTTGTAAATTTCCATCCTTGGCGGTGATGGGAGATTTGTTGAACATCCACGATGATGGGTGAGATTTGCCAAAATGGAGATGAGCCTTGGTCTTGGCATTCAATGGCTGTAAATACCGATTGAGCATCTCCTTCTATTATCGTGAGATCTTGATTATTAGCCATATTGGAAGCTAACAACGCCACATTGGCTTATGCTACTAGAGGATTTGAGGTTTGAAGCTTTTCCGTCCTGATTTCCAGAATATCTCCACTTTGGTTCCTGCAAATCGCTAAAGCTACTGAAAAATGATATCTTATTGCAGAAATATTTTTGAAGCTTTGAAAGTTTTTTTTTTTTTTTTTTTTTGGGGGGGGGGGGGGGGGTTTCCATTTTTCTTCTCTATCATATATTGTTTTTCGTCCCAGGCTTCCTTATATTCCTCATAAATGTGGATTAGCTAGATCTTTGCTTGGTCAAGTGAAAAGGAGGTGTGGTTGTGAATAATATCATTTCGCTTTCTCCAGATAAAGTCCAATATGATAACTGCAAATAATTGAAAGTTGTGTGTCTCTGTATCCCGTAATACCAATTCCTTTTTAGGATCTATGATCATTATAATCCAATCAGTAATGGAGTTGATGGGCAAGCTTGCTAGATTTAAGGGCCAACTGCTCTGCTGCCATAATATTTGGTTGATTGGACATTCTATGAAAAGGTGTAGTAGGGTCTCTTTCGCTTGGTTGCAAAATGGACACTCTTTAGATTCTAGTTGAGGGATTACCTCACTAATCCGTGATTTGGTTGGGAGGATGTTCTAGAGTATTGTCCAAAACAATAATTTGTGGCAGTCATGGATTTTTAAAATCCATAGAGGCTTGAAGAGCGGCTTCATAGGATTTTGCTACATCAAATCTTGGGAGATTATTGTAGCATGATAAGCGGTTTTAACCGAAAATTTTCAATTGAGATTAGGAGTCCAGATGACCCTATCTTGTTCTTGTGCAGTTGCTGACAATGGTACTTTTTTAATTTCTAATATACTTTCCTAATCAAAGAGGTCGTGCATTTTTAGCATGTCTTATGCCTGTGGATTATCTTTTATGAGGTTCGAAACTGTAAGAGAAGGGTGAGTTGTGTCCATACCTTGGATCAATTTGGCTTAAAATTTCCCAGGGAAGGAATCCACGAATCTGACCAGATATTTACTGAGAGCCCATTGAAGATTTGGTAGCATCTTCCTTTCTTGAGTAGATCTCTTGTACAGAGTATGCATTTCCACATGCTTGAATCTGATGCTTTTGGTAATATCTCCTAGAAATTTGAGTTCTGGAGGTATTTTGATGATAGAATTGAATGCCACAGGCCATTACTAGTTCTGATTATTTTCCAACCAGTCTTTGCTAACAATGCTTGTTCATTTTTTCCATCAGTCTGATTTCGAGGCCTCCTAATTTTTTTGGTTTGCAAATGGACTTCCAAGATTTGAGTGTCAAATTATGAGATTTGTCTTTTGGGAAGCCCCACCAAAAATTTTTGAAGCTAGTGTCGAGTACCTTGCATACTGATTTTGGTAGGTGGGAGGAGCTCATGTGGTATGATGGGATCGTACTTATTATTGATCTAATCAACATGATTTTTCTTGCATGTGCAAGTAGCTTTGATTTCTAACCTTCCAGTTTTCTCCCTACTTTACTCATCATATCATTGTAGTTTTTTCTTTTGTTTCTATTAAAAAAAGTGGGCAAACTCAAATATTTCATTATTGCCGAAGATTCTTTGTAAGGCAACCATTGAGATATGGTTGATTTAATAGCTTGACTAATATTCCTTGTGATAAACATGGAGGATTCACTCAGATTTATTTTTTGTCCCAACCATCTTTGATATTTTTCCAAGCATTCTGATATGATTTGTGCATTTTTTTCCATAGCTTTTGCAAAAATGATCGTGTTGTTTGTTCAAGCAGGTGTGATATGGATGGGCTATTTTTACTGATTTTCACCCCTTCGAGTTTTCTTTGTGTGTCAGCTTTTAACAATATTCTTGATAGAGCTTCAATGACTAATATAAAGAGAAAGGGAAAAATCGGATCACCTTGCTTGATTGCTCTTTGTGATTTGAAGAAGCCTCTTGGCGAGCCATTGGTGATGATGGAGAATGTCGTTGTTACATACTTTTTTATCAGATTTATCCAATTTTGATTGAATCCCAAAACTTTCATTACCGCAAAAAGGAAATCTCATTCAACAAGATCAAAAGTCTTTTCCATGTCTAGCTTAATGGCCATTAACCCCTTTTTTTATGTCTTCCGTTTGAGATGATGGAATAGTTCATGGGCAATAATGGTATTTTCTTTTATGTTCCTATCTGGGATGAAGACTGGTTGGAGAGGAGAGATGATTTTTGGAAGAGTGCCTTTGAGACGGTTGGCCATTATTTTTGTTATTATTTTGTAGCTGACATTTGTAAGACTGATTGGACGATATTGGCTTGGGGCATTCGGACTTTGGGTCTTTGCAATGAGAGCTATGTTGGTATGGTTTATTGATACTGTAAAATCATCATTTTTTCTTAAAGTTTAAGTTAATAGGAAGAGGAGGATTCAAGTTGATACCATCTGAAATCACCGTTTGTCCCAAAAGCTTAAATTGATAGGAAGAGTCATATTCATCTTTACTTATCTTGAAGCTTTATGCACGGTTACATTGAAGATTAATAATTGTAAATAGGCAAAATTATCTGTGTTGTTAAGTGCGTTTCTTGTAATGACTTCTATGTTTATGGTTTCTGCAACTTCAAAGTATTTTAATATCTCATCAAGTCTCTTCTTCTTGCAATTGAAGGTTAGGGCAGGAGTCGAAATGGCAGTGATAGATGCTGTTGCAACCAGCATAGGTGTACCCTTGTGGAGACTATTTGGGGGAGTTTCAAATACCATAACAACTGACATAACAGTTACGTTAACATCTCTTGGTGATTCTGGCAATGAAAAAGATCATCTACTCTTTTGCTTAATTGTCACTGCAAGGGATATTGTTTTATTCTCTCTTGCATTATTGTTTACTCATTTTCTGGGAGAAACCATTCAGTTGGACTTTTGGGTCCATTACTGCTGCTTTAATTAATAGATTTATGTAATTATCAGTGAAGTTTTAGCCATTTTATACTTGCAGATTCCAATTGTTTCTCCAGCTGAAGCTGCTGAATTGGCTGCCAAGTATTGCAAGCAAGGATTCAAAACTTTGAAGCTTAAGGTAGGAAAGAATCTGAAAGCAGATATAGAAGTTCTTCAGGCCATTCGTGGGGCACATCCTGAATGCTTGTTTATCTTGGATGCTAATGAGGGATACAAAGCAAAGGAAGCAATTGAAGTTCTTGACCAATTACATGGTATTTTTTCTTTTTTCTTTTTTTAAGAAGAGAACGGTACTCCAAGTTTATTGATAACCCTCATTTATGGCAGAGGAAAACCGTGGTTACATGGTATATATTTGTTTGAAACTTTCAAAAGACTTGCAGTTATTGTTCTGTATACTAGCATGTGCTTGTGCATGTTGGGTTGGGGCAAATACAGAGCATATTTTCTTCTTTTTCTTATATATATAAATTGAACATTTCTGCTCCATTGGTGAGTGAAAATTAGGACTATTACTTTTCCTGCAGAAATGGGGGTCACTCCTGTTCTATTCGAGCAACCTGTTCATAGAGATGATTGGGAAGGTCTCGGTCATGTTACTCAAATTGCTAAGGACAAATATGGGGTATCTACTGCAGCTGATGAAAGCTGTCGGAGTTTAGTTGATGTCAAGAGAATAGTCCAAGAAAAACTTGCAGATGTCATTAACATTAAGCTTGCTAAAGTAGGGGTTGTGGGAGCCCTTGAGATTATTGAGGTGGCAAGGGCATCTGGATTACATATGATGATTGGTGGTATGGTTGAGACTCGACTTGCCATGGGCTTTGCTGGCCATCTTGCTGCTGGCATGGGGTGTTTCAAGTAGGTATCACATATATTTTTTTAAAAGTAATATTAGATACAGTCCTACAGTGTGCAAGGTCCGCACACTTAAAAAAAAAAAAAATTGATAAATTTGGGACTCTGGCGAAAAATTATTTTTTTATTATTTTGTGGATCTCAGATTTACTCATGTTTTTCAAATGGAGTATACGAGACTTGCACACCCTAAAACTGCAAATATAACTTCTCTTTGTTCAAAATAACGATAGTCATTAGCACAAATGATAATTTACATGTACTTAAGTTTCCATTTGGATTGGTGTTTAGAGGTCTCAGTAGTAATTAATCTGCTGTAACAGGTTCATTGACCTAGATACACCACTTTTGCTATCAGAAGATCCAGTTCATGAGGGTTATGAAGGTGATCTCAGCCTGACTCGAACTTTATAATGACGTCTATTTTTCTGTTTTCTATTTTTTTCCCGGAAAATTTAAAATTATATATGATTGTAAAATTTGGTTATTTTATTGACTTTCAACCGATTCTTTGGCCAGTCTCTGGTGCAGTATACAGGTTCACAAATGCAAGAGGCCACGGTGGTTTTCTTCATTGGGACAATATTGCTTGGTACGTCATCGTTAAACCATTTAAGAGCTTCTTTTTTTTTTTTTTTTTTTTTTTTTTTTTTTTTTTTTTTCTTTGTTTTTTCTCTATTTT
>QEOY01003229.1:98517-127930 GCA_003123805.1 Juglans sigillata
TGTCTCTCTCTACATGATAACATGTAGGGTTATTATTTTTTATTTATAAACACTATTTGGATTCATATCATACCCTTATTGAAGTAGGTCAACGAATTCATACTTTAGCTCTCTACACATGAGTTAAAATTCTTGAATCATATTGTATATGTTCTATTAACATTAAAATATAATTCAAACTTGTCATAAATAATCGTGTGATTCAATAAGTTGAATCATTCAATTTATTAAGTCAAATTAGTCCTAACCTAATTCATTGAATTGGTCCTTGTCTAATTCTGAATCCAATTCTTAGGCTTCACGTGAACTAGATTCCATTAGTTTTGTAGTATTTTAGACCATCTTCATCATCATGATTAGGGCTAAAAACTGACCTAGTCGGTGTGGTTTTGGTGCGGTTCGTCAATCTGTCGTTGACGTCTCTGTGAAGGAGGAGGGGAGCGGCGAACTTTACCGTCTGTGGGAAGAAGCGAACCTACAGATGAGAAAACTAGAGGGAAGAAGAAGATGGGAGAAGAAGAAGAATGGGGGTTATTAATCCCAGGATGAAATGGCGTCATTTGGATAACTAATGAAATGACGTCGTTTTATATACGTATAATATATATATATATATATATATAATCGGCCACTTCAGCGGTTTGCGTTTGGTCAAACTGAAACTAAACCGGTAAGCGTTGGTTTCCTTATTTTTATACCGCTGGTCAGCTGATTTTGGCCGGTCCGCATTGGCGACGACAAGCCCCGTTGATTTCTATACAACCCTAATCATGATAATAACTTGCATGCCAATCAAGGTTCCTTTCTTGTTTCAGGCCAGCTAGGTTTAAGACATACATGATATCCATGGCAATATTGTGGTGTGTGTGCGCGCGCAAGTGTGTATATATATAGATTTTCGATCTTTTGGACTTTGGATTTCTAATTTGCGGGGTTGCATCCATGACAATAAATCATATGAAAGGCTCATGCTACTCTGTGATCCAGCTTATACTCTTGGGTGTGATCTCTAATGCAATTGCATTTTTTTTTTATTTCAAATATTTTTTAAACACCTTTAAATATTTTAAAAAAAATACATAAACTTGCTAGTAATTTCTTTCTTAACCGTTAAAAAAAGTTAAAATAAATACACGAGCGGTCAAAACCCAAGTGCAATTGCAAGAGCATTACTTAGTCAACTCAAAAATTTTAAGTCGACAACTCGTAAGTATTTATAGCATATATAATTTCGAATAAAAGGGGTTTTGCTTCTATTAATTCACGATAATATATTTTATGTGTTAAATGATTATAATATTTTGCACTCTTTCGATATCTATATATGATTTTATTATAGAATAACGATATTCATATTTTCATACAACTTTTTTTACAACTAAATAATGTGAAAATGCGCCTTTTTTTTTTTTTTTTTTAAGGTAGAACAAACTTCATTCATTCATAACGGGACATTATAATTTTGACATGAGACATACAGAATACAAGCCAATTACTGCTTTTAAGGCTCCCTAATACACAAATTTTTTTGTGACTGACATGGTCTAGTCCATTGTTGTAACTCTTTACAAACAAACAATCTAAGAGACAGCACTCTGTCTTAAGACAGATTTAACAAATCTCACACTCTGTCCTAATACAAAATTAAACAACTCCACATTTTGTCTAAGATAGAGTAGAGGACACACTCTATGGATAAAAATCCAAGAGACTATGTGTGTGTGTTTTTTTTTTTTAATTTTAACATAAAACAAAGGAAATAACATAAAACAAACGTAAAAGATACATGGGCAAATAGTGAATTACAACTTGGAAAGCTGTAGATCCGCATTTTCAACTTTAGAGGAAATCAAATATGCAAACACTGAGACTGTGGTGGCACGTGACATGCGCCATCCTAGAAGTATGGCAGAACGTCAAGTCTGAAGAAGCTGATGGCCTTGGTCCCATTGCGGTGGCGCATGGATGTCACGCGCGCACTTTGGGCCGTGCGTGTGGCTCACACGCCGCTCTTTTCAACGGGATTCTTCGTCCTTTTGAAGGAACAGCGCCTTGGGAATCTTGTGGTGGGAAGCATGGTGGTCAACTAGCTCTAGAGAATAACAAATTTGCATTTCGTCCTACTGTGGACAAAAAAACAAACAAAACCAGAAAAATAAAAGAAAAACTAGAGAGAATATGGAGGAGGGAAGAGGGAGGGAGGAAGGAGGAAGGGAGGAGGGAGGAGCCAAAGCTCCAACCCTACTATGATAATGCGACTTTAACATTAGTCTTTAGAATAATTTAAGAATACCATACAACTTGGTATAATATAAGCTAAATTCTTGGCTTGTGTTAATATGGGCACCCATAAGAGATTTTACTGATCATCTTAAAGAAAAGTTGTGGCATATGTTGAGAATGAGGAGCCCATCTTAAACTAGAGATGAATGATACATGTATAACGTTTTTTATTACTATCTATACAACTATGTTTTAAATTGAGTATATTTATGTAAAGAGAAATACTTTAGCCATAAACAAATTACACAAAAGTAAACTCACAAAGTGATGTAGCTTGATGTGATACGTTAGATTGTAAAGTTATTTTTATCGTAAAGCAGATCTAACAGGTCACATGAAGTTCCATCATTTTGTGGGATTACTTGTGGAATGGGATGGGGCACGAGTTCTAATTTCATTTGGTGTACTAGTTAATTGTTTGCACACCAATATCGGGGGGTGGATTGAGGATCTATAATTTGATGAAGTTCAATTAAACTCTTTTGGAAACGGGGCCCCTATGGAAGTCAGTAATAGTTTCAAAATTTGGGGAGTCTAGGGGAGTTCGAAGTTGGGGAGCCTTGGAAAGGATGGTGCTCAAATGAGATCTGTAGACCATATTGGGTATGTTTGTGGGAAACACATTAGAAAATGATGAGAGACTTTCCTAAGCCATGCACGTATTGAGGTAGGTAATGATTCTTGAGTCAAGTTTTGGCATGACAAATGGTGCAGTCAACAAAGTCTCAAAGAAACATTTCCTGACATTTTTGAGCTTGTACGTGCAAAAAGTGTTTCAGTAGTTGATCTCTTGGTCTTCTCTCATGGTTCCTCTCAATGGAATATTGATCTCATCAAGGTGGCATAAGATTGGGAGTGGGAGTTATTTCTGAGTTTTTGCCTTAATATATTCCATCAGGGTGAGTAAGGGCACCTCAAATAAGTTCAGTTGCAGCCCCTTCAAGAAAGGTAGATTCATGATTAGATCATTTTACCAAGTTCTAACTAATCAAGGCATGATCTCTTTTCCATGGAAATATATGGAAGACGAAAGCAGCTTTATTCGTTTGGCAAGCTTCCCTAGACAAGATTCTTATACAGACAATATGAGAAAATGTCGTTTAATGGTGTTGAATGTGTAAAAAGGATGAAAAATATGTGGATCACCTGCTTCTACATTGTGAGGTGACTAGGACCTTATGGGATGAATTTTGCAGGAATAGAACTATCATGGGTCATGCCTTATAGGTTGGTGTTTCTAGCAAGTTGGAGAGGATTCCAAGGCGATCCACAAGTGGTAGTAATATGGAAGATGGCTCCTGTATGTATGTGTTGGTGCATTTGGTAGGAGATCAGAAATGATAAGAGCTTCAAGGATCGCGAGAGGACACTGGAAGAGCTTGAAGTTTTATTCCTTAAAACCTTGTTTATATGGGTGGGGGTCATTGATTTAATGGACTTAATGTCCATGATTTTCTACTTTCAGTTGTAAACCCTAGTTAGATACTTCTCATGTATACATTCTGTGTGATTGGGTTGTGCCTCATTTTTTATGAATAAAATTTGTTGATTTCCTATCAAAATAGAATTGTGGGATTACTTTGGTGTAATATCTTTGTGTACGTAGCACTGCACTTATGTAAAATGATGTTCCTTTAATAAATTATTTGGAAAATGCTAGCATGTACCATAAGTTTGCCCACTCATTTTGACTGCGCTTGTATTAAATTTTTTTTACTTAATAGTTAAGGAAGTGACTTTTAGTGTATTGATATATATATATATATATTTGAAAATATTTAAAGATGTTTAAAAAATATGAAAAATAAAAGGAAAATTAAATAAAATGTGAAATTTGTGCTAGTAGGCATGCCCAGCGGTTAAAGCTGAGTGGCACACTAGCACCACTCAAATTATTTTATAAAAATGCCTCTCATTTAAAATAGCGGGTTGTGAAAATGGTTGTATGTCAATATATATGTATGTATATATATCAATTTCCCAAATTTACAATAGGAAAAGAAAAGTTTTCATTAGACTTCGTGCAAGATTTTCACTTGACAAACATTGAATTTGTACGTTTCCCGATAAGGATTCATTAAGATCCTATGAAATTATATAAGGCATCATGATTATCACATAAGAATTATTATATTTTCAAACCAGTGTAGATTTATTCTATTAATTAATTATTAGAAGATTCAAAAAAATGAAAATGAAATGAAATGAAAAGCTCAAGAACTTGCAACACTATAGATGCTAAAACAAAACTTCATAAAAAAACTTATCTCGAGAATCTATGAAAAACCAATTAGGTCTAAACAGGTTTTACTATCAACCACAAACTTCATATTCAGTGAAGTGCTCATTTGAGACAAACTTATGGAATGAAAATGGTAAACTTACAATTAATCTACAACTATTTTACTACTCTATTTAAAATGAAGGGTAGTTATGCATGTAAAATTGAAGTTATTTTTTAACAAAGTGTCATAATTACATCATTAATTTAAAATAAGTTATAAAATAATTGTAAAGAAATTGTAAGTGTATCATCACTACCCCTTATGGAATATTATTGGGCGGGAGAGTAGTTCTCTTAGAAAACTTTCAACATTCCTCAATTGATAAGACTTTTTCTATTGGGTCGTGATGCTTCTCCTTTTGTTTTCAAATTACCAAAATTGTGTGCATTGGTGATGAGGATCTTGTCAAAAAGTTAACGAGCATCAACGCCAAGATAAAGGTTGATGCTCTAAAAGTCGCACAATAGACCAAAATGGGAGAAAGAGTCATTCTCGGTCCACTGGGACGACTTGGCCTCGACCAGTGTTCTTAGAAGCCCTTGGCGGTGGTCCGATATCGGTGTGTACATCCACAGTGGTGAAATGTGTAGAGAAAATAAGAGAAGATGAACACATGGGTTTAAGTGGTTCGGCATAATGCCTACATCCACAGGCATTTGGAGATGAGAAATCCACTATAATATTCTTGTTTACAGTCTCTCATGGCCTCTCATATCCCTTTGTACAATGGTGATCCTGAATATAAATTTACTAGAGAGAAACCTTCGCTGGAGCTCCCTGTTCCAAGGTTGAAGGAGAAGTCGAAGAGGAAGAAGAAGAACTGAAGAAGATGAAAATCCCCTAGAAGTCATCCAGACCTCCTATTTATTTGATTGTTTTTCCCGCGTGTGTCCCTGCAGTGATAAGGCCTAGCCCGTTTCGCGTGTCTGACTGCGCCCCTTGATAGTCCCCTACACCCACATTTCCTCCTGACCCCCTTGCACCCACGTTACCTCCTGACAACCCCACACCCCCAGGACTCCTGACTCTTCTTGTCTCCCCCTCTTGTCCCCTAGCTTCTAATCCAGGTGGGCTAGGTCTGACCTTTGGGCCCTAGTGTTTTACCCCCCTCATAGCAAGAATACAATCAGGATTAACACTATAGCCTCCCAACGAAACAACTATAACAAGAGCTTAGAAAGGAATAGAGCTTGTACAAAACTTATTCATATTGGATTTCATCTCCTCAAGACATGTGGATGTCGGACTTGGTGTTGAAATATGTTAAATCTGTCTTTTGTATTTCTGTCGCCTATGTGCTATTTGCTGTGCAACCATGGATGTACACTGGCCACAAGCATAGCCACCGTCACACCAAAATGTTTAAAATTTATTGCTTAGAAGGGTACTGTATTCCTGGACTAGAAATAAAAGGTTAATAAATGTGCTGTGAATCTATTTCTTTCAGTACAAAGCTTCTTAAAACTAATGATCGAGTGGCTTCTCTTTACTCTCTGGGACACTATTTTCTGCAAAAAGTTTCTGCACAGGCATGCTTAAATGATAATTCTGTACCTTAAATTTATCCAGCACACTATAATTAGTTCTATTATTACACATGCTTGACCCTTCAAGATCATGAANATTACACATGCTTGACCCTTCAAGATCATGAATACACTTTATTGGATCCAATTTGATTGAATATAGGACAAGCTAGCACAGCCCATGTCATGACTGCTGCAGAAGACACTGCAGAACTTCAAATCACAGTAAATTAAACATCTAAATCTATCAGATTGGCTGGTAGCATGCAGATTACTATTATTGTTACTACAAATCTTACTGTTCTTGGTGAACTATGAAGGAACGTTTGGTGGCATTCTCAACAGGAGAGGCCAATGGTGGGTGGTTATGACAGTGAAAGTGTGATTGCATGATCTTTTACAGTGAGCTTTTCAGTGTGTTACCACTCACTGCTAGCAAGGACAAAATCTGACCTGAGTTATTAATGATAAAACCAAGATTTCCAGTCAAATAAGCATGAAGATTAAAAGTTTTGAGTCCCATGATTTCAAGGGCCCACATAATGATGGAAGCACTCTAATTTTGACTGGGTGGACCACTCTTGCACCAAGAAATTCCAATAATAATGATCCATTTCCACGCTCAAATGANTGCATGATCTTTTACAGTGAGCTTTTCAGTGTGTTACCACTCACTGCTAGCAAGGACAAAATCTGACCTGAGTTATTAATGATAAAACCAAGATTTCCAGTCAAATGAGCATGAAGATTAAAAGTTTTG
Source organism: Juglans sigillata (assembly GCA_003123805.1). NCBI lineage: Eukaryota > Viridiplantae > Streptophyta > Magnoliopsida > Fagales > Juglandaceae > Juglans > Juglans sigillata. The sequence goes on from QEOY01003229.1 coordinate 105,372, forward strand.
AGTCCCATGATTTCAAGGGCCCACATAATGATGGAAGCACTCTAATTTTGACTGGGTGGACCCCTCTTGCACCAAGAAATTCCAATAATAATGATCCATTTCCACGCTCAAATGATGTTATTTCATCCTGATTCGATTTTTTTTCGTTGCAATATAAATAATTAGCACCAAACAACAATGTAAAAGTAAAAAATGGATTAAAAAAGTGAATGGGATTCTCGGTTATTGAGAATGCTATGATCATGAAAATGTATACTTTTGGTATATACATCTTGCAAAAGCTACTGCAAATGATATGCACGTAAGCCATCACATGGTGAATGTTGTGGATTAACAGTGTATTTAACTGTAAACTTTAGGACTAGCTTGTTGGAAGAGATGAAAATTAAGAAGAGAGAAAATGAAAGAAGGAACAAAGAAAAAATGCAAGAAGGGGAAATGAAATGAAAAGTATTGTACGTTAAGTTATCAAAATCTCTTTTTTCTTTTATTTCTTTTTAGAAGCTGCTAGACTTATATATAAAGAAATTTTATAAAAATAAATTTACATTCCGACTTATCTTGATGTCATACTTAACTTAATGAAAAAATAAACAAATAATAAAAAAAATAATAAAAAAATTAGGTATTCTCAGATATTATCAAGTGTTCTGTGAATAATAGTAAAAATATATTAAATAATAATAAAAAATAAATAAAAATAATAATAAAATAATTAATAATAATAAGATATTTTGAAGGTATCTATATCCAATCTAGACCTAAATCTACTTTAAAAGTAAAAGAAATTTATAATATATAGTACAACATCAAACTTAAATTTATTTTTAACTAAACATCTAATATTTCACTCTCCTTGGTCTCTTTCCTTGGTCTCTCATCTCCCCGAAATCCTCCCTACTAAGCGGACACTCATAATTCAAGACTCCCTAGATAGACTAGCTTCATTAAACATTGTGCACATCATTAACACTGGATGAATCCAATGAGATTGAGATCATTTGTCATTAATTACTACTAGAGGTCCTGGATTTTGCTTTTTCCTTGTATTAAAATCCCTGGAGATATTCCTTTATGCAATCCCAAGAAAAAAGTAGAGATAATTGTTGCAAATGTCAAGTACAATGAAAGCTCACCTAACGTACTACAGTCGCCTGCCTACATACAAAGGCAAAATGGCAAATGCTTACAAAACTAGCTACAGCTACCACTTCCTCTCGCATGTCCATCCCAACAAGCTGTTTCACTCTAAAATAACAAAGTCATCTTGCCACTTTCTTAGCTTTTGACTAAGAATGAAATTTGAGTCTCGATCGTGGGTCCAATTGATTATTATTTCTTTTATCGAGCATGCACAACTTATGTATGAATATGATCAGTACGTATATACTCACATACCATTGTAAATTGACAAGAAAACCAGTACTAGAAGGTTGGTGTTCTTAATTTGGCTCTCAGCCAAAACACATTCTAATTTATTAGAACTAGATCCGTAAGCATGTATATATTAAGTAGCAAAGAAAAGTTTTACACGTCGACACATATCAAGTTGATCAACGAGTCACTATAATTATGGCTTATTTCCAAACCTGGTTGTGGCATACACGCAGTAGCGGAATCATGAATTTGTTTTAGGGAGGCCAAGTAGAGTAAAAACTATAATAAAATATTTTTTATTTTATTTCTATACAATTTTTCCTGCGATATTAAACAATCTGATAATAAGATCTAAAATAAAAATAAAATACATTTTAATACAACCTATGTATTAAAAAAGTATATGATATCATGTCAAGAACAATATATCATTGAAATAATATAAAGACACTCATACAAATATATCAAACAAAATAAACACAGTGTCTAAAATTAATCTATAAGATCAAAATAATTTTATAGAGAGAGGCCAAGATAATTTTTTAGAGAATTTTTCAACATAAGATGATATTAATATCATCCTATTAAATCATAAAAAATTAATATATTTTTTTTTTCAAACTTTTGGAGGGGGGACATGGCTCCCCTGTCCTTTCATAGTTCCGCCACTACATACACGAGTTTGTTAATGTAGGCCTTTTGTTTTTGCTCATCCTAGCCGGAGAGAGGTAGGGGAAGGGGGGGGGTTCAATGGTCCTCTCAATTCTAGTTAAAAATGGGGTCAAGGAGTGTTAGGAATGCAGCCAAAGGGTTTCAAGAGAAAACCCATGATATGAAGTTATGCATAAATATAATTCTACTATACACACCTCACTTATTAGGCGAGACCAATTACATTTATAAAAAAACAAAATAATTTAACATATATCATTGTATCGTATCGTATCGTCTTGTATCATTACATGATATTAATTGATTAAAAAACTCTTTGTTAAGGTTAACATGTCAAACATTTGATGTCACATTTTTTATTGTTGAAAGGACGATGATTAAAACGACGAATTTATCGTACCTTTTTATGCTAGTTGACGTGATAGGCTCTATCATATTCACCGGTATGTTTAGTGTTTCAAGAACGAGTTGCGCGCTTTAGGTCCTTATTCCAATCATCCAGGCACAATTTTGATCAGACTGAACCACGAACGACTGGAGTGAAATGTTTAAAATGTGAGAACTTTTCTAAAGCAAAGTACTATATATCTGCATGCACGTACATTTCTATTTCTTTTTCTTTTTGTCTTTTCCGGCGAAAGAAGTTTTATTGAGAAGGCAATACCCAGCCGGGTACATCATGTGCAGTGTACATATGCAGCATAAGTACTACTTGTTATTCCACCAGTAGAAGCAGTCCATCTTTTACATGTTCGATCCATTACTACAGAAGGTCGAGGTACAATATAGAATGGCATTACTCATAACATGAGAAATAAGCTGATGATGGTTAGTGATTTTTCTTTTTTTTCTTTTTTTTTTTATGTCGGGAACTTCTCTAAAGCGTAGCCCTTCAGATCCACGCCTGTAGAGTAATTCGAAAATTTTCCTATACGAAACTAGTCAAATCGCTAAGTTTTCATCGGATAGTGTGACTTTAAAAGATTATTTACACTCACAAAGTGTTAAAACTTATTGTTAGTGATTTAAATCAATCATGATTACATAAAACTCATATTGTAGGTCAAACAATGATGAGAGCATGCATGCATGTGGCTCCACAATAAGATCAACCACTACTAATAAATGCTTGATCAATTACTGACATCAGTATCACCGAAAGACACCACTGTCGCATGCATGCATTAACGGGTGGGGGGACACTACACTTGCATGCACACACACACATACATATATATATATATATATATATAATATAGTTTGTTTCTAAGTGGGGAGAGGTCTAGTCCTCTTAAAACCTGATACTGCCTAATTTTCTGAAGTGGTTATTCCACAAGAACAAGAAAAGAAAAGAAAAAAAAAAAAAGGAAGAAAGCAGCTAACAGAGCTAGCCCGCTTACGTGTGGTATTGGTTTTTGAAGATAACTGAAAAAATGTAAGTAGGAGAGACGTATTTATGTATGTTACTAGAGCTGGCTTGGAATCTGGATATATATGAAATGTATGCTTCATTTGGTTATAATAATGGCAGTCTGAGTTAGTCTAGATACATTTTTCAAATGGGGTCTGTTCATACAAATCCGTACAATTATGTTTTTAAAAAAATTTTAAATTACAATAATATCATTTTTAAAATGATATTTTTTTTTCTTTTACCTCTATTCATCAATAGAACTACACAGCTCCCACTCAAGACTGCAAATAGACTAACTCAATCGCAATCTTTTGGTACGATATGCATCATTTGCTATATATATGCTAAGATTCCAAGGTGACATTTTAGAGTATATATCCCATATGAACAAGCAAACTGGTATGGCATTATACTTTGAGCTCCACCGAAAGATGATAGATCATGCTACTTGATAAAGCATAAATATATACTGACTTTTTTGTTTCTTTTTATTACAAAAGCTTCTGACAAAGAAATCTTCCTAATTGACTTAATGTGTTATTCGGCTGATTCACTTTAGTGTTATTTTGAATGAGAACTGCTATAATCATAAAGAGTTATATAAAAATAATCTTACAAATTAACATAGTTTCATGTGATCTGTTAGATCTACTTTACAATAAAGTAATTTTAAAATCTGAAGAATCGCATTAAGCCACATCAGTTTGTAGGATTATTTGTGTGTAATTCTTTTGTGGCTAAAGTATTTCTCATTTTGAATACCCTCCCTCTCTCTTCCAATTAGTAGTTCTTATGAGTATTCAATTAATAGGCGAAAAAATAAAAATATAGTTTCCAAAGAGAGAGGTTTGAAATTTTCTGCTACTGTGTAGGTATTACATTCATTCTCATTCTATATAGTTGTGTCAATAAAATGTTACAGGCTTTGTGAATCAATGGCCTCAAAAACTCAGTTTGGCAGTAAGAAATCCAAGAATAGAATCATGAGGACAGCTGCTGCCCTCTAAGAAATGATTAAACTCGGCTGTAATCATTGGATCAAACAGTTCTTTCGCATGCTAGATCTTTGGAGTGAAATGATTTCCTTCTTTATATAATGAATCAACTTTAAAGTAGCAGGCCCCAACACTAGGACTCCCTCTTTTCTTTTTTATTGTAATTTGTAAGTACAATTTTGTTGGTAACTATTTCAGATCTCAGATCAGAGGTAAGTGCATGGTGTGAAATCCTTTCACGTTTGCTATTCATTTCCAAGTTTCTTTTTACCCATCTCTCTCCTCTATAAATTGAGATGGAACCCCAGCCAATGGCAACACAAGCCCTCAGCACATCTTTCCAATCTCTCTCTCTGTCTCACACACACACACATATCTTAAGCTATCCTCAAGTGAGTGAAAATGAAGGCATCAAACATTGCAGCAGTGTGCACTCTGCTGGTGGTGCTGCTCCTGGCTGAAGCAGAAGTAACTATGGCAGCAACATGCAACCCAACACAGCTAAGCCCTTGTGTGAGTGCAATGACAACTTCAAGTCCGCCATCTTCTCTGTGCTGCAGTAAGATCAAGGAACAGAAGCCCTGCCTTTGCCAGTATGTCAAGAACCCTAACCTCAAAAAGTTTGTAGACTCCCCAAATGCAAGGAAAGTTGCAAGTACTTGTGGAACTCCCTTCCCCAAGTGCTAGATTGGTTAAAAACATTCTCAAGGAAGTACCAGTACTCCATCCTAATATGCATCATGCTTCTTTGGTGCATTATGTGAAGGGTGGAGATTAGTAGAGAGTTTAAATTTATGTTTTAAAGTACTTGGTGTGGTCTGTCCTATATGTCATATGCTATTAGAAGCAGTACTGGTTGTGGTGGAATAATGTTGGGTCATGCGCTCATGTTCCCACAGTGAGTCCTGTTGGCTTGGTTTATATATCCTTTAGATATACTTGTTTCAAGGCCACTAATTTATGCATTATCAACATCAATGGTGAATCTAAGCTACTTGTCCTTAAGCCTTTACTCACCCTCTCTCTCTCTCTCTCTCACACACACACACAGGCACATAGGCACACTAGAGCAGCATTAAGCATGCAGGAGCATTTCCCACTATAGACAAAGTGCAAGAATATGCAATCAAGCCTCGAGTAAACGTTTAAATAAAAAATCTGAAATTGAAAAGGGTCCATGATATCTTCACAACAAACACATTTAGGAGAGGGACAATTTCATGCTATGCAAAAGATAATTTTCTTAGATAAACAAGTTTAACTCCAATATTCAGACATCATGATTTTGTACCCTCAAAGGGGCGAGGATGAAAGCAGAATAAATCGGTCTGCAAGTTTATATGACAGCAGATCATACAAATGAATACAGTTTTTGATATTCCATCCCAGACGTTTTAACTTCATTCCTCAAAAATGGAATTAATAAGCCTTTGCTGACGAAATGCAAGCCATGAACAAGATACTAACATGCTGTGTTATTTTTCGCACATCGGTCTGCAGGTTGGAAACGATATTCCGTAAAATTGACATGCCGCAAAGTAACAGTTTTGAGTGTACTAGTGCCTAAATTTTGGTTGTGGGATTGTACTAGAAAAATTAAGATAATGGCATTCCAAAACCAGACGACCTCTATATTGAAAATTTCAACACATGGGAAGCCTTGGGAATTTATTCTTTTACTCGTATATGAACATTTAAAAAAATATATCTCTCAGCATGGAAAATCAGTCAGATAAAGAGAAATAACTAGACATTTTGGAGGAAAGCTCCAAAATTCATTTACAAGAGAGATAAAGAATCTAAAGTTACTTGCAAACAAAATTTAATTTCTCACAAATGAAGAAGGTTTGAGATTTGATCCCAGCCCATAAGCCATGACCTCTTATCAGATGGATGCACAAAATTAAGCGCGAACATCTCCTTTGAAATGTTGCCACCTTCACAGAAGCCTACAAGCTTTGCCACTATTTCAGCACTCTCCTGTACATGCTCAGCATCATGGGGATCTGTCCAAAGCTTGTTTAGGAATTGTATCCTCCTATGCTTCCCATCCAGTGGGACATCCCATTTAATGTACAATGCATCTCTCTCATCAAATGTCAAACGCGAAGTCAACCGCTTTGCCAGGAACTCCCTTTCACGCTTCAATGCTTTAATACTGCACATAGAACAAGACATGGAATGGAATCCAATTTTTCAGTCACTTGGACCAACCCAACCTTGTAAACCAAAAGTGATGATTAATTTTAATTTCAATAAGCTGTCTGAGAGGAGAGAGAGAGAGAGAGAGAGAGAGAGAGAGAGAGATAGACAGAGACAAGACCATGATGACAGAGAAATTGGAGGATCGTCTCCTATGTGAGCTGGGCTCGCATTCCCGAGTTCTGCTAGGTGCTGCTGCAACCATGTCAAGCGCCTAAGCTCCACTTCCATGTAAATTTGATCAGCTGGATCCCCCTTGAATAGCGAATAAAACTGTGTCCGATGAATAATGGACACATGGCACACATCCCACAACTCAATTATCTGCTGCCTTTGTTCCCTAAAAGTTACTTGCCATGAAACCTGCGGCACCACTGGCTCAAATATGTTTTCTTCGTCCTCTACATTGTACCCAGCCGCTTCATTTGCTTCAAGCTCCAGCACCTAGAGGCCATATAACAAATGTATATATAAAACGATGGGAAGGCTGAAGTGACAATGAGTGAGTTACATGAACTTCCGAATGTAGGGGACTAAAATAGGAAGAAATTACTACAATAAGTAGATATTATATACCTGGCAAACAAGTAGCTGTTTTTGGTATTGAAGTTTGGCCACACGTTCTTTCAGTTCAGTTACATATGCTCTTATGCTTCTTACATTCTCTTCTGCTGCATTTTGGAACATCTTCTGCATTTTCTTCATGTTAACTGAACTAGAACGCCTATAGCCTGAGTTGTTTTCCTTAGATGAGGCATCTCCTCCTTCTTCACTCTTCGTTGGTGTCCCCTTTTCAGACTCTGTCAGAGTCTCAATGGATACATTATCATCATTCTCAGGAGCTCTATTTTCAATATCAGAATCCAAAACTTGCTCAGGAGTAGATAAAGGGGAGCAAGGATATCTTATAAAATTTTTTCGGTTGGTAACATTACTTGAACCCAAAGGAAGTAACTTCTTCTTTTTTGATTCCTTCTTAGTCTTGGGTGATGATTCACTGTTATACTGCTGATACTTGCTTGGAAGTGACATTACCAATTTGTCTATAGACTTCTGAACACTTTCAAGCTGCTCCTCAAGGTTGGCAATGCTGCTGCCCTGCGAATGAAGTCTCGTGATTTCTTCCTTCAGATTAGCACTGACACTCTTATTAGGAGCAACTAAGCCTCCGACTTCAACTTCTTTTGGTGCGGAACGCACAGCACACATTTCCCTTATTTCTGCTTGCAGCTTGGCAATTGTTTCTGCTGCATCCTGGTTACCCTGTCTATGACAAGCCACTTCCTTTTGTAGTACTTCCAGTGCACGATTTGCTTCTTCTCCAAGCTGCTCCTGGAGATGTTCTAGTTTGCGTATTTCATGCATAAGCGTGAATGGAGCAGTTGATGATTGCCTCATTGACTGCCTTAACATCATACTTCTTACTTTATCACCACAGCCTATGTCCTTGCCTTCAACTTTTGGTGATAGTGCACCAGTATAGGACAGACACTTCTTCACTGTTGGACAGGGTGATTCAAACGGATTTGAACTCTGAACAGTATAAATGTAAGGGTAAGTTGAAAGAACTCCTTTTATATTCTTTATGTGAGAAAGGTTAAATAAATTAGGTATCTCATGTGTTTGTGAGTGCATGTAGGAGAGAGAGTGAGAGACCTGCCGGTCCTCCTGAAGTTTCTTGCGTAATTCATCCACCTGAGATTGTGCAAGATCTCTTTGGCGTTTCAAATCTTCAATTTCCATCTCCATCTAGACATGATCAAAGAACATGACATATATATCGCCGATTCTACTCCCCCTCCATTAAAGGTCACAATTTAGAAATGAATTGTATTTACCTGCTGAATTTTGAAATCTCTTTCTTTCGTTGGATCAGGAGTGCGCAGTTCTGCTTCCAGCCTCGCTACTTCCTTCTGTAAATGTTTCACTAGCTGCTTGTCTGAAACAACCTGATAAAACGTTACATGGAAACAAGGGTCACTGTTTGTGTTTTATTAATCCATTGTATATGCAACTTAACAGAGTCAGAACTAAGCAACATTACCATGTTTACTTGTGCATTATTTGTCACTTCCTTCGCCCGTGTGGCAAAGAAGAGTGTGTTTCGAGATTGTTCAACATGAGTCAGCGCTGGACTCAAAGTACATATGATGGCAGTGCGTGCATTTCCACCAAGTGAGTGCTGCAATATGCGAGTAAGCTTTGAATCTCTATAGGGTATATGACCAGTTCTTTTACCAACGCTGCATTTACAAGATTTAGGTGTGTACAGAATTATGAAATATCAGTATAATCAAAAGCTAATAAACCTACATGGAACTTAACAATTATTTAAACTACACTTGTTTAGAAGGTCAAGATTCTAAACTAACTCTTTTAGCATACTATAACGAACTCCTTTGCCCAGGCCAAGAAGTCAAGGGCTTAACAGATTTGATACTAAGGGCTGAGAATTCTCAAAATTCTCATAATTTTATGAGTTCTAGTAATTTTATTCTCAAACATCACTCAATTGCAAAACACTTTTCAATTTCAAATTTTTAATTGTTCAACTTTTTCATCTAATTATTACTTAATCATTATTCAAACACAAAAAATTAATACAATTTTTACCAACTTCAAAACAAAACCCAAAAATCAATAAAACGTTTACAAACTTCAAAACAACAATAATATTAAAAAATTCTTTTCAAACAAATTTTTGAACAACTAATCAACTTATTCATCTAATCATTACTTAATCATAATTCAAACACAAAAATTGATACAATTTTTACAAACTCCAAAACAAAACAAAAAAATCAATAAACCTTTTACAAATTTCAAAACAATAATAATATTACAAAATTATTTTCAAACAAATTATTAACTTTATAATATTTTTATTCAACTTTTTCTCTCTCCTTTCCCAAAAGCCAATAAAACATCTTCACTCAGACCTTAGGTCTAACTTGTGCTGCTGATTTATATTTGTTCTGCTGATCTTCTGCACCTGATCCTATTTTCTAGAAATCTACACTATTCTTAAGCTTCCAACAAAACATCAAAACTATATGGATTCAGCTAAATCAAGAAACATGTTGCTAGAGTCAAAATTTCAAGTACCATTTCTACATTTTACATGGCAGGAAGATCTATGTTTCTTTTATAGAACCCAATAGCGACATGTGAAATTGCATTAGAAGGAAAGCCGGTCATAAAATATCAAATAAATAAGAAAATAGTACATAGTTTGGAAATGAAAGAAAGCTTTGAAATATATACTCTCCATATAGAGATATATGCTATTTTAGATTCTGACCTGAGCTTTCTGATTACTGTGGTAAGTGTCATCAAGCTAAGGTTAATATGGCATCCTTCCCTGAGCCTAGCACCATCTGCCTGTGTCTGTGAAGCTCTTTCACTCCCAGCCAGATCAACAAAATTCTGCAGATTACAGATATCGATGATTTATATNAGAAAAAAAAGATAAGAATGGTCTGTATTTACCAAGCTTGCGACAAAAGACCTCACACAATCAGAATTTTCACGCAGAGTACTTTCAATTGTCTGTTTAAAAAGCCAATGATTAGCATGTTAGAAGAGACTTCATGTAAGAAGCATCAAAAGAAATCAAGATCCACAAGACTTACAAGCCTTATTATCTGGTGTGACCGCGAGCTGTTATCGTTAAGGGCAGTTTCACCAACTTGCCTTTGAGCTACAAAATCAAAGAAAAACACTTGATTCCAGCCAAGACATAACCAATAACAAGGAAGCTAAACCAAACCGCGCTCAAGGTTATAAGATTTTACCCTCACAAATACTGATCACTTGTCTCAAGTGTTGATCATCAGTTGCTATTTCCTCTACCAACTTCTCAACCATAGTACCTTTCTGTATGCAGGGATTGAAAAAAATTCCAGCCGATGAGGGGAGAGAAGATCTCTCAAAAGTCAAAGTACTTGGTTCCTAACAACAGAAAAAATTCACAGATACAATACCTCTGGATCATCCAACAGCTTCAGATTGCGACCAGATTCTGAATTTAGCAGGTCTCTTACATTTTCATTATATATTTCAAGTCCAGAAATTTTTATTGTGAAATCTCTCTCGGGGGTCTGCAATCATGCCACAAAATTAATTTCAAAGCCATACTCTCTTCTCAATGCTTATATTTACTTGCTGTGTAACTTCATGAACAAGAGTCAGTGGACGAGAGAGCCATTACGGAGGGAGGGAGGATGCCATGGTCACCTAAAGGTTTTATAAATTTGTCATTGATGCTTATATTTCTTCCTATCTTTGCTTAATTTACATATAGACCTGTATATGGCCCTGATTAAATTTTAGAAACAATAAATTAAGAAGGTAGTCATACAAATAAAAAAAAAAAAAAATTAGGCCAGAAAGCTCAATTTTGAAGTAATTTATAGAAATCAATGTTGAATAAAATAATGAGGAAAATGGTAATTCTTCATGGATACACTTAATTTTTTTTTCTTTCTTTTTAGTTTTTTTATTATGAATTCGGTTTAAAATTCTTCAACTATAATCTATGTTGGCTTCATGCCAAAAAAAAAAAAAGTCTCTTGCTTGAGGCCTCCTCCCCCGCCCCCAAAAAAAGAAGAGTTCTACACTCCGCCATTGTATGGAAGTCAAGCAACAGTTGAAAGTTAGGAAACAAAAATTTTAGAAGGTTCCGATAAAGCTTACATTCATTATATGCCTGTAGATATCATTAACAGCTTTCTCTGTTATTCCTCTCATTGTGTATGTCTTACCACTGCTAGTTTGTCCATACGCAAATATGGTTGCTGCAATATAGATAGCATGGTTATTTTCAGAAAACAAAACTAAAGAGTCAGTCAAGTTTTCCCTACCATTGATGCCCATCAAAGCAGACAATGCAACGTTCTTTACTCCTTCCTCATATACTGTTTCAGTTAGACTCGCATGACCAAAAACTTTATCTGCAATAAGAACAGCCAAGAATTTTTGGAAAAAGAAGAAGAAGAAGAAGAAAATGATGACAAGATTTGACTTAACAAATATTGGAGCGCAGATAGAGATGTCATTAAATACCAAAACTGAATGGGGCTGGTTGAGCTGATCGATCCTGAGGTGGGGGTTTGTGCACAATTGTATGATCATCGATGCACTCCCATGCCACTTGGTCTTTGGCTAAGAGCTCCCTTTTGCTTAGCGGTCTTAACCGTACTGTAACTACAATCTTTTCTTCCCTAGTTCTTGGCCCTCCTGGAGTTGATGCTGGTGTCCTATCTATCTTTGAAGCTGGTGTTCCTGGTGTTCTGACCGTCATTATTATGTTTTAACCCCTTTTCTCTACTGCACAAAAGTTGAACTACGAAGAACACCAAGCAGAAGTGTGAAACTAGGCCTCTCACACAAGAGGCTGTAGAATCAAACTCTCTGGGGACGTGACGTTAAACAGGATGCAGCAGCTGCCAGATACGAGACTTTTCTGTCAAAATCAACCTTGGGTTAGACTAGGACGACAGAAGTAATCAGATAATTACTTAAACAATCTGATTAATGAAGATTCTTTATCAAATGAAACTCATCACAAAACCTCTAAAAGGTGTATTGAAACGTGCAAAGGAAAAAACCAACCAATGCAAAAACGGATGAAAAGGGAAAGCTAGATTATGCTTATATACATTTTCCCTCTGGTTTAAACATCTCTTAATTGTTTCCCAGAACACTTCAACTATATTAGAAAAATTAGAGCGACATAGAAATGAAAAAATAAAGAAGAACAAAGAAACGGTGCAAATTTTCAACTTTGAAATTTAGGACTGAAACTTCAAAATAAAGTAAGAATTTTCATTAAAACTTGAAAGTTACTGAAACTAATATATAACAGTCCATTTTGTTAGGCACTTGTGTACAGGATTTCAAGATGTGGAATTCTGTCATATTCCTCGAGAAGCAAATTCTGTAGCACACACATTGGCTAGATTTTGTAAGAAGTTGGAGGATACTAGGATTTGGTGGCGTTCAATTCCAGAATTTGTAAAACAATACGCTATTCTTGAAATGTCTATGTAAGTGTACTCTTGTAAAGCTTGATGTTTAATGAAATTGCTTCAGTTAAAAAAAACAAAAAAGCATATACAATCTTCAGAAAGCCACAAAATTTTTAGATCTTCTGAGTAGAAATTCAAATAAACTTATCAGATTGGAAATTTGTAATTATTTCATTTATTCCTCAGTTTGAGGAAAACTACATGAATAAAGAAATTGACCGCTTTCTACAAATTTCTTCTCATTTTCAACTTCAGGTGAGATTTAATCTCCACAATTGTTTCATATCTGCAGACTAATACCTCATAATTTCAAATAAAAACCTCCAAAATGTTAAGTGTTCGAAGTTGACGACTCTTAGATAACCAAAAAGATCAGAAAGTTTCCATTTACAAACAAAGATCAAAGGGTTCTCCTCAAATCATAAAAGGAAACTCAATCAAAAACCAAAGTTCATTCACTTTATCATCATTGGCATCGAATTCAACCTCAAAACTAGCACAAAAAAAGGGAACTTTAATCACCTAAAACATCCACTGCGTTTTCAGCATCGAATGCTAGGATAAACAAATAAAAAGAGAACACTCACGGAAGTGTCCCAAAACGCGAGAATTTGTCGAGGGAGCACTCAGATCCGAGCAGAAGGAACCAAATGAAGCAATCAGCAAAATTTACGAACACGAACAGCAGAACTATGTTTCTGAAAGAAATTTAATACAGACAGAGAGAGACAGATTGGGAAAGTTCTAGAGAGGGAAAGAGAGAAGAGCGTTAGAGAGAGAGAGAGAGAGTGTGTGTGAGCTTCACTCCGAAATGACAGATGAATGATGATGATGCGTTTTTTCTAGGGGCTTGAACAAAGAGCAACTCTGTCTCCCTGGCCAATCAATGTATTTGAATTTGGGGCCCCCAACGGCTAGTTCTTCTTTCTCCGTTATATTTATTTATTTATTTATTTTTCTCGTTCCAATAAATATCTCCCTCGCCCAATCGCCAACGACAAAGCGGTCCCCGGCTTGCAAGCTCCAACGGTTATCTTTTACTTTTACTTTTTTCTTTTTTTGTTAATTTAAATGATTTATGGTAGATTGTTAATATATAAATATATATTTAATAAAAATTTTGCAAGCCGGTGTAAAGTGAAAGAATAGAAAATGATAGATACACAATCATTTTTATAACTCTTTATGTAATTATATTTTTAATAAATATTTTTTTAAAATAATGTCATTTTATATGATAGAACAACAACTATTTTACAACTTAAATACAACTTTATATTAAAATTATTTTTTTTTATTTTAAATAATAAAAAAAACACTACGAAATTAGCAGCTTAAAACACATGAGAAAAATAGATATTTTAATATCTAATTGTTAGTGAGTTGTGACTCCTTACGGAATATTAACAAGAGAAGTGTTAGACTTAGGTTGCGTTTGGATAGTGAGGTGATCTCAGATATTATGTGAATAATAGTAAAAAATTAATAAAAAATTATAAAATATTAAATAGTTGTAAATTGTAGTAAAAAATAAATGAAAAATAATAATAAAATAATGAATAATAGTGATGTATTCTCAGAATATTTTAAAAATATTCTACTATCCAAACTAGCCCTAAGAATTCATATCCGACTTTCTATAGATTGTTTAGCAAAAGATTTGAAGAAAAGTGGTTAAAAGCTTATTGCATCATGCTCCTTAAATTTGAGATGCTAATGTTTAATCATCCTTGTTTCTTTTCTTTTTAAGGAAAAAAAAACGTTTTTTTTTATTGCTTCTATTTCAAATCAAAAGTTATTTATCATTTTTTAAGCGTGGCCTTCAAAATTTAAGCTATTTTAAATATTTTTCCTACCGATTTATATTTTTTTCATTATTGTTACATTTTTAATTATCATTTGAAAATGTATTTATTATTATTTATTGTTGTCTTGGGAAAATAAAAAAAGATTTTTAAAAGTGGGATGGATGTTGTTTTGAAATAGTAGGTAGTTTTTTTTTTTTTTTTTTAATCAAGCATATTATATAGAAATAAGTAAAAATACAAAAGCTTAAGATGGATCATTTCCACTATCAATATACAAGAAACAACTATTTCATCTAAGGGTAAGCGCACATCAATTTTGAGATCGATGAATTTTAGCAAATCTTCATCCTTGTTGATGATGAGAAATACGTTGAATGTCCTCAATAATAGTAGAGATGATCCAGAAGGGAGTGGAGTATGTGCTCTCAATGGCTGTAAAGACCAATTGGGCATCCCCTTCTATTATTGCTAGATTTTGAGAACTAGCCATATTGGAAGCTAACAACACAGTTTTAGCTTCTGCAACTAGAGGAATTGTGGTTTGTAGCTTTTCCGTTTTTATTCCAGTATGTCTCCCATGTGATTCTTTCGTATTGCTGATGCTACTAAGAATTGATCACATACTGCTGCATCAAATGAGAGAAGCTTTGATAGTTTAAGGGCAAGGGGTTCCCTCCTTCTTCTTTGCTGTGTTGTCTTAGCTTTTCTTTCCAAGCTTCCATATAATCTTCATAGACGTGGTTTAGCTGGATCTTTGCCTCTTCGAGTGACAAGGAGGTATGATTGTGAATATTGTCGTTTCACTTCCTTCAAATAAAATCTAACATTATAACTACGAACAATTGGAAATGATGTTTTTCCTCATTACATAACCCCAATTCCTTTTTCGGGTAAATGATCATTCTAATCCAATCCGAAATTGGATTGATCTCACGTTGGGGGCTTGAGTCTTCGAGCAGTTGGATGGTCAGTTGAGATTGAGGCAATTCCGTGATGTCAAAGGGTGGTGGGTTTGGAGCAAACAATACAGATGAACTATCTGGAGCAAGCGATGCTGAAAGATTGCTATCCTAGGCCAGTAAGGGGCTACACTCAGCTAAAGAATGAAGTTGCATTGGGCTAGCTAAGGTTTGTATGGACTTGTTGGAGAATTCAGCCTTCTTTCTAGATAGGTACTGATGGGGTTAGATTGGACTTATGATAATGGGCCTATTAGTATGGAAATCCTGAGGGCCCATAACAGTGGCCTTGTCTCAATTGGGGATGAAGAATTAATAATGGGCTCACCTTGATGGGCACGATGAAGTCAAATTTTGTATTTTTGCTATTGTGTCTCATATCCTTGTATTGCCGAATAAATCTGTCTCCATTGAGACTTCCTTGGCGGGTGTTTTCTAGCTACCTCGATCGATGAAGTGATGTCTTGAGATTTCTGCACCGAAGACTTTATTCCTTCTGCTGCCTATGCATCTGGACTTGAGGACAGAATTGAGATTTAGCTGCGGAATGAGGTAAGGTTGCTAGATTCAGTAGTTGGCTCACACAGTTAAAATATTTACTCTTCTTGGTGGAGAATTAAATGAGCTTGGATCACTGCAGGTAAACGGTGTCTAGGAGCTTGCTGAAGCTATTCTCATGGAGCTTTCGCCTGGCTTCTGAGAATTCGATGGAGATGGGAAGAAGTGCAACAATTATGGTTTATTGACAGAGATGGTCTCAAAGTGACCACTGGTAAGGTTATGCTGGCCTCTCAGTATGATTTGGTTGATTTCATGTTATTTACTCACAAACTAGCTTGTTTCCCTTTGTTGAATTTGTCATAAGACACTGTCGTTGGAGTGAGATTTTCCATTTGCTCTATTTCTTCATATTGCCCACTGTCTGTTTGTTGAAAAGCCTGTGTTTCCTTGGCTACTATTATATTCAGCTCTAATCCATGGGCCATATTTGAGTCTTGTTTTAGGGGAGGGGGAGGGGGAGGGGGGGAGAGAGAGAGCTTAGGTAACCACAGAATATTTGGGAGTGACCAAGTCTTCCACCTGCATAGCAAAAATCTGACAGTTTTTCATACTTGATAGCTACCCATATTTTATGGTTTCCTAGCCTTGTCATCATGAAGCCTTGTTGAAGAGGTTTGGTGATGGCTAATTCAACTTTGATCCTTATGAATTTTCTGAAAGCCAAACCGTAGAAAGGGTCTTCTTCCACCTTAATCAAAGTACCAAGTGCTTTCCCAACTTCAATTGCATTGTTGAGAGTTATATGATCTAGAGGTAGACCATGAATTTGCACATTGAAAATTGCGTGATTTAGATTGATTTCATGAAGAGTAGCATCGAAAGACCAAGGTTTAAGAATTAGCATCGAGCTTAGGTAACCACAGAATATTTGGGAGTGACCAAGTCTTCCACCTGCATAGCAAAAATCTGACAGTTTTTCATACTTGATAGCTACCCATATTTTATGGTTTCCTAGCCTTGTCATCATGAAGCCTTGTTGAAGAGGTTTGGTGATGGCTAATTCAACTTTGATCCTTATGAATTTTCTGAAAGCCAAACCGTAGAAAGGGTCTTCTTCCACCTTAATCAAAGTACCAAGTGCTTTCCCAACTTCAATTGCATTGTTGAGAGTTATATGATCTAGAGGTAGACCATGAATTTGCACATTGAAAATTGCGTGATTTAGATTGATTTCATGAAGAGTAGCATCGAAAGACCAAGGTTTAAGAATTAGCATCGAGCTTAGGTAACCACAGAATATTTGGGAGTGACCAAGTCTTCCACCTGCATAGCAAAAATCTGACAGTTTTTCATACTTGATAGCTACCCATATTTTATGGTTTCCTAGCCTTGTCATCATGAAGCCTTGTTGAAGAGGTTTGGTGATGGCTAATTCAACTTTGATCCTTATGAATTTTCTGAAAGCCAAACCGTAGAAAGGGTCTTCTTCCACCTTAATCAAAGTACCAAGTGCTTTCCCAACTTCAATTGCATTGTTGAGAGTTATATGATCTAGAGGTAGACCATGAATTTGCACATTGAAAATTGCGTGATTTAGATTGATTTCATGAAGAGTAGCATCGAGAGACCAAGGTTTAAGAATTAGCAGATGCCCTTTAAAATTCCAAGGGGCTTGATTAAAAACTCTAAACTTATCTTGGAAGGATCTAAAAGTGAATATGAACTTGTTTGTATCCATGTCTTCAATGAGGAAGTTTTGGATGAAGTTCCATGAAGCTTTAATACTACAAGGAATAGCATACTTGTTCAAAGGTCTATCTGCTACCAACTTTCCTATCAAGGTTTTGTTTGAGGTGGTTTTTGTTGACTCTGGTGCAAGGTGGAGGTTGAGATCATGCCATGACAAAGCTTTAGTTTTGGTGGATGAGAGAATCCATGTCCATCGGGTGATGGAAGCTGTCGCAGAGATGGATGGTTGATGACTGAAGTGTTGTAGAAGAGATTGTGATCAACAATAAGTGCAGATAGCTAGAGATCTCTTGTGCATATTTGATAACTAATTATGTGAAAATGAGTAACAATATGTGCATAACATTGTTTTCCACCTCCTAGAAAGAAGAGCTCTGACTTCTTTCTAGCCAGTCTCACTGAGGAGTATTGTAATTGTAGGTAGTTAAAATAGAGAAGTGATAGTTGAGTTTTTGGGGAGGTGGATATGTAATTGTGCATGCTAGTTGTTGGGTACAAAATGTGTTTGAGAGAAGTAAAATGCCTTGCTAGAGTAATATTAGATATAATTATAGATTATACAAGTGTCACACACTCATTTTGAAAAATATTAAGGTATACCATTAAAAAATTATTATTTTTCATGTAATTTTCATATTTACTCACTTTTTTTAAAAGAAATACGTAGTATTTACACACTCTACAACTGTAAATATCATTTCTCTACAAATAAAGGCCAACTAAAAGAAGTGACAAAGGAATAGACAATAAATCAAGGAGAAGTAGTTAGAAAGTGGGACATGACATAAAACAAAACACTTCTCCATTCTCCTCCTTAGATGGCTAATGCAACATATTGTTTGAGAGAGTATGAGTACTGTATTTTTATCATCATTATTCAGCAAGCATCACAGTATTTCAGAATTATCTAATAATTTTCCTGGTAAATGTTATGATAATCATTAAAAATAAGAAATAGTTACAAGTCCAAATAACTAAAATAGCTGAAAGAAAAAAAAAATGGTCGAATCACCTCTACATTCTACCACTTGGGAAGATCATGACCCACCACACTCATTACTGTGTACCTAAGTTCCAACCATTTTGGCGTGAGTGCGCCACCAACCTCACAAGAGGGGAAATATGTTTAAGAGTATCATTTGAGACACGGGGCTATCCATATCAGTTTAGTGATGGATATAGAGAAATGATATTTACAATCTTAGAGTGTATAAATTCCACACACCCGCTTCTCATAGAACTGCTCCATCCACAAGACTTCATTTTTTTTTCTGCGAGTGTTCCCGGTGTTCGGTTCCTCTATGCTCCATGTAGGCTCTCTGTCAAGGTTCCCAACCTGACTTGATCAACAATGGTCTTGTATGTTACAACAGTCTCATCACCACTCCTCTAACCAGATGGAAGGTCTCCTTTCTTTGTAATACTTTCACTGCAATCAGCATTGCTTGCAGAAAACCAAATCATTCATCGTCATTGCCACTCCCGAATACCAGAACATAAACTAACAATTTTTCCCTTGAGAGACACTTACTGTATAGACTTCTACTTTCTTTCTGTTATAAAGCTCAAGTCACCTCAGGTAGCCACAAAAAGCTTCATCCAAACTAATCACTACTATCTCAAAACAGAAACGAAACATAAAATAAATTGAAACAGCCAAGTAATTTAAACATCAACTGCTTCATCCTTCATCACCTCACTACATATCAGAATAAACATATAAGCTTATCAAATGGATCTGGATTGCCAACCTGAACCATTTTATACATCAACCAAAATCACACTGAAACTTGTAACCACCTATTTGTTCTCTCATGGAGACATAAAATTATAGGTGTATCAGACAAAGGAATTGATAGGACCTTATTATGCAGGCTATCAGATTCTAGGAGCATAACAACATATTTAGCTCGGCCGCCATGAATCATCTCCATCTTCTCTGTTTGTCTCTTTTCCCCACTTCTTCAACGTATGCCATTGATCTTTTCACTTTTTTCATCCTTTTGTATTGTATTGTCTTTTTCTCTTCTTTTTTTAAATAGGGTTTTGCTTGTGATGATCCACTTTTTTTTTGTCTTTTTTTCATGTAGTTGGAATTGCACATCAAATAAACTCCATCAAGTAAACTTTTAACCCCGCTTGACCACGCATTCAACAGGGAACTTAAAAGCCCTATGATTTGTGGCAAGGAAATTAAAATAATCTAGCTGCATGTCATTGCTTGATTTCTTCATCCCTCCTAGTGCATGCCATGTGAAGCAAAGAACTTGAAATCTGGGTGATTGACCTGAAGCAGTCTTAGCCAGCTGTCTGCAGCCTGCATGAGGGAATTCGCCAGTTGAGACTCACTAGCCCCATGTTGTGCCCACATGCATCCTTTTAACTTATAGGATGCCATCCCAAAAGCACGCATGGAAATCTTGGGGACATCGTCGATCTCACTAGGATAAATTATCGAGGCCTGGGTGCTTCCACTACCTGGAAAAAATGGAAAGAGGTCCCTCCTTAAGAGTTAAACGGTTGTCTTTGTCTGAAAGTTCAAACATCTCATACAAAATCAGGCATTTGAACTAGTTAAATACCGGCAGAATTATATTAAACATTAATTGCCATATTTGATATGGAATACTTTGGCTTTATACAAATATATTGCACGAGAGAGAAGAGGAGGGAGGAGGAGGAGCAGGAGAAGAAGAAGGATATCGTCATATAGATACCCAATTCACATGCTCATATCCATAAGGACAACACTTTGCTTATACGTTGGGGTTCAAAGGGATTACATGCTGTCAGTAACCTAAGCTTCGTTTAAAGGCCCATTCAAGGAGAAAACTAACAATTAAAACGTTTTGTCACAGCAAAAAAAATAATAATAATAAATAAGAAAGAAAAGAAAAGAAACCGCAATAGCACCACAATGCTAGTTAGTTAAAGGCTAAGATTACCTGTCATGGGTGCAGAAAGGGTATGGTATGTTAAAAAGCAAGCATCCAAATCTTTCAATGTAGGACCAGTGGGTATTCGGTATATAGGATACCTATAAAAACTATCATCAGACCAAATGAATCCTGGAATGATACAAAGCAACATAAAAGTATAGATTACATTTAAATTTTACCATGCCACGGATATCCAACTGGCTGGCAGTAAATCACAACTTCTTAAAGTCCTCAATCCAGGATACCGGCATGCAAGATCTAATATCTGCACAATAATGCAACAACTAAGATGCAGAGCTCAGACCATAAACTTACAGAAGCAATCACAATCAACAAAATAACTAACCTTGTCAGCTAATGGTTCACGGCAATAGGGGAGATCCTGCTCAAGAAACTCAAAGAGCAGCCGACCTTGAGAATTCCCTGCTTCAAAATCATCACTGGAAAAGCCTTGTTGTCTTGCAGTGTGATCATTTTTTATAGACAGTCTAGCCAGTCTAATTGGGACCTCACCTCTTAGATGGTTATGAACCAACTGCTCTCTTGTAAATTTTATGCCTTTATCACTTTCATGGTCACTGCTTCCATCACTGCTTGAATCCCTATAGTAGTCATTGTCACTCTCTTCACCAGCTTGCCTAATTAAATTACGAAGTCCAATTTGGTTAGAAAGAAAAAAATGTACCCTACAATTAAATCTATTACACTAAGAATCAAACAAAAACTAGATAGGACATTACAAGAAACTTGAAATGAGATTAGAAATGAAGCACTCGTGATTGTTGAACATAAACAGAGAAGAAATAGGAACAGGTAACCAGGGGATTACAACAACAAGAAGGTAAAAAAATTTTAGGAAAATAAAGTATAAAGTTATAAACCTATAAAATTATTCATTTGTTTATTTCTGCACAAGGAAAATATAAACTCGTAAATTATTGAAGACTCAACAGTAAAAGTGAAAANGCTAGATAGTAGCCTCGAGCGAAGCACAAACCCTAATGTTCGGTCGAGTGCCGCTTGATATATACACTGCTCGAGCCAATGTTGATTGGTTGTTCGCTCGACGAGCGCTCGACATGCCGCTCAAGCGAATGACCTAGTTTTGCCTATTAGGGCTTCCAATGCCTATGTTTTCGTAGTTATTTCACTGTTTGTCTCATCATCATTGTGTCTGGGTGTGGTGACTCTGAATGTTTATACCACTACAACTGGTATCAAAGCTCTTGGTTGGAGTTTGGGGCTAAACGATGTCTCGAGACGACATGAAGATTGGGATCGAGAAGTTCGATGGCATAGAGTTTGATTTTTGGAGGATGCAGAACGAGGATTATCTCTACGAGATGAAGCTCCACCTTCTGTTGGGACTGAAGCCGGAGAGCATGGATGATGCTGAGTGAAACTTGCTGGATTGACATGTTTTGGGAGTTATTCTACTGACGTTGTCCAGATCAGTTGCGCACAACGTTATCAAGGAGAAAACCACGACAGGTCTCATGGCGGCTTTGTCTGCTATGTATGAAAATCCATTCGCAAATAAAAAGGTGTATCTGATGATAAAGTTGTTCAATTTGAAGATGTCAGAACGTACACCTGTTACTCAATGCCTGAATGAATTCAACACTATCACCAATCAATTATCATCGGTCGAGATTGATTTTGATGATGAGATAAGTGTATTGATTCTATTGGCTTCATTGCCAAATAGTTGGGAGGCCATGAGGATGGAGCTGAGTAACTTAGCCAGCAAGTTGAAATTGAGTTATGATGACGTGCTCGACATGAATCTTGCTAAAAAGGTACGTAGAAAGGACTCTAGGGTTGTGGCAAGTCGGGCCACATCAAGAGAGAATGCCAGAATCAAGAAAGTACTAGGGATGACGTTGTGAATGCAGTGGCTAAAGAAATATAGGA